>CM020512.1:13965904-14513404 GCA_009823395.1 Thamnaconus septentrionalis | reverse complement strand
CCTATTTGGTATCATTTCACCTGCGTTTGGTCTGAAGCCTACGGGAATATACCCCTCACTCCATATCAGCGGATAAACTACTAAGATGGACAAGAACCAGGTCTGGGAAACACACACACACGCGCTGGTGCGTCTGTGTGGCCTTGACTCGGCCTCACGTTAGAAATCCGGGCTCGGAGACGGCGTGTAAGTCCGATTCCTTAATTCCTCTTTATTCCCCCCTCTTCCTTTTCTCACTCTTTCACGCGGTCGTCCCGGAGAAAAGGTGTTAAATCATCTAAATCATTCCACCGGCTATTATATCCAATTAATGCCTCCTCGTGGTGTTTTATTGTGTTATAAACTGCTATTGCTCGTGGTTCAGCAGACAAACACAATGCGTGTCTGTGGCGCCTGCCACCGGGGCTGGCTGACTGGCGGTGGCTGGGGCTTCGCTGGGCTGGGCTGTGCTGGGGAGGGACAGACTGAGGGGGCCTTGGCCACTGCCCACGGGGGCCCTGGCCACTCTAAATCAGTTAGTTTTGGAGGAGATCCTAGTCGGCTCTTTAAGAGGCTCCATTATAGGCTTGTTAATGCCTCAGCCGAGGGGGAAAACACTACTAACTGCACTCAATTCTGCGCGCTCGCCGTCTCCTTCTCACCCGGAACGCGTGCACGTGAACGCGCACACACCAACACGCCGACACACACACACACACACGATTTCCTTTTGCCCCCTTCTTTGCTCTCCAGTTACGTTTGTGATTCACTTCAAACGTGCCAGTTGTCTGCGTGTCCTCCTCTCCCTGTGTGTGTGTTTCCCTCTCTTTATCTTTCTCTCTCTCTCTCTCTCTCTCTCTCTCTCTCTCTCTCTCTCTCTCTCTCTCTCTGTCTCTCTCTTCCCCCTCTCTGTGTCCCTGAATTTCATGGCTTTGGCCTTCGCTGAGAGTAACACGATATCACAAAGTCAAACAATTTCTTGCATTGATCTCTCTGCTCCGGGTCTGAGTGTGGTCTTCTAGTGAAGGTGCGAGCGCCTGACTGAGTGTGTGCTTGCTTGTGTATCAAAAAAAAAAAAAAAAAAATTGTGTCGAGCAGATCGAGGGGCGGGGGGCGCTCTTTGAAGGTTGGCTTTGGAGGCTGGAGGGTGGGTGGATGTGTGGTGGTGGTGGGGGGGGGGGGGGGGGGTGCGTTATTGCATATTTAGGAGAGCGCGTTGCGGGCCTTTGGAGGCGGCGCCGCGCGCCGTGTGAAATTCCAATTCACACCGTAAGTGTGAAGCGGCTTCGTTCATTTATCGCCACCGCCGTTTAAAGCCTCATCAGGTTCTCCGCCGTGGTGCCCGGCTCCTGAGGACCCTAAGCAGTGTTGTCTCCAGGAAGTGAGAAGTCTCTTCGGGTCTTCCTTGACGATTAATGTTCAATAACCTTTTTGTAGCCGGTGATCAATTAACAGCTCAGTTGAAATGAGGCAAAGTGGTCGAGGAGTCAGTTTCTTGCAGGTTTACTGACAGATGGAGATAATTTTACAGCAACCTGGGGTCCATCCAAATTATCACAGCAGAACAAACTAGCGTCACCCAATGGTGAACCGACGATGAACCAATGATGTGATGGAGTCCTCGCAGATTTATAGAGGCCAGGCGTGGCAAAACTGCTGTCCCCTGTCTCTTCTTCTTTAAACAGATCAACCTCTGGCCTTGCAACCTCTGGTCAGACAGACTTTCTGCCGTCTTTCTCACTGTGTTTTTCCTGCTTACACCATACAGATGCTCAATTTAAAACAACCACGCTAGCTGCGAAACCCTCCCACCTTCAAGTGAAAATGCAGACGCATGAGCTTCTGCTTGTGCTGCTAGCTGCTAATGGCGGTCCCAGCAACGGCGAGACGCTCTTTGGTGTCGTTCTCTGAATGCCGCAGCGCTCGATGCGGCTTCTTTGTTCGGCTCGCGGCCGAGCTATAGGCGCGGCGGCGGCCACACCTGAGGTGAAAGCTAATGCTCGCCGCCTCGGCATCCTGAACCGTCGTCAAGGAAAGGTGCCTCTCGGTTGCCCTGGAAACCGTGCCTCCCAGCATGCTTTGTGTGAGTGACAGGAGGAAGGTGTGACTCTCGGAGAGCTTTGTGCGAGCGGACGGACGGACAAGGCGGACACATTGGAAGCCTTTGCCTCCGCTTCGCCTCCTGCCTCCTCGTCTTCACCGCTTCTTCTCTCCCGCCCTGGAATTCCCGCGCCTCGTGTTGTCATTGTCTTTACCATTCACTCGATTCCCACCCCAAAAAACACACCCAAAGCCTCCCAGTCTTCCGCCGTCCAGCTTCGGCTCGGCGACCACGAGGACGTGTTAATCATCTTGTTTGAACTCGTTTGCCACATTTTTCCGCTCCCGTGGGGAGACGGAGCAGAGTGGAAACATGATTTTGCTTTTTGAGGGGAATGAGCTGGATAAGTGGCTGCCATGATTGGTTACAGCGGTGGCAGCCCTGTGTTCATTTTTCGCTCCCCTCTGTGCCCGCTCATGCAAGACGCTCCGAGAGTGAGTCCTCCTCGGGAAGGCACGCATGCGTGTCCCCCCGATTGGGTGCGTGCAGACGACAAGTCAGCCGTTGGCTTTTTTTTGTCCTCCCCAACCAAGGGGCGAAACCCGGAGGTGAAGCCGGTTGATCCGAGCGTCCTCAAAGTCGACCGCGTTTGTCTTCGCTTTTAATCTTTTACATGGCGCCAACATGGCAGCGTTGGTTCATTTTGTGGGTTTTTGCTGCGTTGATTCAACCACAGGTCCCACTATTGGTGTGTGTGTGTGTGTGTGTGTACCGGTCTTAATCTCGGAAAGCTGATCATAACTGAAACCAATAACTGATAAAACATCAGTCGCTTGGCGCCGCTGTCTAGTGGTCAAACCGGGAAACGAACCTTTTCCTGAACATTGATCAGATAAAAAAAATCAGACACAACTTTTCCCACCACGTCGAGCGAGTCGTCAGCTTCAGTTCCAGTCCACCTCACACGCAGCTTTTGGGTATTTTTGTTGGACTTCACTCAAGTGTTTTACTTTCTGCATCTGACTAATTGAAAGCGTGATTATAACTCCTGACTATATTTTTTAAACAGATATTTTGCAGCAATATTATAGGTATGTGCACATACTGTCTTAGTAAAATACTCAGACATATTAGAAGACCATCCTTGACTGCTTTCGCTTTCTGGAAATCAGCCCTTTGTGACATCACACTCATATCTCACTGATTCATCTCCCAGGTTCGTGACGACAGCACTGCAGCTACAGTGAAACAAGACGCGCAAGCTCTGGAAAGCAACGGTTTTAGCAGTGAGCTAAAAGTGATAATTTTTTTTTTTTTAGGTTGGTTGTAAACAGAGGGCTAAATAAGCTGGAGGCCTGCAAATGAAAATAATATTAATAATGAAATTAAAACAGACTTATCAGGAGTCTGTGATTACAACAAAGACTTGAAAATAGGTTTGACGTGGGGCCTCTGAGCGAATTAAAACCAGTCGGGCAAAAACTAAAGTTGACATTAAAAAGCGTCGCCACATTCACACATTTTCCCAGCCCATCATCATTATCGGCATGTTGTCATCAGCGGTCGCTGCTGTCGGGGCAGTGGCGTCGCTTCTCCTCGCAGGCCCGTCCCATTAAAGCTCTTGTGTTGCTGTCGAGGCATGAGGTGTCGAGGTGGCGCGGCGTGGAAACAGGTTGTGGTTTTTTTTGTGCCGACACGTTTTCCATCGTTCAGTTTGGGAAAAAAATGATCTCCGAGTATCATCGGTGGCAGTGCTTCCCTGACGCGTTCTATTTTAGCCCGGCACTTATCTTTGTGTCTTTTCATCTGAATCTCTCCATCTGATTGGGCCGATTCTCCTCATTGAGCCACTTCCTGTCACTCTGACCTCTGGTGTCTTCTTCCTCATCTGCCCTTTTGCAGTGTCCTTCTGTCTTTTTCACTCATTAACCTACTTTCTCCCCTCCTCCTCTCTTCCTCTGCCCTCCTATCTTCTCTCCTCCTCTGCACCCGCCGCTCCGCTCTCCTCTCCTCCTCCATTCTGCATGCCTCAGCAGCCTCTCCTTCCTGTCTGTCTGTGTTGGCATGAACCTCCTCGGCTCTGCCCCCTCCCGCCCGCACTTTATGCTGATTGGACCAGCTGTTCCACTTAAATTTGCCATGGCAACCACAACCTGTCGCCTAGCAACCCGTCTCTTCTCCCCGATTCCTGCCAGTGTTCTCCACAGGCGGACGGAGAGAGAAAAGGAGAAGAAGAGATTGAAAATTCCCTCAGATTTTTTTTTTTCTTTTGGCTTGCGCTTGTGCGCGTGTGTAGTTTGCGTGTGTGTGTGTGTTTGTGTGTGGCTGTGGCTATGTTTGGCTCTAGAAATGAAACAGAAGTGAGTCAGAAGTGAAATGTGTTGGTTGTGCACAGTGTGCTGATGAGATAGTTTAATGCAGACCGCAATTTTTTGGTTAATACACTGAGCATGCATACGCACACACACACATATGTGTATGTACGTATGTGTGCATTACACGCCCATATACACCAAATGTCTCCCATTGTAACCATCATCAACCAGAAAATGTAGGAGATTATTTTACATCTTATCTGCACTACAGTAATTTATTTCTTAGTTCTGAATTTATTTTTCATTTTTGTGTATTTTATCAAAGACCACAGTGTTCTGAAGCCGAGCTGCTCCTTCTCTACAGTTCGCATATTGCCGTCCGAGTGAAGATTCCATCTGCGTACAGTCTGACGTCTCCTCCTTCCCCTCAGTGTGTCCTTGCTGTGTGTTTACTGTAACTCCATGGTGCTGCCCTTCTCACAGAAATTACACTAGTCCAAAGGATTTTTAGGGGTTGGGTTGGGCCCGACGTTAGATCCCTTTTCGCTTTTTCCTGGACTACGGAGAGACTACAAAAATGGCTTCAGCAGTGCTTTCTATTTTGTTGTGCAAAAAACGCAGGAGAACGTGTCAATTGAAGGAGTGGTCATCTGCTTTAGATTTGCATTCTTGCAAGTAGAGTTATTAAAAAAATAACTAACTGAAAAAGAATAGTTTTAATTTAAGTCAGCAGGAATCAAAAAGTTTAGCTAAAGTGAGATTTTAATTCCCCCGGTAAATAAGGAAAGCGGTCTGTTGTTAAGTCCTCTGAAGTGACATCAACCTGACTGTGTGTGTGTGTGTGTGTGTGTGTGTGTGTGTGTGTGTGTGTGTGTGTGTGTGTATCCTTGTCTCCTGTTGACTGGACTTGTCCTCTCAAGCGTGATAAGAGCAAGGGTACATGCAAGCTCTTGCTAAAGAATTCATGGCGTTACTGCTCTCAGAGGCCCTGCTGTCAGTGTAGCTTCATGGTCCACGCATACTAATCAGAGACACTGGATAGTCGCTGCACGTGCACGCACGCACACACACATACACGCGCGCGCCTACACAGAGATGATGAATAAACACCTTAGCAATGCAAACGTTCGCTGTGCGACGCCCTCCTAATTTCACTGGTTGATTAGCTGACAGCTGATTGGCTTCTCTCATCTCAACGTGTCCTTTTACACAGATATCACAGCGGTCAAAAAGTCGCCATAGAACCCACATATTATATTGAACTGTATAGAATGTTCATAGCACCAAATCTGAGTACATATCATCAGTAAATAATTGCATTGCACTTCTGGTTAGATGCTAAACGGCATTCTTGTAGTTGTCCATGGTAATGACAATAAAGTTGAACTTAGCTGAGCTGAGCTTTACCATTTGGCATCCCAAACAATTCTTCGCATCTCGCTGCTTCTCTTCAAAAAAAATGCAACGAGCGGCCCAGTCACCCCGCAGCAAACCCGCATGTGTTTGTTCATGACACACGTGTGATTTATTGCGGGGCCTGTTTAAAATGTGCGTTCCGCTGCCTTCGCCATCTCCGCTGAGACGTCGGCCCGGCTTTGCTAATTAACGTAAGCCGTGAAAAAAAACCAAAAAAAACTGAGACAATGTAAATCACAGCAATAGTGTAGCTGGAAGTGTCATACAGAGACGGTGTTGTGTAGCCCTGTTTATTGTTGTTGTTTAATTGAAGGGAAAGTGAAAACGCTCTCCGTTGGGTTTGCCTTGTCAGCTCACGCGCATGCTAATTACTGCATGTATCCCCCTGCCCTGCCCGGTGGGCTGCTGTAAGATTTTAAGGTGCCACTTATTAACAAAGTGTGGGCCCCACAGAGGAAAACCCACAATGCACCTCAGGCCAGAAGTGGTGCCGACCCTCTCATCTGAAAGCCTCCTGATGCCTCACTTTTAGTTTATGTCCCTTTCGTGGCTTTCATGGTTTTTAATGGAGGAACAACTTTTACAAAAAACAAACCACACTAATGGATTGTTTTTTGTTTTTTTGTCAAGCAACAGATAATCAAGTAAAAATGTATGCGTTCCTGAATATTTTGGCTTTATTTTACGGATCCATCTGGTAATCATTTCAAAGAGGCCAAAACGCTACCGAGGTTTGCACAGTTAATAGTTGGGTAAACTTGACTAAGATGACTGGGGACTTACTTTGATGGCTTTCATTCACACCGTACTTTGTCAAAATGAATCTTTTCAAGAACAAGTTCCCCTCCTCGCCTGCGGTGGCGCTGCATCAAGAATTACTTAAGGAGAAGACAAACAACGAACTGGAAACCTTGCTTATCTATTGGCTAATGCGGCCCACTTTGTTTTTTGTTGTGTTTTACCCACAATGCCCTGCGGTTGAGACCGCTTCCCGCATTTGGTTCACTTAAAGTGGGCGGAGTTCGGTTGGACATTTGCCAACGATGGGTGTTTTTCCTCAAGAACTGGACTTTCCGAGCAGAGGAACTGAAAAAGCAGGGTGTTATAAAACAGGGCTGGTGTGAATACAACCTGACATTGACAACCTTTCTATACATAAGACAGAGAAAAAGTCCTTCAGACTTTAGAGAAAGTTTTCGAAAGTAAGTCTGAATCAAATCAGAGCCACAGCGTCTCGATGGAGTCGGTGCACGCCTCCGCCGGCTCGGCCGCTCGGTGTTTGCTGGTCATAAAACTTTATCCGGACTCTCACTTTTTTTTTTGAAAGAGAATCTTTTTCTCTTCTCGGCATCGTGAGTCGAGTCATGTCATCTTGTCTTAAGCCTGCAGCTTTCGACGCCAGAGCTTGTCAGCCATCAGCCTTTTAAGGCATTTTTCTTTTAATCGTGTCTTTCATTGTTCGATGGTTGTTACTTAGACACTCGAGTGAAACCCAGCGAGTGGTCAGTGTTTTGCAAGACTGCTGCTGTGTTCGGCGAGAAAAAAACAACCTCATCCATTTGTAAATTTCAAGGCCTATGCCTCTCCCTGGCTTCCTGGGTTTCCGTGAAAAGGGGGACTGTTGATTCCAATTGCTAATGGGGACAACGACATGTCTCATCTTTTAATCCTGCAATCAGACCGGCAGAAGATAACCGAGCTTCCTTGCAAAAGATGATCCCCCTCAATCGAAGGGTGACAGGTGACGATCGATGAGACGCCTCGCTCCGTATCGCTCTGTTTACCTGCGAAGACTCGCCGCCAAACAAACAGACGCGCGCACACGCAACTTCTCCTGGCCGCTCTTCAGACGAGGCTCCGGAGCGCAACTTTCTTTTCCTCTGACCTCGTCATTGTCCTCGTCTGCCGCCTCTCGCCGCTACTTGTTCTCCCGTCAGGGTCTCTCCGAGGTGGGGAATAAAACGAGAAAAAGGCAGAAAGGACTCGCGTCTGAGCTCTAGCTTTTGACGCGTGTTTTCTTATCGATGCCGCTCCTGTTCATGTAATGTCAGCGCACGCCGGCACGACAGTGATTGTGCTTTTCATCTCTTTATTTTCCATCGACTTTCCCAAAACGCTGCGGCCGCTGGAGGTCAGGGATGCGCTGGAGGAGGTGTGTGTGTGTGTGTGGGGGGGGGGTAATGGCTGCTATCTGTTACGGCTAATCGCGCCGCAAAGGCAACAGCAAGTAAACACTTTGGGGAAAAAAAACCAAACAAAACAGCCGCTAACCAGCGAGGGTCTCACAATGAGACCCTACATGCATCGTCCATTAAAGAATTGGATGGAGGGAGAGCGGCCGAGGCTCTTATGGTAATTGAAAGAGGCTTCCTGAGAGGCTGCCAGTTGGCCCACCAAGATTCAGAGCGACACCAGGGACCCCCCGGTGTCAAGCGGGGGTGGTTGCGGGGGGAGGGGCCTCAACTCCAATCTGTCTGATTGGAAACACGGAGGGAAGGGAACGCCCTCCGCACAGAACAGGGATCCTGGATCTGGAAGGGGCCGGCGGGACCTTGACCTCGACCGTGCGCTCGTTCCCCCCCTCTGCTGCGTGGCGGACCTCGCGTTCACGCACGGTGGACTTGCGGTCGAGCGCAGTCATGTCACAATGACGGGTCTGCCGACTGTGGGTGCAGCTGATGAAAAGCAAGAAGTGAGCCGTTGGCGAGGCGCCATTTTGTGGCGATGTTCCAAAGGTGTGGGACGTACTTCTGCTGCTCGTTGTAGATTAGAGAAGCAACAGCCAGAGTGATGGCTTTTTAATCTTTCTTTTGCATATTTTTTTTCTATGATGTAATAAATTATTTTCTCTTGTGTTTTATTACTCTGCTTATTCGCTGCAATTTTTCAAAATCAAAATTTGTTTTTAGTGACAGTGCTGTTTGTATTCAAGTATTCACTGCTCTGTCTGAAGTAGTTTGAGCTGCATCTTGTTCTAAAACGTTAGATCTCCCAGCTTTTATTTTCACTGTTGGCTGAAGCAGTAGTTGTTTTCAAGTCTGATGAAAGGTGTTGGCCCGGAAACAATCACAGCTGACACCTCTTGACTTCACTTGGTGCCAGTCCAGAAAACACACAATAATAATTGCCCGACCAAACCTGCATCACACTCATTCTTGATTGCACTTAAGAAAATGACCAAAAAGCGACCTGGTTTCTTCTAATGGTCCCTTGAGAGAGAAAACAAACTTCAAGCTCTTCATTTTCCTCCTTCCATTATCTATGAACTGCAAAGTTAGTTCGATTTCTCCATCAGTCACTTGGTCTTCTTGGTCCACCTGTCTTTATTGACTGTTGACAGATCATTGACCCTTTCTTATCATCACTATATAGGTATTTTTTCCCCTACGGGCCCAAGGAGTAAAGTGATGGGGCTCTTGGATGTGGCCGCAGTATTTAGGAGGATTGAGGATGATTATTTTTTAGGATGGGAAGGTGGTTGGCAGATGAAAACAGGGGTTCTGGCTCCACTGTAAGACAGGTGAGGTGGGGACAGTTCTTTATTATAAGATGCCATGATGGAAAATCGACTTTGCCCACTAAGCCCAGGCACCTTATCTGAGGCTGTCTGGAGGAGGGAAGGTGGAGGAGGATGCCAGTGTGTTTTTCTACGTCGCAGAGGTTGTTCCAGGTGGAGGAAGGACAACGACAGGAGCTCAAACCCCATCAGAGACAAAACTGACCATCTGCTCTTTAGACTGACAGACGCAGGTCCAAACCAATGACTTAACATTGTAATATTGTTCCAATTCCTTTCCCAGACAATATTCTTTTCTCCACCCTGTCAGTGAACATGAAATTAATAAGACCTGCTACAATCAGCCCTTTGTGATGTCACACAGGGCAGTCGGCCCTCGCACTGGGTGGCTGGCATACGAGTTCATGCTGAATACCGGTGTTTGATGCATTTGATGATATGCTTTTTTTTATAGATAGATAGATAGATAGATAGATAGATAGATAGATAGATACTTTATCGATTCATCCAGGAGAAATTTGCATAGTATTAATACTAATTCTGACATTCAAGATTTTTCTGCAGTATTTACTCCTCATGATGGTAAAATAGTCCATTCTGACGTAATATACTGCAGTAATTCCTATCTAAATTATTAGAAAATCTGGTCTAACACTCAGTCATGGATGAAAAAAAGCATCAAATACAGTGAAACTGATCTAAATTTGAAAAAAAAAAAAAAACACAATACAATTTTTTGGTCATACCATCCAGCACTAGCTGACTCCTCATTACGTTCATTCCGCCCCTTCCCAAAACACTTGGAAGGCCACAACAAAGCATCAGTTAGCAGGAGGCTAACACAGAGTGCTTTTGACGGAGGTTGTTAACAGAGGGCTAAATGTGCTGGTTTCAGGAGATCTGCGAGGTGTCTCTGCCGTGTCACGCAAAAGAAAACATCAAGATTTGATATAAATTCCCACTGGCAGACAACGGCCTTCTAAAATGTGGCCCTCTGAAACGGGGTGAGCATGTGCATCTGCGAGGAACAATGGCCCACCAGTCTTGCGGGGCTTAAAGAGCAGGGGGACCCTGCGCTGCAGACCCGCGGACCTGGAGAACAATAGCAGACAGGGGCCTTTGCCGTCGTCCCGCCGGCCGCCGCGGCTCCCCTTTTGTCTCCGTGGATGTGTGAAGCCGCAGTGACAGATGGCGGGGCCATACTGCCATATCTGTTACCTTTTTGCTAGTGACGTGCAATATGTACTCTTTCCTCCAGACGACCGCAGAGAGCCGGCAGCTGTCCATCCCTCCCTCCGCCCCGGCAGCCAGACCTGCCCCCGTGATTTTTGGGCACGGAAAAAAATTTTCCCTGGAGGAATAATCACGCGGCGGCGTCGGGCAATCAATCAAAACGCAGTCGTTGGTTATTTTGCGTAGGGGTGTGAAGACGAATCTTATCACAGGGAGGAAAGAAGGAAGTATTCTATTTGCAGGGCGGGTTATTTTTGGTTGCGTCGAACTGCCTCTTTTGTTGTTGGAGTAAGAAGTGTGCCTGTATGCTTTCAAATTTACATCAAATCGGTCCCCAAGGGCTGCGCTGCGCCGGATAATAAATTCGGAAATTGCGTAACCTTTGCCTTTTTTTTCACTTCTCAAAAAAAGTTTCTCCTCTCCTTTACTCTCCTCTCTTACAAGTAACAGTAATTTCTTTGGGCCTCCAGACAGAATTGAATGCTATCTGTAATAAGCTGCCTTGATGGAAATGTGCGTGAATCACCGAGGGGCGAGCCTGAGAAATTTCCTTCTTTTAGGTTTATATGACTTATTGTAAAACACAGCCAATGAAAATGTCTGCATCGTCCTCCTGTTTCTAAGTGCGCGCGCGTGAGTGTGTATGCGTGTGTGTCCTTCCTCTTCCCGTGTGTGATTTATAATAATGTGCTCCTAGCGATGGCCTTTGGAGGCGGATCCAGGGGAACCGGCCAGAGTCGCCTGAACTGCCGCTGATTTATTGCGCAGTCAGAGGTTAATGACGGCGTCGTTCATTGCCACTTGTTCTCGCCACTGTAATGTCCTTACGAGGAAGCCGAGCCAAGGACCCCGCGGCATTGTTCCCCTTTCCTCAACAGTGACTGGAGTCGCTCGTTTGCCAGTGCCTCGTCTCACCTTAGCCAAACAGCTCCAGCAGCCACCGGCCGGAGATGGACTGCGAGGATTGATGAACAGTCTATTTTCGGTCAAAGGCCCGAGGCCCGTCGAAGAGAAGAAGTGTTCGGAAAGTGCCAGCGCGCTGAAAGAAGTGCAGTGCTGTGGAGTGTCTGGATCCGCGCAGGCTAACGCTACGACGTTGCCTGCATGGTAACCAGTGACGTGTGGTGAGGTTCATGGCCGGTGAGGTACTGACTTCATCACAATCAGATTTCCAAACATATGAATCCTACAGAGAGGCTTAAACAAAAACACATTTAATTAAAAAAAACATTATTATGGTCTTAACTTTACATAAAAATGAAGTTCATGCGCTGCTCCTTCTGAAAGAAAAGCATCAGTAACTTCATCATAGAAGTTGTCCTTGCCGTCCTTTAGTTTTAATTAAAAGTCTTTTTGTCTCAGTGGAGATCACTGCCAGGGAAGAAAGTCGTTCTTGTTCAGTCCTGTTCCGACTGTTTGTCTTGAGTCTTTTCAGTGCAGAGAATGACTGCTCCGCTGATGCTGTAGTAGCTGGAACAGTTAGCATTAGCTGGAGCAACTTTGTCCCTGACTGCATTCTGCAGCCGACTCGCAAAGACAATCCCTGGGATCCCCAGCGCCCCTGCAGTAGCCTAGCCGCAGCTAGGCTACCTGTCTCGCTACAAGCTAGCATCCCAACAACTTCAATATCTGTTCAAGAGCAGAGATGATTGTGTGTGTAAAAGAAAAGAACAAAAATCTCAGTGGATGAGCAGTTTGTGGAATAGTTAGTCCCGCCCATCTGATACTGACAACCAATCACCGTCCAAGTCACTTCAATCCTCTTTCCTTCCCGTCCCGACGCTCGTTCGACCTTCAGCAGGTCGTCTTCACCACGTCGCCATGCCTAAATGCATTGAGTTGCTCCCTTGTGATTTGCAGAGTAGCTTTTCGCCGTGGCTGCTGAGTGTGACAGACGGAAGTTTCTCTCACGTCCTTCGAAGTTTTTGCTCACTTTGGAGAGAATAATAACCAAGTAAGACTGAACAAAAAAACAGTTCAAACCGTGCTGCACGTGTAATTACAGCAGCATAACACAGAGTTGATGAGTTCTACAAACCTCTGGCAGGAGCACACCAAAGGCAAAACACACACACACACACACACACACACACACAGAGTGTCTGGCAGTTCTAGACAGAGCTCATCTGTGCGTGTCTCCAGAAGCAGGGGAACGGTGGTAGCTTCAGCCCAGGAGAGGTTGTGTCTGTCTGGGCGTGGACAGTGGCCTGTCACCCAGCCAGCCCACCTCTGCCTCCTGGAGCAGCGGCAGCAGCGGCAGCAGCGGCAGCAGCAGCAGCAGCAGCAGCAGCAGCAGCAGCAGCAGCAGCAGCAGCAGCAGCAGCGTGACATGACAAACCCTGAGACAGAGTCTGCATACAGAACAGTCTCTGACTCTCTGTTGCCGGAAAATTAAATCATATACACCGAGATGTGGGCTCACACGGCTGCGTCGCCTCCTGGTTAATACATTTAAATCAATACAGTTTCTTTCTTTTTTGCTCGCCCACACAGCTTTAATTACACAATTTGTGCGCCCACGTTATGAAACGTTTCCTCCTTGACCTGTGTGGCGCGCCGCGTCGAAGCGTCTCGCCGTGCTGTGACAGTTGGCAGCTGAAGGAAAACAGCCAAAGTATTTACTGAACAGCCTCACATCAGCGTCGCAGCACGGCTTGTGGTCGCCTTCGTGATGGTATCGACACCTTCGCTGAAGAGAATTCCACTGTCTGTTTTCTGCTTTCTTATGGAATGAAATCTATGGCGCATCTTCCCGCTCACTCAAATTCAGTTCAATCTGTTCTGGAAAAATGTGATCCAGTTATTGTTGTTTCTTCTTCCTGTGATGGTTCATCTATCTATCTATCTATCTATCTATCTATCTATCTATCTATCTATCTATCTATCTATCTATCTATCTATCTGTCTGTCTGTCTGTCTGTCTGTCTGTCTGTCTGTCTATCTATCTATCTATCTATCTATCTATCTATCTATCTATCTATCTGTCACAATGTTGCACTGGTTGGCCCTGTCGCTACACAGCAGGAAGGTCGCAGGTTTGATCCCCACCCAGGTGAGCTTTCTGTTTGGATATTGCACGCACCCTTCTCTCAAGGTGCTCCATCTTCCTTCCACGGTCCAAAAGAGAAGCACCTCAGGTGGGAAGGCGGGCCAAACTGTAAAGTCTGTCTAAATTGTGTGAGCGTCGATGTTTATTTGTTTGGCCTTGTGGGAAACTAGCAGCTGGTTCACAATATAAGCTGCATTCACTCTCAGACAGCCGGGCTATAGTCCCCAGCACCATGCAATTTTTTGAGTGCAGGTGGAGATTGAAGAATGGATGGACGGATGGATGGACGAATGGATGGATGTCTTTATCAAGTGGCAAACCGAGCAACTAAAAAAAGAAAGAAGAAAGAAAAACGGAAACCTTTGTGTAATTTTCCACTGCGTCTCAATGAAGACAGTGTGGGGAGTTTTGCTGCGCGCTGGGCCTTTATGACTCACCGCAGAGCTGTAAGGTGCTACAGCCAGACTTTGTGGGCCGCTTGCTCCCTCTCTCCCCCTGGCACATACACACACACACACACACACTCACACACACACACGCACACACTCACAGACACCATCTGTTACGGACACTCAGCGGGGTGCAAGAGTATAAGACACTTACTTCACATGACTCAGAGTGACGAGAAGACTTCCCGTCGGTGTCGTCGGCGTGCATGACAGCGCAGGATTTGCGGAAGACGCGCTGTTTGGTTGAAGGGGGAGGAAACTGTGTGAGTTCATCTCCACCTCCTGAGCTGAGCGCTGGGCCGCCAAACGGTTTCACTGTCAGTTTACAAAGAGGAAATTGCGTCTGCGTTTTGTTTTAGTTTTGTTTTTTGTGTTTACTGCGTTGTTGTGTGGCGCTGGCCTTGGCGTTTGTCGCCTCAGTCCCGTCGCTTGATCACATCCTCTGTTTGCTTTTGTGAATGCGGATGAATTCTGAGCACGCTTTGTCTCCGTTTGATGAACTAATTTCAATTTTTTTAATTTTAATCATTGGAAATGTTTTTTTTTTATCCCTCTTGAGCTGCTCTGAGTTTTTCCTCTTATTATTTCATTTCCAATTGTTATACTTCGTTTCAGCCGGCGAACAAAATTTCCCAAAAAAAAAAAAAACAAACATAAAAATGGGAGGGAAAAAATTAAATGCATATTTTCATTGTGAGCGAATAACGAGCAAACTGGAGCAATAAGCATAACAATGGGCGCAATAATAATTGCTTCACTTGCATATGCATGTGGCTTGATTATTGACTTTCTGCTACTTTGATGGATGAGCGCGGCGCTGCCTTCGCTCCATTGTCTGAACGTGCCGGCGTGTGTGTGTGTGTGTGTGCATGTGTGTGCGTGTGCGGGGCAGGTTGCGTTAGGCTTCAGATAGGGCTCGGGCTCGGGGGGGTCGGAGGTCAGATTTTAGCACTCAGATTGGGTCTCTGCTGCGTCACCCGTCTTTGTTGAGGCAAATGGTTTTGCCTTCTGCCGACGGGTTGGGGGTAGGGGAGTCAAGGTTTGGTTAAGGTCAGGGGTCGCCAACAACAGAGGGGCTGCGCTCTGGGACAAGGTGCCGCGTCTGCGCGCGTCACAGACACAAAGACAGACGCGCACACAAAAGCTGCGGCGGGGCTTTCGGGGCGCCGAGGGAACAGCCGGCCGTCTCCGCCTGCTGCAGGCCGCTGCTCGTTCCGTCTGATTTCCATTTCAGACACCCCCCACCCCACCCCACTCCACCCCACCCCGGCCCGACACGCGCACGCACACGTCGGCCTCGACCTCCATCCCAGTTTTCTACCTGCGTCATCCAAATCCGACCTTCCTGCTTTTTGTTTTGGGGGGGGGTTTCTGCATCTTCTCTGCTGGCCTAAACTTCGGGGACGCACGCGTTCAGCTTGAATCTCTCGCTCGCAGCTCTCGCTCTCCTCCAGCCTACACCCAGCTGCCTTCCCCTCCCCCCCCGCCACACGCCGCCACCAGCTGAGCCTGCTGAAGGCTCTTTTGCGTGCGGGGAGGAGGGAGTGGGGGAGTTGAGGTCTGTCTGTGGGTGAGGGGAAGCGGCAAGAGGGATTTCGCGGGGGGGGTTGCTGGGGATAAATGAGGTCGTCTGACTGCGCGACACGTGCCGGGGCGGCGGCGGCGGCGGCGGCGGCTGCTGATTCACACAGTCGCCGCTGCGCACCCCTTCTTTCGCAGTGGTGCACCTCGCAGACTAGCTGCCGCCGCTCCGGACTCCTCTTTTGTCCATCTGCACGCAAACTCCACGATCGTGGAGGTTGAAAAATAACGTCCAAATTGTAATCGCACTGTGCACCGGAGCGTCTTTAGCACACACATGCACGCACGCACGTGCACGGCGCGCGGCGATTGGCCGAGAGCCGCACAAGCGGGCGGGCAGGGAGGAATTAAGGTCACATGGTGCGCGCTGCCGTAATCCCTTACTGCAAACCCAAGGACAGGTCGGCCTCCGTCAGCGGCAGCAGTCACCCGTGCATGTGCATGTGGATGTGCATGTACGCGTGTGTGTGTGTGTGTGTGTGTGTGTGTGTGCGTGCCGCAGTTTATGACAGCGGTTTAAAGGAGGAGGAGATCAAGCATGTCTGGTGTCACGGCTCCTCGCTGCCCTCGCTTGTCTCTCAGTTGCACGGGACATTCACGTGCGCGGGTGTCCGTGCGCGTGCAGACGGATGCGAGGATCCACACGGAGACGGGCCAGTACAGTAGTACAGTGTGTTGAGTTGTTCCTCAGGGGAGCCTGAGGTGACAGAGCGCTGCGCTGCTGCCTCCACTGACTCCCTGCCCGCCTGCCGCCTGCCGCCTCATATACCCGCAGCTCGATGGTCAGTTGCCATGGAAACTAGAGGATATGGTGTACACACACACACGTGTCTATACATGTATATACATAAGTCTTTACACACATATATGAATAATAATAATTGTAATATACATGAATATAAAATACACACACACACACACACACACACACACACAAATACACAAATATAATCTACTTTAGTACAGGACCAAAGAATATGTACTTCCCACCTCTGTTGCCAAATCAAATATTGATATGATATTAAAATACAATTAATTGTGAATTCATTATAAAGGCCATGATTAATTTGATTACATATGTATATGTATATATATATACACGCACACACACACCTTCTGATGCACGTTAAATAACTCTAAATGAAAGGTGGCAATTTTGAAGAATTTCAATATAAAATGTGTTTGAGTTATTTTACACTTTTATTGTTTCCAAACTAATTCCATGTGTGTTCATACGTAGTTTTGATTCCTTCAGTGAGAAAAAGTAATGTCAATAGTCATGACAATGAAAGAAAAGACATTAATTCATAGGGTGTGTCCAATATCTTGAGTATTGTGTTTATATATATATATATATATATATATATATATATATATATATATATATATATATATATATATATATATATATATATATATATATATGTATATATGCTCAAATATGCATTGCCGCACTAGAAGGACAGGAAGATGGGTTAGTGCAGGTGTGCAGGTGCAGCTTTCATTTGCTTTACTCACTCGTTTGTCTGTTTGCGTGACACCTGTACATACACTAGATGCGCCGTGTGCGTGTGCATGTGCCTTGGTGCGTGTATTTCAGCTGGTTTCGTGTGGTATAGCTTCCGTTTGATGTCACGTACACCTTCCCTGTCAGTTCAACCGAGGGATGGAGGATTAGGTGATTAGTGCGAGATTATCGCGAGGTAAATCCCCGGGTCTGTTAACGAGTCACACACACGCACACACACACACACACACACACACACACACACACTGCGAGAACAAAGTGTCTCGTCCTCATTTACTAGTTGTAAAAAAATAGTGCACCCATGCACCATGTGCATGTACTTTATCCTCTATTTTATGCAATAATCCAATAATTGCATACGAGTCTATATTCTTTATCAGCTACTATAAAAGATGCACAGGTTTCGGTATGCTGAGCCAAATTCCTGCACGTCACTGTCTTGTATTGCTTCCCCGTGATTCAGCAAAACGGGGCCATGACTCGATTTAATTGCGGTGTTAATTGATGGGAGACAAAAGGGGGACTTAATTAGGTGCACTGAGGCAACGGGCAGAGTGGCACTGTGGACTGAATGATTCGGTGCACTCAGCCTGCCCATGCGCACACTCATTGGTAAGTGAAGGCCCCAGCACACACACACACACACACACACACAGAGACAGACCATCCCGGGCACAGTGAGAGAGGAAATGCACCGGGGAAAGCCTGAGCAGGGCGGGGAGGAGGCAGCCAGGCAGAAATTCAAAGTTGTCGTCATTGTTGACTATTTACTGACTGGCTGTGTTGTTGCCAGTGCTGCCAGTGCTGTGGAACTGACGGGGAGGGGGCGGGGAGGTAAGTCAGCAGGCGTCAGGCTGCGGCGGAACACGTTGCACAACCCGATCGATATTTTATAGTCGCAGCCGACGGCGTCGGCGTGAGAAAAATAAAGCGCGTCTGATGAAGCCGGCGGAAAATCCGCTCAAGATTCCTGTCAGTTTCAGGTAAGAGCTGGCGAAGCGCTGAGGGTAACGGACGATTTTCAGCTCTGAAATCTGCCTCACGCGTCCTGCCGACCAGCAGTCAAAAGCGGCTTTCTAAGTCGGTCTTTAAATTTTGATCGATGCTCCTCCGGCCTACTTTGCGCATGAAGAGGCGGCAGGTTTGCGATCTCCTCCGAACATGAAGAAGAGAGCAGGAGGAAGGGCGTGCAATGGTGGGCGCTTGGACCATGGGCCCATGCACTCAGTTGCTGGTCACTCAGTAGCTGGTCACTTTGAAGGCCCAGTGTGTACAATTTGGCTTGATTTAAGATTTTTATATTGGTAAAAGCTTAATATACTGCCCTTAAATACATTAATAAAAGTGTAAACTCGCAATACAATAAAAGCAGTTTGGTTTTCCTTCCTTTCCAATTCTCATATATATGTATATATATATATATGAATACACATACAGCAATAATGGTCTTGCTCCTAGTTAGCTGCCATCTTGTATCGCCATATTTTTTCTGTCTGCCTGCCAGTGCCCTAAATTCGCCGTTACACAGTGGACCCTTAAAGGCAGCAGTATTTTAGGCCTTTTTTCCAACAGTTGTGTTAATACCAGGGCAGTGCCACAACGCTAGCCGCGGCACTAGCACCAGATTCAATGTGACAGACAAATTCCCTCCCCTGTACAAGCGCTCTCTGTGGGCTCTTGGGCAGATGGATGCGTGAGATAAAAGCCGAGGGATTTAGGAACACCCCCAGCGGGCCATCGAGGTAACAGGCTGCCGGTCCGTCTCCTTTCCGTGCGTCCCAACTTCGCTCAACGTGTCGCGGGTCTTCCTGGCCGCCGCCCTCTGCCCCTCCGCCCAAAACTCCCTCCCTCGCTCCCTCCCGCCCTGCCTCTGATCCCTTCGGATGCTGTTATTACTGTGATATTTTTCTCTCCTCCATCCCCGAAGTAATTTGGCTCGTGAAATTGCACCTTTTTCCCTTGCCTCCCCCCTCGGAGTGCTCGTCTTCGATTTCCTGTCTGGGTGGCTGCAATCACTCTCGCCTTGTCCTTGGTCCCGCGACCTTGGCCACCTAAGCACCCCCCCATCCCCCTTCTCCTCCCATCCTATCGCCATGGAGATGACCCCCACATCCATCACCATGGAGACAACCTTTGCACAGCGACGTGCCACGCCCACCCTAAAGACTCCCGCCGCCCGGAACATCAACACGGATTCAGGCGCGCATTTGCAAGTTTTGGCCCCGCAGAAGACGCGACGGCAACAAGACGTACCAGTGTGTGAAATACACGGGGGTCCAAGGTGGTCGGACCCCCCTGATTAACCCATGAGACCATCAAAGCAGAAGTGAGGGGGCTCTCATATTTTTTCAAAAAGCTGAAAAATATATTTATTTTCAATATCATTAATGGTCACTAAAATGTCTATAAGATCATCCTGCCTAATGCTAATTGAAGTATATATATATATATGTGTGTATATATATATATATATGTATATATATATATATATATATATATATATATATATATATATATATATATATATATATATAAATAAATGTGTGTGTGTGTATATATATATATATATATATATATATATATATATATATATATATATATATATATATATATATATATATATATATGTATATATATATTTATTCACAATTTTTTTGCCAAGCCTAGCTTGTGTGAGTGTGGATGTGTTATGTGGACTGCATGGCCTACATCCATAAAATATTGTAAGGTTATTATAGGACTCCTGCTTTCTAAGGAAATTTAGATTGGTATTGAGTAACAATCAGGAGGAAGGGAAACCCCCTGAATATTGAGGGGTATTTCACACACTGTCAAGGACATATGATGGTGGGTTCAGATGATGAAGTCTTTTCAGCTGCAGTGAAACAGAGTGATGGGCAGTGCACTGCATTTACCACTGGTCCAGTCGTGCCCAACTGGCCTTTGTTGTTTGCAAAATTCCAGACGCTCCTCAAAGTTTTGAAGCAGCCGTGTCAGGAGATATGAAGGGAAAAACAGTTAACAGATGATAGCGAACACACGCCTGTCTGGGTTTTCATCCAAAGTTCTGTTGCCAGCACTTTTTCCCTTTTCCCTCCGCCTCTTTCTTTGTCTCATTTGAAAATGTTGCAATGAATGCGACAAACGTTGCTACCGAGGTAAACTGCGAGGTTTTTGATGGCGTTGCGCCGCTGGTGTTGACTGCGTTTCGCGCTTCCGCGACGATGCTGCGCGACTGTCACAGCGTGAGGAGTCTGGAAGTCAGGCGTGAGCAAAAAAATTAATATATATATATATATATATATATATATATATATATATATATATATATATATATAAAATTAGGTTTCAAGCAGAACTTTTTACAAAGTGAGCAGCACGCAAATAGAGCTCTTAGATGCATCAGTCACATTGATATGTCGTGATTAAAGAATGGCGAGATAAGGGGATTGAAAAAGATAAGAGATATGAGGAATGTAGAGCGAGATAGGCACATGAAAGGGCCGAGCAGTGGCACTTGGGGCTGCTTGATTAACTTCTCTGAATGCGGCGCCACTCGTTCTATTTTCAGATATTAGCGGCGAGACAGAAGAAACAAAACAGAAATAAGCATCATCATGATTAGCCTGCTCTTCCTGGGCTCCATCAGCCGCCGCAGCAGCCACAGCAGCAGCCACAGCAGCAGCAGCAGCAGCAGCAGCAGCAGCAGCAGCAGCAGCAGCAGCAGCAGCAGCAGCAGAGCTGTCCTTGTTGAACGTATCGTCGCCCTCATCGGCACAACAGTTGCCCTCTTCAAATGTCAGACTTTATTAAACAACCTCCTCTTTTCACTCAGGCCCATCACACTCATCAACTCTAACAAGGCCATTATTCTGAAATGCTCCCGTGATTGCTGCTGGAATACGTTCAAAATAATCATAGTAGTGATGTTTTTAATTAAAAACTATTATTCCTTCCCACTCATGCAGTCACAGTAACTGCCTGTCTGACCATTCGGGAGCTGATCAACTGCAGACTCTGCCAGGAGCGGCCCCCTGTATGCACTTATTTCTATTTTCTTTATAAGCTTGTATAATTGTGGGGTTGTCATAGTAAATTTTACATTGCACTGAGTGAAATCCACTTACCATAAAGAGGTTTACAAGAGAAAATGTGGCCGTGGACTTTTAAGACAACAACACACTTGATTTATTGTTCTGGCCGTCTGTATCCTCAACCGGTGTCTAGTTGCAAGTCCCTTTGAAAATGGGTTTGGCGAGCCGCTAACTGAAGGTCCCACATTATACCCCCATCCAGCCATATTTAGCCCTGTGTTTACAGCTGGCTATCAGCTTCCTGCTAAAACTGATGTGTTAGCCTTCTCGTGTGTGGAAGCTGCAGAACAAAACAAGGCATGTTGATGTTTGATGGGTGATGCTAAGGGTGTGTGGGGTCCCTATGTTGGGGAGGGTAGCAGTGCCGGTTATGACATCCCAAAGGGATGATTTTCACTATGGCGCAACAGCCCAATATTTCCCTGTTTGCTATAATTCTGCATCCTAGCCGTTAGCCTTTCACTCTGCTTCTGTTCACCAAATACTTATAGCACACACACACACACACAACAGTGTCGCAAACTACAGAGGAATTGCGAGTTTTATTGTGCGTTTGTGCTTCTCTCCTACTCCTACTTTATTTTTTTTGGAACACCGAAGGGGACGCAGCTCCAGGTCGGGCCTCTCTCTCTCTCTCTCCTCTCTCTCTCTCTCTCTCTCTCTCTCTCTCTCTCTGTCTCTCTCTCTGACGACTCTGTCACACAACAACGCGTGTGTGTGTGTGTGTGTGTGTGTGTGTGTCATCCCAAATTGGTCCTGCTCCTCGGGATGCCGCCGTTGCCCCCCCCCCCCCACCAACGCACTTCCTTTATCTCTATTGCCGAGAGCCCGGTCGGGTCTGATGGCATGTGTGCATCTTTCATTACTTCCGATTCAGCGCTGCGCCGTGGAGGAAAAAAGGGCTCGCCGGCTGTCGCAGGGAAGGACGGTGAGGTAGAGAGAGAGAGAGAGAGAGAGAGAGAAGGAAGAGGATGAAAGGAAGCAGGAGAACCAAAAATAACCCCCCCCTCCCACCGTATGTGTTTGCAGCCCCCGCCCCCCTCTACTACCCCACCCTTTGCACAAAAAGAGATCAGGGGAGGGTGTGTGTGTGTGTGCGTGTGTGGGGGGTGCGCGGGGGTGCGCGGACCCCTGTTAGGATTGCCAGTACCACTCAAGCGTGCTCTTATGCAAATGTGGCTGTGTCCGTGTCAGCGGTTGCTGTGTTAACAGGCGGCAGCGGCGGCTACGCCGGCCCTCCTCACTGCCACATCATTTGTTTAAGTCATCCAAACAAAAGCCAGGGGAGAGAGCTGCATGATTGGTGAAATATGCTCGTGTGGGACCACTGCAGTGGAATAATGATTGCGGCATCACTCCCGCGTGTGCCGGGTTGGAGGGATGGGGGGGGCTTGCGTGGCCATTTCATGCCAGCGCTGAGTGAATGTAAGGGGGGGATGTTTATTCATGAGGGAGCAGCGGCGAGGAGACGGAAAGTAAGGGCGAAAAAAAAGTGGGGGGTAATAAAGGAATGGAGGGGTGGCAGCAGCAGCGATGGCGGGAGTCGCTGGTATTACTGCCGCTTGTGCGCGTGCACGCGCGTTCCTGTGTGTGCGTGCCTGTGAGAGAGAACAGGCAGGGAGGGAAGCAGGAAAGGTCTGCAGGTGCACACAAATGTGTCATTCATCTGAGAAATCATTTTCAAATGGAGGCCAAGAGGATTATAGGTCAGTGAAAACAGACACAACTTTCACACACTCGCTTTTTTCCCCCGACCCAGTCGCTCAGCAGACATTCAGACGGGCTTTTTACCCCCGGCTGCATTCATTTAAGGGGAAAAAAAAGCCCAGGTATCTCTTTTCAGTGTTTTTATTTGAATTGCAAAGATCGGCCACACTTTCTGTCTTTTTCACTGGAAGGTGAAATTTTTTTTTTTCTCACTATTATAGTCCCTCACTAAGCAAAATTCAATTCACTATTTCCACCAACCCGCCCCCAAAAAATGCCTCTGATGTGCGAGAACGTCAGAGGGACGGTGCTTGTTCGATGTTTTGGGCCGAGGTGGCCAGACTGAGGTGGTTTGAACGTCCAGAGGAGTGATAGCGAATAAAAGGGTGCTGAGGGTGGAACTGGCAGGCAGGAGGCCTGGAGGAAGAGCAGAGAGCAGATTTATGGATGAGGTGAAAGAGGACATGAGGTGAGTTGCTGTGAGAGAAGAGGAGGCAGAAGATCAGAGGGTTCGAGGGAGGCAGATGATTGGCTGTGGAAGAAACAAGAACAATGTGCGTCTCTGGCCTGTGACACTTCATCATTTGTTCGTAAAACACGTGCGGAAAATGGGCAATTCTGGAGGGTAGCGTCACATCTGCCACAAGTGTCACATCAAGTTAATGAGAAATCATAATGAGCCCAGACAATTGAAAGGCAGTGAGAGTTTATTCTTAGAAGGAGGAGCCGCTGATACAGACCTGACACTTCAGCAGGCTGCAGAGAAGCAGCAGAGAAGCAGCAGAGAGGCAGCAGTTCCCACCTGGCTTATATGCGCAGCATGTCCGGGTTTCTTTGCTCACGGTGATGCAAGGCAGAAATAAGAGAGAAGTTCGAGAGGCAGCCTTGGGCTGGGGAGGACGTTTGACCTTTGACCTGGGAGATGGAATGGATTTGACAAACCAGTGAAGGGGTGAAGTCGTACCTGCCTCCCATGCAGTAAATACACTCTGTCCTTTGTTTCACCCCCAGTCACTGAGTCACACGTGCAGCGAGGTCTTTGACGTCACAGTGCTGCTCCACGCTATATTGCCGTCACGCGCAAGGGTTCACTGGTAACGGCTGCGACAACACGCCCAGCCAGGTGTTTGACCCAGGAACTGCCCATTAGTCCGACCTCCCATTAGGTTAGGGTTAGGGGAGGTTACACCAATGGGCAATTTGTCGGAATAATGGGAGGTCGGACCAATGCCACGCTCCCTTTGTCCCAACGTCTGATCAGAATCACACCTGATTTTTTTTGGCCCACTTCTAAACATGTCAGACATCCGTTAGAGGTCTGTCATTTTTTTGTAGGAGGCAGTAAACAGAGGGCTAAATATGCAAAAATACTTTCTGGAGATCTTCGTGCTTTTGCGGCTGATTAACTTAGCGCTAACCCTCCATGTTAGAAATGAAAACGGACTTAACGTTGAATTTGAATTTCAGTTCACTTTTTCGGACTTTGTGCCAATTCCGTGAAAAAACGATCCCTGCGTCCACTTGCAGTGATTCCCGGGCAGATCTCGGCAGCGGAAAGCGGTCGTATCGATGGTTAAGGCTGATACTCGGATTCTCTCCCCGCGCCAATGATCCGGCGGCTTCGCCCATTGATCTCCCTTGTATTTCCATTTTTACAACCAGCTAATTACTGTCGAACACGGGGAGAACAGTCTCTCACGCAGATGATCAAAGACACAGAGTTTGCGTGTGTGCGTGCGTGCGTGCGTGTGCGTGTCGGGTGCCAGTCTTCCTTTTTGCAGGGGACTCGCGCGCACGTACGCACGCACGTACGCCCGCCCGCCCCGTGAACGCTCGTGATTGGCAGCCGAGCTCAATTAGAGGCCTCTCTCTCGCGCGCACGCAGCAAGAGAGAGTGTTCACAGAAAGCTATCAGTCACCCACCATGACATGCATATTTTAGGCTTCCCTCTCCTCCTCCTCACTTTTTCCCCCCACTCCCCCCACACACTCTTTCCTGCGCTCGCACCCCTCATTAAAGGTGCCGGCGGATACGGGCCCCGCTTATCAGCCCGTCCCACCGCCGTTTTCCTCGAGCCCCGGACTCAATTTTGCTAAACCGGGTCAGCAGCCACCTGCGTGGGAGCAGGAGGGGGGGGGGGGGTGTGAACTATAGATAGTGTACGAGCGAGGAAGGTGGGCGGGCGGGTGGGTGGAGGAGGGGCGCCACAACAGTGACGCGAGATTGGCTGTTTTTTGGGGTTTTTTTTCTTAGCGAGACCCCAATTTTGCTCCCCTCTGTCACCGCACCTATAGTAGTAGTATAGTAGTAGTAATATAGTAGTATTAGTAGTATAGTAGTAGTAGTATATATTATCCCAACGTGGGTCCTCCCCTGATCGCAGCGGGGAGAAAAGCGTCCGAGAAATACGGCGACTGCGGCAGATAAACAAGACCCCGTCGAAAAAGCGCTCGTGACGGAGAGTCGGGAAGATTGTAGATATTAGTCACAGCAGGAGGCAACATTTTTTTTATTCCTTCTGACGCCGGCCTGCTTAAACCAAAAGGCGAGAGCTTTTTTTTTTTTTTTAATTCCAGGCAATGCGCTTCTCCTCCTAAAAAATGTTGCCATTTGCAGGTGACTGATGCCGACTCCAAAGAGCAGAAGTCACACCTTTGCGTGCGTGCGTGTTTTCGCGTGTGCATGTGCTACACCTCATTGCCACCCACCCCCCATCCCCCACCCCCCCGCCTCAGCAGACATCTCCAGGCCCCCCGGTGGCACATTTAACCAGCCAGGTGTGAAACATGCAGAGGGCCAGATGAGGAGAAAGCAGCGTTCAAGTGGAGCAGAAATAACGGCGTCCGCCCAGCCTATATCTGCGCGGCTCCCCGGCGGCCTTCCTCTCCGAACGCCAGTTAGCCTTTTTCTGTTTGTTTGTTTGTTTTTTTGTTTTGCAATTTGCTTTTTTTTTCTGTCTTTCTGTCTTTTTTTTCTGGCCTGCGTCTTTGATGTCGGAACGCTTTGTGCGTCTTCCCAAATCCAACGCTGACGCCGCAAAGCCCGGACGCACGTTGGAGTCGTCGCTGAGGAGTAATCCTGCAATCACTGTTTGCACTGTGTGTGTGTGTGTGTGTGTGTGTGTGCGTGCATGCGTGCACATAAGGGTGTGCCTAAATGTGCTGTACTGCATGTAGTTTATTCTTGTGTGTGTGTGTGTGTGTGTGTGTTTGGTTGATAGGTGCGCGTGCGTGCGTGCGCTCGTGCACGTGTGTCAAGGCCCACGCACGGCGCTAATTCAGATGAGAGGCCGCGCTAGTTATCTGCGGCGAACACACCACAGTTGGCGCACGGAGCCTTTGATTGGGGGCTGTGCCTTTTGGTAATGAGAGGGACTCTGTCGCCTCCGTGTGAGCTGTGGAGGGAGAGTAGGGAGGAGCGGCAACACACACACACACACACACACACACATACACAATCCATTTTCAATCCTTATGTATACCCAACCCCTAAACCTTCGCCACAATATTCCTGACATGTTGCCTCTAAAACACCGAGTCTTCACACTGAACATGTTGGTTTAAAATATATTCCAGTTCTCTTAATGCTATATTGATAGGAAAATACACACACACACACACACACACACACACACACACACACGCGCGACACACACAAGGCAAACTGCTATCTTTCTAAGGCCTTCAAATTGATTTACGCCTATTTTCCATATTTTTGTACCAGCCAAATAAAAAGCCGAACCACAATATGCATAAGCCCCAACCTAAACCTCCCCTCAGTTTCTGCATCTCCTCTAAGCTTCAGTCTCCACCCTAAGATGTAATGGTAATTTGCACAGACCAGCAAAAATGTCCTTGCAATAAAAATATTCTCTGAAAAAAATTGGTCCACACAGTAATAGAGCACATATATATATATATATATATATATATATATATATATATATATATATATATATATATATATATATATATATATACACACACACACACACACACACACACACACACACACACACCCGCGGGTCTCTTTAAAATCGTGGCCTCCGATTCTCAAACCAACCTCAACAGAACATAAATTATCAGGGACGTGCGGTTGTGGCGCTGGGCTCTCTGCAGGTCAATAGTCGTTTGTCTTTATCTCTTTATTTTTTAAGATGACACGCCCCCCCCACGTTTATGAAGATGTTGTCACTTAAGGGTGAATTAATGCCCGTTGCTACTAAAGAGACCAGAAAAAAAAAATCTATCTGGTCCGGAAAAAGCACTCCATTAGCGGTTGGTTTGTAAAATAAAACAAACCTTCTCCTACATCTGTAGGTTGAATGGAGATTAGGTGTAATTCTGCCTCCGAGACGGCAGTGGAGGTGATGAAGGTGAACAGCTGTGCAATGTTGTACTGACGGGGATCCATAAAATGTGCACCACATAACAACTCTAATCTAAAACTAAAGACAAGCAACCATGGAAGTTAGGATGTATGATTCATGGGGTCGAGGCAACATAAATAAATGGAGAAATTAAAAGTGGTAGGTTTCCATTAATTGATTTGATTTGAATAAATCATGCTACTTTAGGCACAAGGAATTGTCTTTCTACATCAACGTTGAAGACCTGCTTCCGTCCAACACGTTCTTCAGAAAATCACCTCAAGCCAGTGTCCTATTTTTTTTAAGGAAATTAGAAGAGATCTTTTAATATGTATTTCACTGTTCTCATAAAAAATTCCAATGTGCCATTCTTCAAAATGCACATTAAAAGGCTATACGGAAACACATGAATTGACCGTCTATGAATTTTTTTTCCAGTCAATTGAAATTTTGGAGGTTCCCTCTATTTGCTTCCGATCAACCCCAGTTAAACCACCTGCCACTTTGGAGGTTTCTCACCCCTGTTCTGATCACAGGCTCCCACCTCATTATGCTGCACCTGT
This sequence comes from Thamnaconus septentrionalis, assembly GCA_009823395.1. Taxonomy (NCBI): domain Eukaryota; kingdom Metazoa; phylum Chordata; class Actinopteri; order Tetraodontiformes; family Monacanthidae; genus Thamnaconus; species Thamnaconus septentrionalis. The sequence continues at coordinate 14,485,562 of CM020512.1, read as the reverse complement.
GTCCAATAGAGCCCACCTCTTTGTAAGTGCCTTTGCCCTCCCTAGGTGCTGTGCCTATTTGCTTTCCCTCGTGCCATCGTTTTCACTGGGTTTATTGGTTTAGCTTTTGGTTTTAGCGTCCTCCCTGTCTTCACAATTGTCAGAGCACCAGTTTGGTACCTGAAGAAGTTAATGACTGCCATCGCCATGTCCTTCTATTTTCACTGAACCCTTCCTCTGGATGTCATTGTGCAGATTGGAAATGACAGACTTCCATAAAGGTGGTGTCTGTTGCGACCGCTGCAAAGAGATCCAGGGTTACAGGGAGGCTGTTGTAGAAGGAAGGCCATGGAGGGGGATGAAGGGGGGGGTTAGGAGAGGAACTTTGAGTCATGTACACCAGCCATTCAGAGGCGACCTTGTAATCAAAGAGAGTTGAAAAGCAATTAACTGGGACAATTATAGCAGCCAGAGGAGGCTGAATGGTTGGCTAAGTAAAGCAGTGTGTCACTGAATGGAGATTAATTGATGAGGGGAATATTTCAAGGTCTCTATTTGGCCTCCAGAAGTTGAGCTTCTGCGTGTTTTGTCACTGTCAGAGCAAAGAGGCCCATTCAGGGATTTCCCCCATTCTAATCATTTGGTGGAGGTATCAAAATGCAATATCAGTCATCTTTCTATTAGGTCAAAGGACAGTAAAAAAAAAAGAAAGACCATGAAGGTTATTAATGGCCAATAATAGAGTGTGGGTGGCATAATACTGATCACCTGCATTATGTGTTGAAAATCCCAAAAGGGGCTCAGACGACGCTCAGATCTGAGCTGAAAGGAGCCGCTGGTTCCGGTCACTCTGAGCCGTGATAGGATTCACATCCCAAAGTCGTCCTCTTCCAAAAAAAGAAAGATGAAAAAAACAAAAAAAACAAGATCAAGTGCTGGGGTAAAAATAGCCACTTTTAGAAACAGAGAGCTGATTGCACAACGTGTGGAGAGTTCACAACAGAGAAGGGTCATAGCTGCAGTCCAGGATGGTAGCCAATCAGCTTCTTCTTTTTCTTGCTTTTTTTTATTTTGGTTCAAATCCGACTGAGTGATGGAAAAAAAAAACTCCTCCTCCTCCTTGTGCACTTTGGTTAATTTTCTTTTATGTTTTTTTTTTTTTTTTTCCTCCTCGCCGGAGCTTTGTGTACTTGGACAACAAGCTACCAGCTGGCTTGTCTGGCACATCCAGGTTTTTCTACAGTCACCATGGAGTAGCTCGCTACTCCTCCTCACTCTGCTACAAGGATCCGCACAGCATGCATCACACATGAATAATCAAAATTTATCACCGGCGTTCAAACGCTTGCTCGCACTCTCTAGCTCTCTCTCTCTCTCTCTCTCTCTCTCTCTCTCTCTCTCTCTCTCTCTCTCTCTCTCTCTCCCCACCATTTCATTTTCTTGTGCAATTTGCTCATTCTATCAATAATTCAACAGGCAACAAGATGGGGGAGAATGATTAAGCTTGTTTTCTCTTTATGGTTGGACGGCGGTCAGTCCAATTAATAGTGAGGATTTTTTTTTTCAATTTGCCCGCCATTTTCTCATTAAATAATCTGTGTGTGTGTGTGTGTGTGTGTGTATGTGTGAGAGAGAGTGCGTTTTGCACAGTGTGTAGTTATCAGTGAGGGCCAGCCACGCCACCATCTCATTTGGCCTCATACTTGTTCAACAGTTGACAAAATGGCTTTGGTGAGCGCTGCCACTCACTCTTACACAAGAATGCAGCACACACACAAAAAACACGCAAAACTACATTTTCACTCAGCAAAAATGTAGATACTTGCCTTTAGAATCACCCCGTTCAGTCACAAATGTAAAAAGATGGCATTTTCGGTGAGAGAAAACGCTGAACGCTTGCCATGTGACAGTGCATTTGGCAAAATCTTCCATAAAACATTTGGAGCGTTAGCTCTGATTTGAAAAGAGTTTTTTCTCACCACTAGTGAGTGTACAAACTGTTTTGTATGCTGCCGATTCCAGAAGATTTATCGTGCATTTTTTCATATTACATTTACTTCTTCTTGATCTTACACACCATATAATGTCCTACGATAAACTCCCAAAAGCATCCTGCTTGTTGTCTGCGGTATTGATCATGCGTGTGTTGATTTACATACATTGTTTCTGAACATACCATGCAAGGTTATTAATTTTGATGTGTTTTTTTAATTTACGTCATCACTTAAGGCATGTAATTCCAACAACAGCGTTGCATTTAGTCTCTGTTCACCGTGTAAGAGGATTATTTTGTGTATTAAGTGCTAAATGTTTCACTATTACCACCAGCCTGTTGCTGGGCCTGTATGTCTGCTTCTTGAAGCCGTCTGTCTGGCCTTTTGTTGAAAGCAGCCGTCGCCTCCTGCTGCTCATTCCAAGGTTAATAAGAGCGCTTCTTTTTTCTCTTTTTTTTGAGCATGTACTTTTTATTTTTTTATTTTATTATACTTGATGAATAGGCAGCAAAGGCTGGCAACTTTTCCATAGCTGACCGCAGTTGAAAAGCTTTATTTTGATAAAATGTGATGACTATTGTGCTTAAGTCCTCAGTTTGTTTTAAAATGTCTTGAAAATCTCAACAAGTTATGTATTACAGGTTTCTGTAAGGGTCCAGTGTGTAATGTTTGGCTTGATGTAGATTGATATAGTCTATATAGTAAATTGATATAGGATCAGTGGTGTAGATGTGTGTTTGTATGGACAATCCAGCCCTCCTGACATTGCATTTCAATATTAGGGTGACTGCTGGTGTCTTCAAATAAACCAACGAAGAAGAAGGTGGACGAGCTGATCCAGGTTTTTGGTGTGCAGGCCACGGTAGCTCACTGGCAAGCTCATTAGAGGCAGAGAGAGTGAAAGATGCTGCAATCTAAAATGTAACCATTTGATGTCGCAGTTTCTTCTTCCAAAGTATTACACACTGAACCTTTAAACTGTCTGAGCTAAAACTTCTCGCCTTTGCTGCAGACATTTTATCGTCAGTCTTCCACTGGGACGATCCCCAAAACGCCTCCAATCCTGACATGAAGTCATCGCTCCGATGATCTCTATTAGGCTAATCGCACAAATTAACCTCCTGAAACTATTCGACGATGCCGCCGCAACACCTTGTCAACGCCTGTAGGTACACCTCACGGAGGCGTGCGCCTGTGTGTGTGTGTGTGTGGGAGACTGATCCCTGTGCAGATTCACCAAAAGGACAAGCGCTGTTTCATATCATTACCATAAACAAATTAGGGCATCACTCCCTCGTTAGGCCAAATATGTCTCATTAGTGCCACAGCTGAACAAACCTCCTGATTAGGCCTCACTGTCTCCCTTTGAAGCCCGCAAAAAGGAGAGTCTATTTTTTAATTAAGCTCATTTGCATTTACAAATGAGAAGCTAATTAACAAGACTCCTTTTCTGCGGCTTTCTCTAATTTTGCGGGAGGCAAGTGGAACAGTTTCGACCCGCATGCAAAGAGGCAAAAGGAGGACAATGGGCGACGGCAAGCCGGGACAATAAAGCGAGAATCCAGACTGATGTCTTTGGAGTCGCAGCAAAAACTCGAGGGGGCGGAAAAAAACAGAAGCGCCATTGAGATTTCTCTTGTGTGCGTAACAAATAAACAACAAAACAAGACGCAAACTGTCTGCATCAGAGCTCCTCACGCTGACATGAATTTCAGAAACTCGAATTTAGGGCGAAAGTTTTGAGAAGACACTCAGAAGAGGGGAAAACTCCGGAGACGAGGGTCTGATCCCCTCCCAGGGGGGCCGAGGCTGTACCACGGTCATCATTTGGGACCCCGGTGGGACTGTTGGACGCACTCTCGCAGTCGCTGGCGGCTCATCTGAGGAGACAGAGCAGAGCAGCCGCTATTTAACTGGCCCGTTTTTTCAGAACTTGTGTCCTGTTTTGTCGAGCGAGGCTTGATGCCGAGAGACACCGATAATGAGCCCTTGCTGCCGTTGATCTTGTTGTTGTAGTTGTAGTTGTTGTTGTTGTTATTGTGGTGGGTAGATGCATTTGTTAACGATGCAAAAGTTTTTTTGCGAGGGGAAACAAAAAAAAAACCTCCCATCTGTGAAATGAAAATGTCGTCCTTTCCACCAGGGCGAGTGGAAGGACGACATGAAGTCAGGCAGGTGTGTGAGAGGAGGATGCAGAAGGTTGGTAGTGGTAGTGGTGGTGGCGGCGGAGGCACGTGATTGGCTGTGGCCGCCCCTGAAGGCACCGACCCAACAGAGCAGAAGAAAAACAAACAGCACAAGTTTCCTGTTGGCTTCATTTTCATAACTCTTTTTATTTTCCCCCGCGATGACCCTCGGCGGCGTGAGTGTGCACGGCGTCATGCTCGTTACGCCGATGATGCAGGCGAGTGACTCAGGCGGCACTTTGTGGGGTCCACGAAGGAAAAAAAATCGTTGGGCCTGTTGGGCCGAATGGAGCGTTTGGGCGGCGTGTTGTTCGAGGATTCGGAGGTGACAGGGCAAATATGGTGTGCATGAGTGTTAACGCATGCGTGTGCGTTGTGTGTGTGTGTGTGTGTGTGTGTGTGTGTGTGTGTGTGTGTGTGTGTGTGTGTGTGTGTGTGTGTGTGTGTTAGTTAGAGGAGGGAGAGAGGGTGAAGAAGAAGGAGAGAAAAAGGGAACGAGAGGTGTGATATCATCAATTAAATAACCCTCCCACACAGCATCTGGTGCTCCCTCTCAGGCCGTCTGTCTCCTTCCCGGCACTTCTACGTTGATTTTCTTCTTCTTCTTCTTCTTCTTCTTCTTCTTCTTCTTCTTCTTCGAAAAAGAAAAAATCAATCTTCCACTCATTCGTTGGCATCAGCCCCGTCAGTTTTTTCGCTTTCGTACGAGCTCGGTAGAGTCGGGGTGAAACCTCGCTCCCCTCTGCCAGAGCGCTGCCTTTTCCTACCTCTCCCCACTTCCCTACCTCGACGCACCGGTGGAGGAGACATGTGGCGGGACGGGATGGCGGCACGCAAGCAGCCGTAGGAGGAAAACTCGCTGACCGCACGTTAACCGGGGCTGATGAGCGCACGGCTAATGAATTTTCTCACCCGCCTCCCCCTCTCACACCGTGCCACCTTTCGAACCGTGATACAATAAGACACTTTTTCGCTGCTAATGAGACGACGACCGTCCCCTCGTCCCTCCGTCGTCTTTCCCCCCCCCTCTACGCCGTCCGCCCGCCTTATCGCCAAGTAGGTTCGGTTTGGGTCGGGGAAGCGGCTAACACGAGATCGAACGATGGGGGACGAGGGCGGCTTTTACATTAATGGGCAGAATCCAATTATAAGTTTGTTGGAGCTGAGCTGGCTGGGGGGCGGCGGCAGCGGCGGGGGCAAATTTGCATTTTAACATTTTGGGTTTGATGTTAGATCCGAAGATGAGAGGGAGGAGAAGCTCGGAAATGAGAAAAAGCGTGGAAATTACAGATGTGTGACTGGCTGTGAACGGATGGAGGAAACTTTGAGGTTAGCGATGTGTGAAGGAGTTGGGGGGGTGGCAGAGAGGAACACATGAGGTCCTGGATACCGGGCAACTTTTGTCAGTCGTGCGTGCGTGCACGCGTGCAGTAACACAGAGGCAAGGGCGGGGGGCAACCCCCCCTCCGGTTTAATGTGCCTGATTTTAGAATCTAGGTCAGCGTCGTGAATTAGAAACAATCTGCATCCTCCTCTGCATGGCTACAGCGGCGCCCTCCAATGAGGAGCCGCGCACGAGCGCTTCCGCGTGCCCGCGACGCCCGCCCACACACGCGGACGCGCATGCACACGTGCACAGCCGGTTCCCGGCGAACAGCATCTGATCCAATTTGAGGTATAAACATTAGAATCTCCAAAACTCTCAAAGATTTCAGCCGGGTGGGGGGTGTGGGGGGGGTGGTATTAAAGGGGTTTCTGTTAGGCCTGCTTGGGAAAAAAAAAAAAAAAAAAAAGGAAAGATGATATTTGCCTTCAACAAATGAGGCCATTTTTTTTGCCCCCCCCCCTCCCCTGCACACAGCAGCTCAGTGCCGGGGAATGATTAGTATGACACCGCTGTGTGGGAATGAGTGGGATTTGATAGAGTCTGCGCTTTGTTGTCGAAACACTCTTGGTTAATGATATGCCTCTCTCATCCGAGGCCGACTCTCGCCTCCCCTCCCATTCTGCCGGCGGAGAGAGAGATAACGAGGGAGCAGACAGCCCCGCAAAAAAAAAAAAAAAAAAAAAAACTTCACACAAAAGGGGAGAGAGGAATCAGCGCGAGGCACCGGCTCAGCCTCCGCTCAGAGAAAAACTTTTCTCCTCTCTCCGTCTCCTTTTCTCCTCCGTCTGTTTTCCCAGACAGGCCCTCAGATGCTTGTTCAAACTTGCTCAAATTCGCCCACTGATCACGTCGGGCGCATCTGCACTTGTGTGACTCAAGCGAAAGAAGCCGCCCAATTGCAGCCCCTCCCCTGCCCCCCTCGCGTCCCTTTTTCCCCGGAAGCAAGTTAGTCGCGCACGCGGTGCACAAACAAGAAAAGACGTCGGTGCGGCGACTTGAAGGCCCGGCGTGTCGCCTTCGCTGGCAGAACATGGAATAAAACAGTTTTATGTAATCGCCAAAAATAAGTACATGGTGTTCATCAGTCATTTGCTATTATAAGTGTCTATATTTAGACATAGTTCGGATGCAGCTGAGCTCTACCAAGGCAGCTGTACGGTGCCGATACATTTCTGCCTGAACTCCAGAAACACGGGCCTGCTAAAAAAAAAAACAGGGATTAAAAAAAATAATACAGGTGGACTTCCGGAGTGGGAGTGGCTGAACAAGTCAGACTGAAGTTGCCGTCAGCCAGCCTACCAGTCTGACTGCAGCTCATGGTTTGATAGCTAGAGCTAATGTGACAACGTGCCTGTGGGCCATGTTGGTATGGCAGCGCAAAAAAAAAAAAAAAAAAAAAAAAGAATAAACTGCTGGATTTTACACAGTGGGCCTTGAAAAGCTGGTTTTCGTCTCCTTTCCGTCTGCGCTTTCTACCTTCGCCGTTGGTGTTTGCGTGCCGTCGTGCGCGCGGTTGCATGTAACGCGGGCTCACGCGTGTGCGTGCAACTCGGCGGGACGCAGGCTCGACTCCCGTCGGAGCAGCGTGCTCTGATGGATGTTAATGTGGACTGACGCAGGGGTGTCCCCCGAGGGAGGGCGCACTGCCAGCGAGGGAGCGCGAGAAAGTGTGTGTGTGTGTGTGTGTGTGCATGTGTGTCAGTGCTGGGGGGTGGGGAGGGTCGTTGCTCTAATCCTCTCCCTTCTTCAGAGAGCCGGAGTGAGGAAGAGGCACTGAACCGCCCAATGAATAAATAAAGGAGAGAGCCTCCCACCCCCCTACCCCCCACCCCCTCTGCTGCTCCACCCTGAAGCCTTGAACAGGAGCACTTAAAAGCATTTTAACAAGAGAGTCACTTCATTAAATATGGACTTCCTGTCCGCAAAAAAAAAAAAAAAAAAAAAGCAAAAGGAAAAAACCCCAGAAGGGAAACTGTGGGTGACTTTTCACATGGTGAAATATGGGGGTGGGGGTGGGGAGCGTGGAGGTGGAGGATGGGGGCGGTGGGTGGGGAGGAGGGGTTGCACTTGAGACGGCGGTGGAAGGAGAAATTATTGCGCGGGGAGACAAAGGGAGAGGAGTACAGTAAAGCCGAGGGGGGAAGCAAGGTGAAATAACAGAAGCAGCGGGCTGGAAATTAGACCTTTTTAGATCTCACTTAATTAGCAGAGAACAGAGCATCACATCAGGTCAGCGCCGCACTCGCCCTGCCTCCTCCCCCTCCTCCTCCTCCTCCTCCTCCTTTTTCTTCCTTCTTTTTTTTTTGCATTTTTTTCCCCACTGTGAAAGAAAGCAAAATGTCATAGCAACATCGCAAAGCCGTGCGGCTGCAAAAAAGCAGAAGTAAAGAAGAAAAACCCTGCGTGGGAAGCGAGCTGAATATAAATTCTAGAGTCACAATCTTGCAATCTGATTGGCATGACACCGTTTTGTTTTGGTTTTTTGGGGGTTTTTTTAGGGGGAGGGAGGTGAAAGATTTTTCAAGTTATGTAAAATTTGAAAATGACAGATCCGTGGACTAGATCACGCCCTGCTTTTTTCAGAGCCTGGATGTCTAGGTTCCGCGAACCCTTGCATTAAAAAATAAAGCCACTGTCATAAACGCTTGTGTTTGCGTTCAAACGGAGCCACGTTTTAAAGAGAATATATATCGTCGTCCCGACACCGGATACACCCCGACAAGTCGTCAAATCCAAACTGATCAAAGGCAGAAAATCCGTCGCTGAAAGTTTCGCTGTTTTGCGAATAAATACGGTTCAACGGCAGACGCTGGAAAATTTCTGACGAGGAAGTTCTGCACGTCTCCGACTCTCCAGCCCTCTCAAACATCAAGCGGTCGTTAGGTTTCAAAGAATGACTTCAGTATTAAATGTTGCCGCTTGAATACTCGCTGTATTCCATCTTTCATTACAATCAAAGTTTAGTTTTTTTTTTACACTTTACGTGTTAAGTTCTCTTGAGACGGAACAAAGGCAGACTATAAGTAGCACAGGCTTTACGGTGTCCTCCGAAACCAACCGTGAGCAACGTGAAGCCAAGAGTGATTGTTTGAGACGGGGGAAGTAACAAAGTACAAATACTCCTGTGTCTGTGCATTACTTGAGTATTTCTTTTTCTGACAACTTTTTTACTTTCTACAGTTGCACACAAATATTTGTAACTTCTAACTGTATGCTGGAAAAATATGCTTGTTACTTTTATGTTTAAATCTCTTTCAAAGACACAAATCACTTATTATTTATTATAGTTGTTGTTGCTTGAAGTGCAGCTATTTGAACTACGCTGTCATGTAGTTCAATCTAAAAGTGGATCATATTTTAGAGGGAGATTTTAGAGCACCTCGACTTTGGCATCACAGTTCAGTACGTTTTTAGGTACTTTTTAGTACAGAGAAAAATAAAAATGCAGAAAAGAACATTGGTTAATGTCATTAAAAGCGTCAACCTGTATGTAACATTAAATTTGTTTTTTTCCATCCATCCATCCATTGTCCATATCCGCTTCTTCCCGAGTTCACGGTCACGGGTGTCTGCCGGAGCCTCTCCCAGCTGTCATAGGGCGAAGGCCTTAGTTCATAAATCATTTTTACTTTTTACTTCAGTGCATTTCAGAATATGTACTTTTACCAGACTATACATATGGATAAGTATACAAGTGCAAAATGCTAATTCTTTTGCCACCTCTGGAGACGTTACATCAAAAGAAGGTGGGAAAGGCAGCCAGGTGGGTTTTTGTGGGATCAGAGCAGTAATTGATATAGTCTGTGAGACTAAAGCACCAGGCTCACACATGATGCATGGTTTAGGACATAACAGTATAGCAGTTACGGCCATTTCTTAACTCGCACCGAGCACCTGGAAGTTTGATCTGACACAAACAGGAAGTTCACAGCGAACAAGAAGAGGTTGAAATCGTGGCAGTCTGGTGGTGAAGTTTTCTGCGTCAGGCTGCGGTATCTTGAAAACCTCGGCTGTGGCACATCACAGAAAACCCGGCGCGAGGATGAAAGGGCATGAGTAAAGATCTGCGCATCATCCCTGGTGAGGAGCCGTACGCTGCTGCGGGGGGAGGGGAGGGAAAGGCACGATCTGCGGCGGTGAAACGGAGAACGAGTCGCGATCCGCCGTTGTGTTTTCATTACGCATCAGATGGTGTTATTGCGGCAGGTCGCCTACTGCTGGGAGGGAAAGCAGAGGTGGAGGTCGAGCAAAGAAGGCAGCAAGAAGAAGAAGAAGAAGAAGAAGAAGAAGAAGAAGAAGAAGCAGCGGGGAATTATGGGAGGATCTTGACGGCGGTCGATCGTGACAAACAGACGTTTATTCCTCGCTGAGACATCTCAGAATGTAATGGTGTTAAAGAGAAGCAGCTAATCTTTAGCAACCCTCCACAGGAAGTCTTATTACTTGTTGTTGGTGCAGATGAAGTTTAACTTGGAAGGATTGGAGGGGGGGGGTGTCGGGTGTGGCCACAGGCTGCGGCGAGAAGAAGTATGACACACAATAAAAGTGTTATTAGGTTGCTTTGGGGTTTCCCCACTTTCACACACCTTCAAAGAACGGAGAATCGGTAGCAGCCAGTCAGCGGGGGGTCCAGGAGGAAATCGTACGTCACCTGGAATCCTGCTGTCTTGCTATTCTCCCTGCAACACCTTTCACCGAGAGAATATGCAAGACTTTCCCATCCACTTCCTGCAGCATATAAAACTGAGGATTGAGTAGGAAAGAGAGAATATTCAGTCCACAGTCGTCTTATTTTGTAGTCTTAAACCAAATTTGTTTTTTTTTAAATGTTCATTTTTCTTCTAATACCACCATCTTAGGTGCTGTTATGACAGTGCTGTGTCCCTTATCTCTTCTGTCACTCTTGACAACTCGGGGAAACAAAGCTGTAACGCGGACACTTTAAACCACTTGGGTCATTGTGACTTTGTTTTAGTCGTTTGCCATCAAATTTACGAACACTCCATTTCTTTTTATCCATTTTTAAGCCATAATCTCCTCCATCTCGAGGTTTAACGGCTGTGCCATGCTCTTCTCGTGATTGCCTGATGACTTCTGTCGTGTTCAGATGTTTAATGTCAGTCTGGGGCTTATGGGGAATGTTCTTTTTTTTTTTTTTTACAGTTCAATATTGAAGGCAGAAAAAAAATCTCATATTTAGGTTTGTCGAAAACTCTCTTGATGTTTTTGAACGTGGTCAAATTGACCCTTCAACTATTATTATTGATGGGTTTCCAAATGGAAGAACCAAACTCGATGTCATCATGTCAATGTTGAGACATTTCCCAATGCAACGGTTACTCTCATACAAATCCATTGAATCATTTGTTTATACTTGTGTTTTAATGTTTGACTCTCAACATTGACCTACTCATGCATACTAAATATGTTAGCCAAGCTTAGCTCATGAGCTTTCACGATGATTCGTATAAAATACGGACCGACTGATGAAAATGCCTGCAATCAGTCGTATTAATCAGAGTATTTATCAGGAAGCAGCTCAGTTGGAATGCTTTTGTCTGTTTTGATGATGTACATGAAGTGGTATTAGGTGGAATACATGGTATAAGACATGGTATCTGTATGTGGGTGTGTGTTCCTTAATGACTTTGAATGTCTTTGTCAGTCCTGCGATGATCCGTCCTCAGTGCAGGCTGAGTGAGAAATGGTTGGATGAATTTGCATCCAATACATGTAATCCACACATGTGGATTGTTTCTATTGCTCAAGACATACTTGTCCTTTAATCTACCCCACCAACAGCCTGCAACTTTAATTGGGAGTATTTATGCCAAATGTTATGAGCTTTTCGTAATCACAATTTACTATAATCATAATTTATTTGTTGCTGAAAGCACTTCCTGGTTGGCCCTCATGACTCCCACGACCCCAGGTTCACTAATCAGCTAAAGCCTCTGTTCTCACGTATCATATATCCCATAACCAGAAACAGACCTGAGGAGATGCACCATAGTTCAGTCTAAAACATTGCAAAATATGGTGCCTGTTTTCCTATGACAGACAATGCCGCTCAGTGATAAAACTGGTTAAAAGGGAATCTATCATTTTTATCTCGCCGCCGAGATGCTTCCTTCAGACGAGATGCCACCAGTGCCTTCACTTCGCTTGCCGAGGCGTCCCACGTTGACTCAAGACTGAGCCGGCTGCGGCACCTTTAAGGGGGGCGAAAGGGACTCCAAAGTGGGTCAGAGCAAAAAATATCTTCAACAATTATTCATGGTACTCCGCTATCTCCAACCATACCTCCACTCTGCGAGGGAGGGGGGGGGATCTGCATCGCACTGCAGCTGTGGGGAGAGGCAATAAAATAAAAGAGGGAGCGTTTAGAAGAGAGTCTCAGGGCGTGAGGAGCAAAAAAACACAGAGAGAGAGCAGGAACATTGTTTACTTATTTTGCCTTGGCTCGCCATGAAGTGTGGGTGCCATGCACAGAGTACATTCTGCAATGTGTGCTGTGCAAACACTTCCTTTGATGCTGGATGCTAATTTTTCTTCTCTCTCTCCCTCCCTTTCCCTCTCTCGCTCTCTCTCTCTCCAACGTTTGCTCTGCCGTCGTCAGCAAGCCTCCCACCAAACACCAACACTGTACCCACCAGCGCAAATGACTGCCAAGGCTGGCTGAATTAAACATTAACCACTCGGCTACGCACCATCTCGCAGTTTCTGTCTCTTCTCTAAGAAGAAGCAAAGAGTTGGAATAAAGGTGTGGGTGTGTGGGGTGGTGGGGTTCACACTTCTGAATTCCTGCTTATTGGGCAGGTGATGCGTCCACCGGCGTGAGATTTGACAGGAAGTGCATCTCCTTTGACAGCCCTGGGATTTTAGAGCCTCTGGGTTTTTTTTCTCTCTCTCGGGCGCTCGAGGTTGAATGCGAGCTGAGGGCTCGGATTTGTTTTGTTCTTTTGTGAGGCGCTTATGTGGCACGGTGATTGGAGCAATGAAGGGAATCAAAGGCTGTGATTGGTGCGGGGAGGAGAGAGAGAAAAAAAAAACTAGATTCCAGTGCAGCAGAGGGGTGTCATGGCTGCCAGGTCCCTGTAGGTCTGCACTGTAAATCCACACATTAATCAGAGCCGGCAGGGAGAGATCAAAGGAGCCTGTTCCATCTTTACTCAGAGCTGCACTTTGATGTGTGAGCGTGCGCGGAGTGCGCGTGCGTGCGTGAGAGAGAGAGAGGGGGAGAGAAAGAGAGAGAGAGGGTCTGTGTGAGAAAAAGGGGTGTAAGTCAGACACAGAGAGAGCCAGGCTGAAAATTAGGAGATGAGAGGCAGCCTGGAGAGAAAGACCCTTGTGTGTGGATCCTGCTGCGACTCGGCACTCACCGCATCCACCCCCCCTCAAACACCCAAAATCAAAACCTCGCTCAACTTTAAATGTAAAAACCCCACTCGACACCAAAAACAATTTTTTTTAATTTATTTATTTATTTATTTTGCTCTGCCCCTTTCAAAATAAAGGCTCATTCTGCTGCGCTCAACACTGCATTGTTTGCTCACCGCTTTTCCAACTGCCCTCACACGACAAAAAAAAAGACGGTGTGTCCTCAGCAGGAAGAAATCATGCTCCCGTGGTGGTGGTGGTGGTGACCCCCCCATCCACCCAAACCCCAACCCCTCGTCACTGCAGACGTGATGCCTGCCTCTCTGCGAGCGCAGGCAGAGTCGCATCCCAAAGTGTCGGCGCACCGGCCGCCGCTGCGTGGCGGCTAACTCTGCAGTTGCCATGGCGACATGCCCGAGCTGCGGCGCAGGCCTTAAAAGCATCATGTATTATTAGTTGGTGTGTTGACACTTTGGCATTTTCTTCCATTCACTGTGATCCAGACGCTTTTAGCGCTGCGTCCCCCCCAACCCCAACCCCTTGAAGACGAGGTGACGACTCTGTGCAGTGCCTCGAAGTGAACACTAGGGGATTTCGTCATAGTCAAGTAGGTGGGGGTTTAGTGCTGAAGCATAGCTGCCTGCCCAGGGTGCTTTTGATCACACTCAGCCCGATTTCTTTAAATGTGTGTAAGACAACGGCACATTTCTTGTGTCCGTTTTTAACATAAAAATAAGAAAAGTAAAAAATTTCAAGAAGTCTTATTTTCAGTTAATTTTGTTAAAGTGGTTCTTAATGTACCACGAGGGCCTGCCCCTCTGCTCTGTCCATTCAGGTGTACAGCGGTAAGACGTCCCTGCTCTTTTTATAGGGGTTGAGGACCGAGCGTTAGTGCTGGTTGCTCCTGCTCATAAAGATGTTTCCCAAAGGCCACTTCCATCTTTTTTTCCAAAGGCAAAAAAGATGGAAGTGGCCTTTCCTTCCACTTACTCACCCTGCCCGTTTATTTCCTTATATCAAGATCTGTCAGACTTTGAAGCTGATACTTGAACATTTAAACTTGGAGCTTTTTTGAATTATCAAGAGCAGTTTGAAGAAACGGGTCACGTGATAGCATTGGGCCGCTGTTTGCGAAGTGCTTGGTGCTGTTCTGTTTTTTAATCTATGGACTTTTCTGCCATCTGCTGGTCATAGGGTTGCGCGTCAACTAGCCAGTGCTCCATTTGCCACTTTTTTTTTTTTTTTTCTTTTCTTTTTTTTTTTATACTTCATGGTGATGGCTGCTGCCGTCTGAGACAAAATCTTAATTCAGAAATGCATTCATTTCCTGATTACAAATTACTTAACACTTTATTAGGGAAACACAGTTAATTGTGTCTGCTTTAATCGGAGTTCAATCATCCCTGTTTCTACAATCGGTATTTGAGGAAATATGAGGAGATTTGTGTCTGACACAAACCTATTTCGTAAAAGCTTAAACACAAGTTGTAGTAATATGAAATTTCTTTCAAGGCTTCAACTCGAGCCACAGTAGTAGTTCATCAAAGGTGGACCCCCATCATTCTGTAATTCTACATTATGGCCACTAGATGGTAGCATCCTCATTTTTTATTTTTCTATTAATACCTTCTGAATTCTTAGCTACCAAGTGATGACTTTGTTTTTCATCTCTGGCAACATTCCACGTAGTTTTTTTTATTTCTATTATCGCTCAGATACTACAATCAAAATCGCAGATATTGTTTTTAAGGTTAATTGCAACTACATAACTACACGATGACTGCACCTGAGTAACACTATATAGTAGCTATTATTCATTGGAGGTGAATCAGTCACTGCAACAAGATTGAAGCTCGTTGATGGCTGATCAGTGTAACCTCAGATGTCAGGAATCACTTCATTAATAGCCTGGGATCTGTCCATTTGAACATAAACTGCGCAAATATCACTCATAACACAAAACAATCAAATTATTCTTGTTACACATATATATTTATATTTTGCTTTACAAGTGAGAGCATAAATAGGTGTCATGTTCAAACCTCGTGTCCATGTCGTGTCCTTGTGCAACCTGTTTTCTCTCAGCGCTTCTCAGCAGGTGCGTTTTATCCACGAATATTTTCATAAATGTGTTTTTCTATTTAAAAAACAAAAAAAACAACATTCAAATACCTAACAGTGGACGGCGCGGTGTTGGCCACGTGTCAGTCCGAGATGCAATTATCACGTTCTGATTGAAAATGAGACTCGCTCGCTCGCTCGCTCCCTCCCGTCTTTAATTAAAACGCCCCCCTGATTGGACGGCAGGATAATCCCGGCGGGGCCCCTGTGCTCTTACCAACTTGCGCGCGGGGCAGTGCGCGAGTCTAACTCTGCCCAAGGCGAGGGAGGGCACGAGGAAAAGGAAGAAGGAGAAGAGGAAGGGGAAAAAAAAGAGAGAGCGCACGGGGAGGAAGCCGCGCGTAACGAGCGCTTCGAAGTCGGCGCAATTAGACAAGTGTCGTCGGACGTCGTGGGCTATGCGCGCAACAAGGGGGGAGCAGAGCGCAACAGAGGAGGTGAAGCGCGCGTAGAGACTCGGCTTGCACAATTCGCAGACACTTTTCTTGAAGAGTCACTGCTCTGACAGTAGGCAAGGAGCGAGGCAGGAGACAGAGAGTGGGAGACAAGGGGGGGACTCCAGGAAACACAGCCAGCCAGTCTTTGCGAGAACTCCGAGAGCAAAGAGAAGAAGAGAGCGCTTTGGGAAAGGACGAGGGGGGAGATCGGCGGAACCACGCACTTTGTTCCTCACGAGAAAACCTGAAGAAGAAGAAGAAGGGGGGAAAAAACGATGAATGCCAGCGACGAGAACCTGCTCAAGTCCATCAGTAACGATGCGCTGCTGGACCTGACGCAGCGCTACGGCCAGTCAGCCTTCGGCTTTGGCCCCAGCCACGGCGCCGGGAGCCCCGGCCGCTTCCCGCTCGCGCCGGCCACCGACTTCCTCTCGGGACAGACGGGCAAGTCCAACGAGAGCGGCGGGGAGCACACGAGCGACGACGATGACGCCTTCGACTCTCTGGACTCCCGGAAGAGGGGCTCGTCGTTTGTGGACGACAAGCCCGGGGGCCCACTGACCAAGAAGTCCAAGGAGCAGCGCTCCCTGCGGCTCAGCATCAACGCTCGAGAGCGGAGGAGGATGCACGACCTGAACGACGCGCTGGACGGCCTGCGCTCCGTAATCCCTTACGCCCACAGCCCGTCGGTGAGAAAACTCTCCAAAATAGCCACCCTCCTGCTGGCCAAGAACTACATCCTCATGCAGGCGCAGGCTCTGGAAGAGATGAGGCGGCTGGTGGCCTATCTGAACCAGGGACAGACCATAACCTCGCCCATCCCCACCGCGCTGGCGCCCTTCGGACAGGCTGCCGTCTACCCGTTCTCGGGCTCCGCGCTCGCCACCTGTGCCGAAAAGTGCACCACTTACTCCGGGACACCGTCGACTATCTTCAAACATTGTAACGACAAGCCTTGATTTGCTTTTTCAATTCTCTTTTTCGCCTCCCCTCCGCCCCGCCGAGCCGCCTACCCGAACTTTTACCTTACCTGCGCCCATGTCGGTCTCTTTATCTCTTCCTCTCTCCCACTCTAGTTATTTTAAAGCATTCTGTGGAGAAAAAAAATGGAACAAGTTTAGTCTTGACGCATTAATCTTAAAGTATGGTTAAGTCATTTTATCGCGATGTTTCATCCAGGTTTTGACAAACGCTGTGTAGGAGATTCGCTGTTTAGGCCTTCTTAAGATGAACTCAAAAAAAAAAAGGAATAGAAACCCTGTCACTTTGTCGCTCGTGTGCTTCACAGGTAGTCCAAATTTTAAGTTTGGGTTCATTTAAGTTGAGAGAAAAAAAAGTCTTATTTGAAAACTATGCAACATTCAACAACAACAACAACAACAACAACAACAACAACACAAAATGAGCTGGTCTAGACTTTTAAAATAACATCCAGCAATCCTGATAGGATTTCCCTCGACTGACTGTGCGGATGCCGTGTGGCAAAAAAGAAGAAGGAAAAAAAGGAAATGTGATGTTGGCTGAGATTCTGAGTTTGTCTTGTTTCTTGCATTAACTTTGTTTGGTTATTGCAAAATCTTTTATGATTGTATTGTACATCTGTGGGAAAGAGGGGGATAATAACCAGCCCTGGCCCGGTTGTAATAACGTACAGTCATCAGCCTATACATTGAGCGAGCAATTTTTGTTTTGTTTTGTTTTGTTTTTTTGGTTGTGTTGCAACATGGATTTCATATATTGTTTATATGTCTTTATAATTAAAACACATATCTATGCGTTGAACCTGTGTGCTTCATTTCAGTAGTTAAATGCTCCCACTGAATTAAACACACAAGAAAAATACAAAGCGGAATGGCACAACTGAAAATCTATAGCATGTAAATTCTCGTTTCAAATCTTTAAAATTGTCTGTTTTTCCTTATATTTAGGTTTTTTTTTTAAAAACAAAAATCCCAACACAAGCTTAAAATGTAAATTCAATTTAAGGTAGAAATGAACCAAAATGGGGATGTTGCAGAGGGTTGAGGAATATTTTCCTGCCTTCGCTCCCCTGAAATGAGTTGGCAACTTTCTTTCCTTGTACGAGAAGCCTGTGACAGAGGGTGCAAGAGGGGGTTGCTGGGTCTGAGCGAGCTCCGAGGCGCTGGTGGGGCCTGCGTGGCGGCACAGCGGGGTCGGTGGCGCTCTGGGGAAGGGCGCAGGAGCTGCCTGGGGCACCCAGGACCTGTCTCTGGGTATTTGGGTGATTGCAGGCTTCCTTGGCCCCGCTCTTACTCTCTGGACGGCTATTAACACGATTTCAGCCCCTGTCTCCTTGTTGGACTTAATGCGCCGAGCGTTACGGGGCCTGTTCAACTGTCACAGGTTTCGCCGCGTGAGTAGATGCGCCGGGACACAGGTCGACGTTAAGATGTTTGCAACCTGCTTCAGTCACAAAGAGGGTCACATGGGTTTACTGACACTTCTCTTTTTGTTGTTGTCTGGTTATTTTAAGAGCAAATAAAAGTCACCTGTCTTAATATCAGCATATTACTTTCATTATTATGTGTGGAACCTGCAAATCAAAAGCCAAATGTTTGTGATATTATAGAATATTAAATTATGAATATCATTTTTTAAAGATTTATTGCCACACTGATAAAATGTGCCTGCCCACTAAGTCTAATAGATGCATTCATGTCAAAAACAGTTTATTTCCTCTAAATTTAGAAGCCACAGGTGCTCACTGCAAACACATTTTACTAAAACATTATATAAAAAAAAAACGATTTTGCTTGTTTAACTGCTTGTTTAACACAATCCGAGCCGCGTAATTCCATGTACATCAGGGCAGCCATTTAGACGTTCCAGTCTATTTAACCTGAGAGCGATCCAGCCGAGTCACTTCCTGCTCTCACAATTTAGCGGCGTGTCACAACATCGGGGCCACCCATGGCATCTTAAATTGGCCCTCTGATGACACGCGTCTCGTCAGGGACCCCCACGAGACGGCCGCAGCGGCGGGGATGAAATGTGACAAATGCTGCAGATGATGTGAGGAACTCGGGGACCCGGCGCTCCGTCACTCCTCATACTGACTAATTGTCACAAATGAGATGGTTGCCTTTTTTTTTTTTTTTTTTTCCTCTCTTCTTTCTGCGCGGATGGGCCGGGTGGTCACTTTCTCCTCCCCATAGGCCTTTAATGTCGAGCTGCTGCGATATATGTTCCCCCGTGTCACCTTATTATCTTAATGGCCATCAGTGCGCCGGGTGGCCGCGTGTCACTTGGCATGTAGGCTACATTTATACATTAAAGAAGATTGCGGGGTGCAAGGGTCACGTTTACTGGCCCTTTAGTCTACCAGCAAGTGCTAGTGTGTACATAAAATCCCCAATTATCGTCATCTTTTCCTGTTAGGAGATAATTCTGCGGCTCGGGCGCGCGGCGACCACACCTAGTGCAGTTTATTAAGCAATATTATTGAAGAATAAGCTTAATGTGATATTAGAGGGAGTGGTTCAGAAGAACAGCTCACATTTAATTCGTGCTCGATAAATTGATCAAAAAAGAGTCAATTTTAAAGGTGAATTTTATTCTGGAAGCCCTGAAATTGAAAATTGATGTTTACATATTATGTATTATGTATTTAAAGCAACTGATTTTAGCAAAACAAATAGAATTTAACGTTTGTTTTCGGGTGGAAACAAATTGTTGGCTCAATGTGCTGTGGGCATGCACCTGCAGGAAGGCTTCCTGGTGAGTGTGTCAAAATGTAGAAATCAAAATCAATTGTCTGCTTGGGAAACAGGAGAGTATATTTAGTCATTCTATTTTTATTTTTTTTGAAGAATTTTAAATGGCATTGAATTGATTTGTTGTCACGACACAATGTCATCTGCACGGGTGAATACTGCAACACATAAAAGAGGTTTTCTGGTTGTTTAATATAATGGAGATAGTCCCAGCGTTGTGTCACCTTCCCTTTCCCTGCCTAGCATCTACAAACAGCTAAATTTAAAAAGAGTTTCTTGCACACGGCAATTCCTTTTTTATAAAAAATAAGGATTCACGAGGAGTAATTGTCGATGACTTGCACGACTTCTCCCACGGGGACGTGCATCGCGACGCTGTTTCCTACTGTTGTTATCGCTGCTAATTTGCACCAGTGGGAGGAGTCTGAGCTGTTGACAAATTAATTAACACATACTGTATTGACACTGCGGCATCGCTTTAACGTTTACGCCGTTGTAAAGCTAAGTGCGTGTGTGTGTGTGTGTGTGTGTGTGAGGGGGGGGGGGGTCGGAGTGATACTCAAGGCTCGAACAGCCTCTAAAGAGGATGCGATCATGTTAATTTCCTCTAATAGCGCGACGCCGGGGCTGCTTTCAAATGAACATCTCGCCGCCACTCCTCCTCCCTCACCTATTGTGTTTATTTTTTTTTTCCTCCGTGCACACCCGAGGGGGGCGGAGGGGCTACAGTCAGTCATCTGTGGTGGTGGTGGTGCTGCTGCTGCTGCTGCTGCTGAAGCAAGGCGGTTCACGCGACGGCCCAGCGTGGCACAGCACTACGCGCAGACTGTGCCATGTCTGTAAACATTTGTGTTTGCTCCCAGCGGGATGGAGAGGGGAGTGATTTCATTAGCATGGCTGGGAGCTCTGAGGTATGTTTGTGGGCTTTTTCCCCAACCCGATGGTATAGTACTAAAACCATATGCCCTTAAGTGCGTACCTCGGCCTAATGCATCTGACAGCACTGCTTTCTCTAATTAAGTTCTCCTCCCTTCGCGCTAGCCCGTGCGCCTCGCGCACATTGTGGCACTCCAGAGGAAAAATGAAAACGCTTCAACAACGATTATGCTCCTAAGTGAAGAACATGGTGGTGGGCTGTTTTGTTTTTTTGTTGTTTTTTTTTCGTATTTAAATTTTTATTTTTTTTCGTTTGTTTTTGCGTCGTATAAAAAAAAAAAAAAAAAAAAAATGAGCCGCAGCTTTAAGGGGCCAGGTGGCGGCGGGGATTGAGCGGTTCTGGAAGATTCGTGGTGGGCGGGTTGAGACAAACAGTTGAGTGTGTGCACAGCGTGTTTGGTTGGGGAAGTTACAGAGGCAACGAGGAGGGGTGAGGTGGTGGTGGTGGTGGTGGGGAGGGTAGTCGGTGCTCGGTGGTGGTTTTAAAGGCCACTGGTGGTCCTGGAAGGATGTAAACCCTCCCGCAACTTCACAGCTCCGACAATGACATCACACTTCAAGCGCTCCCTCGCAGGCTCCGCCCTGTCGGGGACGATGAGCGGCTGAGTCAGTCGCTTCCCGGGTGCTCATGTGATCCGGGGCGACGGAGCCGGAGCCGGGGCTCTTCGTTCGTTAATCAGATGTATAAAGGGTTGGAGGCCCAGAGGTTGGTGGGGGCGGGGGGTGTTCTGTGTCTTTTGTGCATCCAATGTGTGTGTGTGTGTGTTGTCAGCTCACATGCCCAGCAAATACCCCTCAAAACATGGCAGCGGGGCAAAAAGCGTTTTTTCGCCCATCGCCACGAGGTACCTGACGGTGGCACAAGCAGACCGTGTGGCAGGGGCCAAATTGGGCCTGGTGGTGGTGGTGTTGGTGGTGTTGGTGGTGGTGTTGGTGGTGGTGGGCGTCTGGCGCTGAATGGCAAGAGCGTGAGCCGCGCCGCCGTCGAATACGGTGTCCTGTCCGAGGCCTCGGGTGGCTCATCTGAGTGTGGAGACCATCGCCGATGAGTCTCCAGCCTCACTGTCTTCAGCCTCTGGTTCAGTTCAGGCCTCGGATCGGCTAATGAGGAAGCACCAGGGTGGTCTGGCTCTTGGTTTGGTTGTAAGGGTTTCGGTCTTCAGTACAACACTGGGGTGCACCTGCTCTTCCAGCCTGGTTGATGACGTGATTGCTGCGTAGACTCCTGCTGACAGCGGCACCTCGGCCAATTCAGTCAGTGCTACTTGCCAAATATAAGCTACCGACAGTGCAAGTATTTGATTTAAAGCTCCTCAAACTGCTGGAAAGTGCGACTTTCCCCCCCCGAGTCAGACACCAAGCGAAGGCGATAATTACATTGCTTTAATTCCATAAGTGGGGGTCTAAGTGGAGGCCGACCGTCCGAGGCCTGAAACTCCGAGGCTGCAGCTGGAGTTGAGCTCCGCCCCTTCCTGGTCCCACTCCGCCCCTGCGCCCCCTGCTCCGCCCCTTTTTCCTCCTTCCAGTGTCTCGACCCTTTTCCCCCTATACAGGCTCGTCGTCGTCTTGTCAAAGGATGCGAGCTGACAATCGGGGGCATCCGTTACCGTGGCCCTGCCTAATCTCTGTAATGGCCCCACAGATCCAGCGCTGCTGCTGCTGCTGCTGCTACTGCTGCTGGTGGTGGTGGTGGGCAAACACTCGCACACACTCAGCGACCGGTGTGCCGGACAAATGTACAAGACGAAGGGCCATAAACCCCCCGAGGGGGAGACAGGAGGGGGGGGGTCAGCAATCATCCCAGTGCTCAGCCTTTTGTAAACAGCGTAACCTCCTTCGCTCACGCTGACTCCTCCGTGTATCTCCAACCCCCCGTCTTCAATTTACCCCGTCTCCCCGACACACACACACACACACACACACACACACACACACACACACACACGCCCGGCACCCCTCTCCCTCCTCGGCACCAGCTGAGGAGCACTGCGGCTTCACGGGGAGCAGGGGGAGCTCGTTATCCTCATTAATTAATGACAAAAGCGATGTAATTGGCCATCCATAATCCTCCGAGCGGAGAAGGTGTGACAGGCGGAGCCGGGGCCGTCCTCTGCTCGCGAGCGCGGCTCGCAAACACAAAAGACCAAATGAAGACGCGCTTTTTGCATTGCGCGGGTCAAAATAAAAACCTTCTCTCCGTAGTGTTTTTTTTTTTCCCCCAACGCCGGGTCCTCGCCGACGAAGGCCGACGGCCAACGCGACGCTCTCGACTTTCTCGACCCTCGGCCCCGTTGTGGAAGTCGCGGGGGCCCCAGCGACGCCGCCGCTCCCCCGCCCGAATAAAGAGACAAGATTAATGGCACTTCCTGTCGCCGACGATCTAGCGCTCGCCTAATTAAAACCGTTGGAACATGCGCCCGGCCAAGGATCAGTGGCTTTTAATGAGGAGCTTGTAGGCTGATTTGGGCCTCATTTTCTGCTTAATAAGGCCGGTTTAAAAAGTAATTTTGGAGGGATGTGGCTCCTTTAAACCTGCTCATTACCAATGATAGCGCTTCACTTAAGTACTCCAGGAAACGCTGTGTTTAATTAATATCGCGCCACGCGCGCGCGCGTATTAGCTGACAGGCAGGGAAGGCGCGAGCGAGCTAGCCGGCGAGCGGCGCGGCTAAAATTGATGAAGAACTTTCAAGGGCACTGATTTCATTAAGCAGCTTCATTACGGCCCAAATAACTCTTCATGTCGTCTCGTTGCTTCAGTCGCTCTCTGGCTGCACGTGCACACTCACACGCACACGCACACACACACGCACGCACGAACGCACGTGCAATATATTCCTCAGTCTGTTAAAAAAATAATAATAAAGGAGCAACAAGGATTTTTAGGTTTTAAATTTGCAGTACCGGTGTTTTGGTGGCACTTTATTTATATCTTTCACCATTCTTGTGCGTGTTTGTGTGCGGTTGTGTAGTGCTGACACACTCCGTTTAGCACATTGTTTTTCCATTTCCTGCTTTGTTTGCTCTGTTTTCTTTTATTTCCCCTCGTCGAGAGCTCATAAACGGAGCTTTTGGGGTCAAGCAGTTTAAGGGCTTGGGACTTGAGCGCAGCCACTGCAGCAACTTTCACTGTGCGGCCAACAACATCACGGATACAAAGGCTCTTACGGCCTCTTCATCCCATTGTGATAATCTCCTTAGCCCCCCCCCCCCCCCACCCCCGCCCCGCCCGGACTCCACTGTTCAATATGTAAAGAGCAGAAAAGAGCCGGACTTGTGGGGCTTTAAGTCTCCCGCGGCTCAGCCACTTGGATTTCCCTCCGTCCAGGACCAATTACCACAGACAAACACCCTGGACGCTCCGCTTGATGGAATGAAACTCCTTCAGCAGGGTGGGGTCTTGAGGACATCCGTCATTTGAGTTGTTTAGGAGCCTTGCAAAGTTATTTACGCTGCTGTGCTGGACAAATACTTGTGATGTCACAAGGAAACATAACAACAGAAAAAACTGCAAGCTAGCACAGAAACTTACGCTGAGCTCGATCCGACTACACAACTCTAATCAGGCGGTCGGCACTTCAGTAAGTTCATTCTAAACATCTGGTGAGTGTGGAGGTGCCTGCATCCGTCAAAATGCTTTGGACAAACATTCACCACAGAAAGACTGACAGTGATGGGAATCACAGTTTTCAAAATGCGCAGAGTTTGCAGAAGTATTCGCAAATCAGTCGGTCACAACAAAGAAAATCATCAAAGAAATTCATCATCATCAATTCACAATCAGTTTGTTCACAATTTTACTTGAGAATAATTCATATTTTCTTCATTTCCAAATCAAATAAATGAATGGCAGATAAAATAAAGTATAACAATACTGTGAAAAATAGCAGCACATTTTTTACACTTGCACTCGCATACTGTTTGATATTTTTTTGGTTCATTTTCATGCTGGTTTGACCACTGTGTGCCTAAAAAAAAAAGATGCTCAGGTTCATGATTCACGATGTTCACAATGTTCAAGATTTCATTATTATTTTTAACCTCTCGTCCTGCACAATTACAAAGCAGCCGCTCGCAGCCTGGCTATAATTCGATGTGGAATCAGAGGACAGAAAAGGAGGACAGATCACTGGAGAGACGTGGACGCGCCGAGAAAAATGAGGCGTTACATGTCGTGAAAGAGATAAATTGGGCAAGAGACATGCCGACTCTAATCTTCACAGTGGGGACCTGCTTACATTATTTTTCGCCATGTTTGGTTGATAGTATTCATACTGTACACCATCCTATCAGGTAATATCGCCGTGTTTGAGGGATTAGCGGGGAATAAGAGGGGGTTTATTCTGTTTTGTGCCAGGGATAATTCCTTCGAATTATTCCAACATTTTTTCATAGTAATATGAAAATGGATTTCGGCTTCTCCCCTTCTTTTTTTTTTTTTGCCCTCCGCGCCGAGGTTTCCTCAGGACGCGGCGCCAGAAAAGAGGGTGAGTGCAGGGAGGGAGAGAGGGAGACGGAGGAGAACAGCGGCGCTGCGTCCTCTGTACTCACTCTCGGCGCTTCTGACTTTTGGCCGCCGCTGTCGTCGGTCGGTCGGCTGCGGGGGCCGCGCTAGCTGCGCGGCGCTAACGCTAATGCCACAACAATGCAGGGGATCCATAAGCCCGCGGCTGCGCTACCTTGTTGTTCCCTCTTCATGCAGGGCGAATAAGAGGATAATAACCCAGAATATGATCCGCGGGGACAGTTATTGTTGTCCCATTGTTTTCTCCTGGCGCCGGACTCAAACAACACAAAAACACCTCTTGTTTGTCTTCCACCTCATCCGACTCCCGCTGTTTTTGTTTTGCTGGTACGAGCGTTCCGGCGACACCTCGCCCCACGTGCGCGCCGCCGTGCGCTGCAACGTAAACGCCACCTCACTAAAGCACAATATTGTCCCTCATTAATGAATCAATTACCTCCTCGGTAAAGGCGAGGCCGCCGCGTGTAAATCGTTCATTATCGATGCTCGGCTAACCTTGCAGCGGCGCCTCGGCGGCCCGACAGATGTCTCCCAACGTCCGGCGTCTCAAGGTTGACCCGCAGTGGAGGAGGAGGAGGAGGAGGATGGACGGGAGACAGCTGCCCATCAGTCTCACCGCCACGAGACGGCCATTAGAACCTCGTGGCCTGTGTTTTTTTTTTTTTCGACCCACGTGTTTGTCATTTGCGGGGTTTAATTAGGGAGCGCCGTTAATGGAGGTGATGACTTTGGGCCCGCGGATGGACGGCACTCCATCACGGCGGAAGGCAGCCGCGGTGAGGCACAATATGTTTCGCTAAGAGTTGAGGAGGAGAGGAGGTGAAGACAAGCAAGTCGGATGGAGGAGCGGAGCCGCAGCAGAGGGAAGAGGGTGAAGGGAGGGTCATTGTGATATTATTTATGAATGGCTGAGTCTGTGTCGCCAGTGTGTGTGTGTGTGTGTGTGTGTGTGTGTGTGTGTGTGTGTGTGTGTGTGTGTGTGTGTGTTGACGGAGACGCCCCATACTGTATCTTTGTTGGTCCAGGTCACCTGCCGTTCCCTCTGTTGTGCTAAGGATTATCCCAGGAAGTGAATTGGAGCAACAGTAATGTGAAGGTTGCCTCTTACCCGTCTCACACACACACACACACACACACACACACACACACACACACACACACACACACACATGATTAGTGTATATATAGCATGCTAAAGTCATTAAGTGTCCACAAAGGCAGATTTATTGTCATTGCATAACTGCATAACCACACAGCTTGATCATGTTGTTTTGGTTTTAATATATATATATTGCATTTACATTTTTTTTGTTGTTTGTTTGAATTGCTCAAGTTAATGATGTAGTGCACAACTTTCACTCTGATCACCAGAAACACATTTATGTTTTGTTTGTATTTGTTCACAGTAAGAATTAATATGTCGACAAATGTATGATTTGTCACCTGCTTTCCGCAGGGCAGGTAACTCGGCCTTGATGCTATTTTTGCTAGCCGGAGCTAAGTTGATAGCACAGCTGTGGGAAAACTGTTTTACAGTAAATGGTAAATAAGGAAGTGTTTGTTTGCAATCTGCTTTTCTACAAGCACATATTACCAAGCGCTCCACACTGGGCCTTTAAATAAACCACGTTTGCTGTGTTTATAGTGTTAATTAAATTATTAAGATGCAGTAAATTGGCAATTAAATATTTTAATTGTTTTCTCATTTGAATATCATTATTAATAAGCAAACCAAATAGTTGACTGAGCAGCAATGAAAATTAAAAGCACCATTTAAAATGTATGGAATTATCTTTGGTTGCACTTGGACAAAATAAAAAACAAGGGTCCTGGTTGGTTTATGTAGTAACGGTCCGAGACAGCAATTCCCTACGACCAAAAAAATTGAAATTAAGCATCAACGTCACAGGTGCTTTCATGTCGCTGTTATCAATAAAATAAACATGTTTTCCTCAAAAGACCCATAAACACATTAATTTATTACTTTTGGGGGAATGGAATGGCTAAATATGAATAATCCAATCCCATCTCTTGTAATCGTTGTTCTATTAATATTGCAAACAATAGAAAACAGTGTTTGTCATCCAAGCCGGGGAATTACACTGGACACATTTGTATTATCCCCTTTTCATACACACACACACACACGCGCGCAGCTGTGTGTGTGTGCGTGCGTGCGCACGCTTTCATGTGTGTGTGTGTGTGTGTGTACTTGTGATCTTCCTTATAAGGTAAACACGGGATTTCTGGTAATGTTCCGGCTCCGCTTTCATTTTAATCACGGCAATGGGATCAGACAAGCTGGTGGTCAGGCCTCGGCCTGGCTCGCTTGATTGTTCTGATTGAGTTTTCTTTGTTTGGCAGATATGTAATGCAGCCTGCTTAAGAGGATTTGATAAGAGGAAGGAGGTTATTGTGTGATTTAATCTCTGCTCTCTGAGGTGAACCTGGGCTCCCTCTGCTTTCCCCACAGCCTCAGCCTCTGGGCTGGGACGGGTCTGCTGGAGCCGAGACCCCGACAGCGGAGGTGTGTCGCTCGGAGGCGGAGCCAATCATT
Source organism: Thamnaconus septentrionalis (assembly GCA_009823395.1). Classification (NCBI taxonomy): domain Eukaryota; kingdom Metazoa; phylum Chordata; class Actinopteri; order Tetraodontiformes; family Monacanthidae; genus Thamnaconus; species Thamnaconus septentrionalis. Next base: position 14,458,326 of record CM020512.1, on the reverse strand, counting down.
CACCGCCTGACGTGTTTTAGGATGTACTCTGGTCTCCGCTCACGACAAGCAAACGCCAGCTATGTGTAAGAACGTACAACTTGACATATTTACAGTGACTGCAGTTGCAGTTCACATTCAAACAGTTGCTGTCATTCAATACACAAAGCGTGCCTATGAAGACATTACGTCGCAGTCGGCATAGATCAAAACAAATGTGAGTGCAGTGCAGGTGCACTGTGTCAAGAGAGGAGAGGAGAGGACATCTGAAAAAAATAGGGAATGGCAAATGTAGACATTAGAATCAACAAATAAGCATTTGCATTGAGACAGTTTCATAACTGCGTTGCATTTATTGTCTAAAATGCATTTCAAAACGTGTCATCACAATTGCAAGTTAAAGGAAAATAAAGATTCATCATCATTATCCTGGATGGTTCCAACAGCAGCTCTCAAATTGGACAGACTGCCGGGGAACTTTAAATTTGTCTTTAACAAAAGCCTGAAAAGTGATTTTGGAAAGAGGAAAAAAAAGCAAACAAACAGGGCATTGTAGTTTTTAGTAAATGCAAATCAAACAGTTCTTCACAGCGCATCTGCGTGGGTCTATTTTCAGCGTTTGGACTTGGTGTGCTCGCGGAGCCTTTGCTGCCGCAGGAGAGAGTGAATGTGGTTCCGGCAAAACCGCACAGAGAAAAGCAGACCTTTTCTTCACTTAAATAACAGACACGTCACCTGCAGCCTTGGTGTTGGGTATCTGCTAATGTGCCTTTTTTTTAAAATTGTAACTGTAAAGTGCAGACTCTAACAGCAGACCTCTGGTCATAAATGGTTTCCTACCTGCTTTCTCACGTGGGTTCGAGCACTGCGGCCACTAAAATAGTCGTGACATGGAGAGTGCGTCAGAGAAAGTTGCTCTGATTAGAAAAGTATTATTACCAGTGAAGGAATGTGCAGCAAATAAACCATGATCACACTGACTTTACTTAGAGGTGAAAGCGTCGCTGTTCTCTCTTTCTTTAGTTCATTTCTCAATAGAATAATAATTCTTCATTAAAACCAAAGTATTTATAACAGGAAAAGGGACCAGAAAGAAGCAAGCGCCTGTTAGATCTGCCCTTTCCATCCATAACATTGCAATATAACCTGGTCTAGTAACTGAACCAAACAATTTTACAGCAGTTCTAATTCAATAGTGGCTAACAGAAGCTCCACAGTGACACCTTTGCCTGAGCTGGACGATGCAACCGGGGGCCTCTGCGTCAAACGTGCCCATGAGGAGCCTCTTGATGTCTGACTGCTTTGGCCGTCTGCTTCTCCGAGGGATTAGTGGGCGCTCCTGATGTTCACTCTCCCTCTCTCACATTCTCTCAAGTGGCAGCAGTCACACAGCCAGGAGGAACTCGCTCTCCTGTGATGTAATGCAGCAGCGAGCGATGCTTATATTTGTGCCTGTGTGTGTGTGTGTGAGAGAGAGAGAGAGAGAGAGAGAGAGAGTTTCGGCTAGCGCTAGCCTAGCTCAATCCTCCCTGTGGCTGGCTGCCTCCCCCCCTCCCCATTAGCAGCAGTATTATTTACACTAGTCCCAGCGGGGCGCTCCGCTCCCGATCCAACCTGTCAGCTGCTCGGCCTCGCCGCCTCTTTGACACGACGGTTTAATCTGCTTCCAGAGGAACGAGACGCAGACGTGCAAAAAACTCCTGCGGCCGGCCTTACCGGGCCGCCAAGAGGAAATGTGGTGGACGCAGAGCCACTCGCTCCACAACTTGCTGCAGTTAGGGGATATTATCGCCAGGGCTGGGATTTCCTGGATCTTAGCATTACGGTTTTAATATACATTTTTTAACAGTGCACGCTTAATTACTTGATCCTCTTAAGCCCCTTCTACCCTTGCAAGCGCCCAAAAACAGGGTCAACCTGTGTGTGTGTGTGTGTGTGTGTGTGTGTGTGTGTGTGCGTGCGTGCATGTGCGGGCGGCCCCTCCTCTCCCGAATATCATGTGGAAATCTAGCGTGTGCGTGTGCGCGTGTGTGCTGCCCTAATGCCCCCTGACATGAGTCGCCCCCTTCAAACATGCCACAGCTCGGTCACCGCAGCCCCCCACCCTCCCACCCCACCCCACCCCAACTCCCGGCCCCTCCCCCACCACCCTCATCTGGCTCCATCAGATCATGATCACCGTGATCACATCAAGAGTGACAGCGGAGGGCGGCATCCCCACCGACTCCTCCTTCATTCAGAAAAAAAATAGAATAAAACTGAAGTTGCGCGTCCCGCAAAAACTGTTTGCCGCCAATTCTGTTATCAGAATTCCTTCCTGTCTTCTCTCATCTCTGATCACCTGCAGATGCTATTTTCAATGGCTGGAATTCTTCTTAAAAAAAAAAAACCCAAAATGGATAAGAAAAACTCTCCACCTTCTCATATCTCGCTGGCATCCTGCGGCCTCCCCCGGCTGCACGCGGGCTTTGTGACTTTGCTGGCTGGTTTGAGTGTGACGGCTGGGCTTAGCGTCAGCTGTTGGCCCAGCCAGGCTCAGCTCAGATTGCTCCAGATTAGGAAATGGGGCACTCTGAGAGCAACTATGATCCATATTAAAGCTGCATAAAATGAAAATTGCAAAGATTTAGAAGGCGGATCATAGGCCACGGAGAATTTAATCACAACCTGGCAGTGTGTGTGTGTGTGTGTGTGTGTGTGTGTGAGTGCATGCCTGCGTGTGTGTGTATGTGTATGTGTGCGTGCACGCGACTCAGGGAATAATACACAGCGCATAGTGACATGAGGATTATCGATGTAGGCTGTATTTACTTATCAGACCAGTGTTCAGAGATGTATCACAAATGCTTTATTAGTGCTGCAGCTCTCTGTCGTGGCTTCCAAGGACATGAAAACTGTGGGGGCTTTTTTTCAACTTTTTTTTTTTTTTTTTTTTCCAAATGTCCTCACAGTCTCCAAAAAAAAAAAAAAAAAAAAGACAGAGAGAGAGAGGGAGAGAGAGAGAGAGGGAGCGAGATGAGCTAACGGACACGCGTTTGTCCTGCGTTAGTGTGGGAGTGGGCGAGAGACGGTTTGAGCTGCGTGAGCACAACCACGAGATGATAGCGCTGCCGTGTCTGCAACACTTGTAATCCCCCCTAAAGCTTTAAACACCGCAACCAAAGGGGAACTCTGTCGATACACTGTGGCTCACCAAGTTGGAATAGAATGCTTTTTTTTCCTTTTTTTTTTTTTTTTTTTACAGCAGCAAACAAATCTTATGCACGAATTTGTTTCACCTGGGAGAAAGAATGTTGAAATGGTAATGAACAGAGAAGTGTGTCTGAGGAAACAAAATGATTCCAACCTCATTGGCAACAGTGTTCTTGTGCAGGAGTTCCGCTATTCATTTATTTATTTATTTTTATGCTTTGACCTTTATCTCCGAGATTTAAAAGCGCTCTGGGTTTCAACCTTTTGAAAGTGTTTATTGGCATCGCAGATCAAATTAGGCGCTAATTCCAGAATAATTCAGCCAAAGAGACTCGACATTGTTTTGTTTGTGCAATAAAGATTCAACACGAAGTCCAATTTAACGTATCAGTCAACCATATTGCATTTTAAAGGCAAATTGTTGTTGCCACTTTGCACGTATTAATAAACTGCGAAGGTGGAGATTGGCCGAGCGAGTCGCTGATCCTCAAGCGGTTGTAATTCTCTTTTAAGTGTGACCCGGCGCAATAATGAAAGGAGCCATTACACATAATGAGCGCTACTCAAGGAAGTGCTTTGCGAGTCTTTTTCAATCATAATGTGTCCAAAGTTTCACTTGAGCAAAAATGATTCGAGCACATTAACTTGGAGGGGAGTGATTCATGTGTCGGGACTCGGAGGATTTAAAAAAAAAAAAAGGAGTTGCGTAAATGCTGCAGCATGGACATTTGCCAGCGGCAAGTTCATCATCATTATTATTATTATTATTATTATTATTATTATTATTATTATTATTATTATTATTATTATTATTATTATTTGTATTATTTGTATTATTATTATTATTATTTGTATTTCTTGTGAAAAGCATTCATGTGCTGCATCCACCTGACCTTCCAACCTGAGTCCACGCCTTCTTCTTCTTCTTCTTCTTCTTCTTCTTCTTCTTCTTCTTCTTCTTTCATTGTCTCTTTCATCATTACGTCTCTGTTGCATGTCTCCTCTGTCAGCTGCTTACTACCTCTTTTCCCTCCCTCCCTCTTTCCTCCATTCCATATTTCCAAATCCCCTCTCCAACAGCACATTGTGTGTGTCTGCGCGAGTGTCACACACACACACACACACACACACACACCAACGTGCGCGTGCACACGCACGTACTGAACGCAGACTTAGATCGAGCAGATGGTGACCGTATTCATTTTTTTCTCCCCCGACTAACATTAACCATTCATTATAGACAACAGACTAAGCCAATCCCACCCCCCACCCCCCACACCAACCCCCCCCCCAATGCAACACGTGCACGCGCACACACACACAGGCAAAATGTCCAGTCATTTTGCCATTAGCTCAGTGGCACTCCCCACCAAAACCAAAAAAACCAAAACTCTTGCGTGCTCCTCGGTCGGCGTCGGCTCTCGGCCTCTCCGCTCGCAGACGGTCCCAGCTCTGCTCTGACTCAATCTGTTGACATTTCTGATTCCGTCTCCATGACTCAAAATTTCTCCTCCTCCCCTCTCTTCAGCAGCCCACAACAGGAACCCGGGAACATCTGACTCCCCCTCCCAACCAATCCTGCTAGGTTTTTTCTTTCTCTCTCTCTCTCTCTCTCCATCTTTGTTCCTTCCACTTTCACTGTCTGGCTTCTTCTGGCAACTCTCACTCCTTTTTCCTCCTTTGTGTTACCCCCCTACAGCCACCCCCCACCCCCCTCCACTTTCCCTCTGCATCTAATTTACATGCTCTGTTTATTCCCATCTCTCTGTAATCAAGTCGGGAATCTAAAAAAAAAAACCTGTTGGGTGGCAAATCAGGTTTAATCTGCGGTTTGAAGAAAAGATGAACATTAATCCACATCTGTCCCTGCTGTTGAGATAAATGCCGAGGGTTAGCATGCAGACGTGTTGGCTGCAGAAAAAGTCCCTCGTCAGCGTGGGGGTGCGGGGGGGTTAATGGGGAAAAAAAAATTGCGTCAAAGTCTTTCTTTTTTTTCTCCTAGTGAACGTAGTGCGAGGAGGTTTTTTTTTTTGGCTGTCAGCCTCTCTTGGTGGTCCGAAGGCTTCAGACTGGCAGAGAACTCACACGCACACTTAAACTAATGAGAGTTTTAGATGCAAGTCAGAGTAGCAGTGAGTTAATGTTGCTCCGCCGCCCTCAGGGTATCAATCGCCTCCCGAGCCCCCCCGCCCCCCCTTTTTTTTTTCTTTTCTTCTTTCTTTTTTCTCGCTCGGTTCTTCGCCCCCCCGAAAGCAGCCGGGAAGGAGCGAAACGGCTCCCGTGGGCTCCCCGCGCTCCTCCGACAGGCGGATGAAAATGTATCGTAAAAATTCTGGGAGGCGAGAGATGGACGGAAAAAACTCTGAAAGCTCGCGAGAGGGGAGGCGTGTTTAACTCATGCAGGTGGAAGGGAAGGCAGCGTGCGAGGACTTTGACCTGGAGGAATGTCAGCAGCGAGCTCTTCGGGAGCGGCTGCCGTGTCCTCGCACCCCACACCGGTGGAGGGGAGCGAGACGGTGTGATGCACGCAGACGTGGAGCAAATGCAGCAGGGAGAAGCACAAATCTAAATCTATCAGTTTTTAACACTGATATTTTGATGCGGATTATACTGAATATTTACATCACATTTTAAAGGTTTCTTTTTCTTATTATTCTTATTCTTATTCTTATTCTTATTATCATTATTCTTATTATTATTTTCATTATCAAGCAAAACGTGTAGAGGCTGGACCTTTGGGGCATTTGTGAGACGTTCGCTGGCAGAAGGAGACCAATATCACAGTTGGAAAATGTGTTTTGCACAATGTGAGGCTTTAAACATTTTACATGAAGCGTCTGTGTGACGTGAGCTGTTTTTCTGCACGTAATGAAATATGGAGACAAAGGAGTTTTACCCGCCCAACCCAACCCATCCCAACCCAACCCATCCCATCCCAATAATATGCTGAAGCATTGCTAAATGGTCCAAAAAGAGAAGAAAGAAGAGCAACAAAAAACATGTTCAACCAACCTCAAGCCAAGCAAACTGTGCCACCTGTGATTTGTGAGTTACAGAAAGCTGCGAGAGAAATGCCGGACTTCCTGTTCACACTGTAGCGCCAGGCTGCAGGTGTGCTGGTCTCCTCTGCTCAACAATGTTTTTTTTTAAAATGGCTGTACATTTTTGCGATGTTTCGGGGGTGTATTTTGGCGCCTCCGTCAAAGGGCAGCGAAGACGAAACGTCGCTCTGGGCGCCGCCCCTTTGTTCTCCTCTTCGCCCGGCATTGCTGCTATCCGTCCGTTAGCCAGCCAGCCAGTCAACCAGTCAACCAGTCCGTCCGTCAGTCAGTCAGCCAGCCTGGCTGCTGCTGCTGCTGCTGCTGTGAAACTGTCCTAAATGACTTAATCTCGCCGGGGGGGTGGGGGGGGGGGGCGGGAGAGGCCGCTAAGTGAGGACGCTCTCTGTGTGTTGTAAGGGGATTGCTGTAATTACTGGGATCTGTGCACCGTATTTATCTTTTCAAGGGACGGGTGATCCTGCCATAAAAAGCCCAACATTTGGCAGTTAACTAATGCACACCATTAGATTGATTGTGCTGGATTTTGTGTGTCAGTGTGCGTGCGTGCGTGTGCGTCTGCTGTCGTGCTCCGTTGATGTGTGTTAAATAATGCCCGCTTGTTCTCTGTAATCCTGATTAAATGGGGGGTTAATGTGTGTCTGTTTTACTTTTTTCACAGGCCCCGCCGAGCGTGACCTTCCCCCCTCCCCCCTCCCACTCCCCCACCAGCGCGGGCGGCACTGGCCGGCGAGAGCGCGGCGCGGGCGGAACGCGTGCAGGTAGTGTCTGTGGGTCTGTCTGTATTTGCCGTCTTTATGTCTCATTACGTGGGAAACCGGGAGAGACGGAGAGGAGCGACCTGCTTCCGCCGTCCAAGATAAATAAAAGGCATTGTCTGCCGTGCTCCTTCCCTCCGCCGCAAAACCTCAGCAGCTTTCGCGATGTGACACTCGCAGTACAATGAAAGGGAGGAAATAATGAAAGAAAATGAAATTATCACTCCTCTTGGATGTGGCAGGGAAACAAACAGATTGACCACGCTCTCCTCTCCAAAAAATCCTCCCCCGTGCAGGCAACATGTTCCTCACGTCCATCTTGGCTGTTTTTTCAGATATTTGGTGTCAGTGTGTCTGTGTGCGCGCGCGTGCGTGCGTACGTGTAAACGGAGCGTGCGGCCCCGTGCGTGCGTGCGTGCGCGTGCGTGTGCGTGTGTGCGTGCGCGCGCTCGCCTGCAAAGACGGAGGCAGCACCAGGCTGTCCAGCCTACACACAAACCGTCCCGTCGTCAAATTACCTTCGCGCTCCATCCACCGTCCACTTGCCCCCCGAGCGAGCTTCTCGTTTGATGGCTGTGAACGGGAAAGGGAAGTGAAAATAAATTGAAATTTATAATAATAATAATAATAATAATAATAATAATAATAATAATAATAATATCAATAATAATAATAATAATAATAATAATAATAATGACAAAAAAGCAGGGCTGCTAACAGCAGGATGCTTAAGCAGTGGATGTAAAGTAACTTCAGACTGTGTTCACTTTGCGTTAATAAAACTAACTTTGGCCATCTTTGTCACCTCCAACTATCTCTTCCATCTCTCACTGCACACACGCACACACACACACGCCACACACACACACACACACACACACACACACACACACACACACACACACACACACACACACACACTCATTTAATCTCCCCACTCTGTCCCCTTTCTCCCACTTGTTCCTTATTAATTTTTATGTTTCTGACCTCGGAAACGGGCATGAGTACACAGATATATTACAGTAATTATCTAATTTTACTGTGCCATTAAATGTCACAGAAATGCAGAGTTATGACATTAATACAATAAAGAGGGTTTAGGCCAGAGGGATGATAACTTAATACCGGACAGTGTGTTACAAACTGCCTACCGCCGCGGATCCTTTTTTTTCTCCCCCCCCCTTCACGGACGTAGTCGGTGTCTTTCATAGTTAATTTGACACCGGAGTCATGATAAAATAAATCTATTATTACTGGGTGACAGTGTCTGTCCAGTGTCACAGTAAAACACCTTTTTTCTTCTTCTTCTCTTTTTTTTTACAAGTACAGAGTAGAAGGTTCTGTTAAACTTTGTCACATCTCAAACTTAAATTCATATTTCAGGGCCACATTGTGAAATCTCACAAAGCATGAAATTGAACCAAAATATGAGTGTTTTTTTTTTTTCTTTTGCAACACAATGTCACTAGTGATGATAAATAACTGTTTAAGATATTATAACACACTAGTAACACTTATATTTAAATGAAGGGCTTGTTAAAGGAGGCGTCCCCACATTCCTCCAGAACCTGGTTCTGCTCGGAGTTTTGTGATTTTTTTTTTTTTTATCCTGATGTGCGACATGTGAGATCTAATAAAAATATTAATCATCACTGTTTGCAACATGCCTCCGCACCTTGAGCCGTCACACACTGGGCCTTTAAAAACAACAACAAAACACTCAGACAAAAATCAAAACCACAATTTTCAAACCTGATTCTTTTCTGCTATATTTTCAACTCAAATTTCCAACATATTATATTTAGATTCTCCACTTTCTACCACATCCTGGCCCACGTTTGTGTTATAAACTGTGGCTCTCACTGAGGCACATTTGGGAGCAGTTCAAATTCAAAGCTTTGCCAATCTACTTGTTCCTTTATTTGTCTGGGTTTTTTTTCCACCCCCCCCCCCCCCCCCTTATTTCTATCGCACTCAATCCCTCCCTCTCTCTCTCTCTCTCTCTCTCTCTCTCTCTCTCACTCACTCGCTCCCCTCTCATTTTCTATTTACCTACCGTCCCCGTAGATGTAGATGTGAAATATTTAAAACACACTTTGTTGTTTGGGGACAATGCACTCCAAGCAGATGGGCCGCCGCCGAACAGACCCCAATGTATGCAAATCTCAATACAAAGCAGCCCAGGATGTTTTCAATATAACACAAGTGCCTCGGGCCCTGTTTTAATCCCTCTTTACCCACAGCCAATGCACTGTTTCATCCAGTCAAACGCCTTAAGCGCTGTGTCAACTTGGACATCTGGCCACATAACTGAACCCCCTCCATGCCCCCCCGAACCCACCCAAAAAAGAAAAAGTGTGTGCCTGCGTGTGTGAGGAAGAGGAGGAGGAGGAAGAGAGGGTTTTTTCGGAGGCGAGCTGAGGTGATGGAGTGCACGGCGCCGAGCTGGAATATCCAGCGGTTCGAACCCCGGCTGCCGTCCGTCCGTCAGGGCGGCGAGCAGCGTGATCCCCGGCCCCGCACGCCGAGGGGGAAACAGGTGCCAGCGTTGCTTCCTTCATCATCTCGTAACTTGTTTTGCTGGGGGATTTTTTTCACGCTTGTTTTTCTCACCCCTCCACCCTCTAGGAACAAATGAAATGCACGTGCACGCTCGCAAGCGTGCACTCAGGTGCCCAGCGCCCCCAGACGCAGCAGTGGTTAAAGGTCCAGTGTGTAAAATTTTTAAGGAAGCCCGTCTGACAGCGTGCTTGGTATTTAGGGTAACTGTCAGGCGGATGGCTGTGCAAGATGGCAGCTAGCTAAGATAACTAAGCTAGCTAAGAGCGAGAGCAGCCCCCCAGTCTTTTCTGGTAATTTTCTGGCCTTATTCATTTTTTTTAAAAGACTAAATGAGCATAACTGAAAAATCTACAAAAGAATCACGTTTCAGGTCACAGTCGTCCTGTCGGCTGTTTTTAAGGCGTTTTTTTTGTATTGCGGTCTATGGGAAAAATACTTTTTGAGCCAATTTGATTTTTTTTTTGCTATAGTACCTCGAGTGGCCACTGGGAAAAACCTGCGCGCCACCATATTGCCAGTCCGCTATCCAGTTGTTATAATACATCCATGGGTAAGACCTTTAAAGCTCTTTGTGTATTCTTATATATTTGTGAACCGATCTCAGGGTAAAAAAAAAAAAAATGAAATTACTTCCATTGTACTTTGAGTACACACTTTTGTTAATGCATTTACGGGCTGTATGTTGAGCTTTTATCACAATAAAAATCATAAATCAAGCCAGATTTGACACACTGGACCTTTAAGGCCCACATGCTGCCCGCAGACTCTCCTGGTCGCTCGGCAGGAAGGAAGTGATTGCTGCCGTTGTGACATGTGAAGGGTGTCGTGGCGCAGCCAGACACCTGGATACACATGGCATCCTTCACTACTCCGTGTCAAGGCTCGCGTGTGGTTTTAGGGAGTGTGTGGATGTGTGTGTGTGTGTGTGCGGCAGGCGGAGGATGGCGGGGGAGGGGGATGGTGGGGTGGTGCCACAGAAGGCAACATGTCCTGAGGGTATCTCTCATCAGCTCTTCCTGGACGGACCGTCGAGGTTCAGATGCTCGTGGGCAATGTTGGACGTCGCCGTTGACCTGCGCGACAGAATGCAACGCACCCGCAGGTGGAGACACGAGATGCAGTCGACACTCGTCGGGGGGGGGCCAAAGTCGAATGCGACCACGCGAATTGGTTGTTTAAGGCAAACAGGGATGAAGAAGGATGAAGATATTTCTTCCTTTTTTTTTTCCTAAATGTTTAATTAAACGCCGGCTCTGCTCCGGGTTTTGGTTTCCAGGGGAATTGAAAAGGACAGGAGACGGCGTCGTACAACATGGGCCTGCTGGCTAAATGCTTGCAACACATATAGAGAACCGAGGGACCGGGAAATGTTTTCCTTGGGAGTTTAAAATTCAGTTGTTTTATCGCAAGAATGGCTGAAAACTGCAAATAATCAGAAGGCTTCGTCGTCTGGCTTTTATAAAATAACATTATAATGCTTGAGGAAAACAGTCATGAACACATAAAAGTGCACTTTTATGTTTCCTTATTTATCATCGTAACTTTGCTTACACAAAAGATCCTGAGCTAAAGGAGAAAAATACATCTCTAATAACACCTCGTTATTGTACCTCCTCTCTCGCAGCCTGATGAATTAGGTTGCGTTCGAACGGCACCGACCAAAAGCAAACACGCGCTTCCGAACGGCCGTTGCGCTTCGGCTCGTTTTCACCAAAAATCCACCAAACGTGTCTCTGCTCATGAGTAACTTCCACATATCGGCGCTCCGTTAGCATCCTGCTCTCGCACCGCGTTTGTAGCTGGCATGAGAGAGAGACCGCCTGCAGCTTGTGTGATGCTCTCTGGATATGTGTGGATGTAGGGGGTGGCGGCGGTGGGTGGTGGTGGTGGTGGTGGTCGGGGAGGTACTGGTGTGTGCATGTGTACTTAAACCTGGGGCCATGAATCCCTGCGTGTTGTGCGCGCGCGTGCCATGATGTGTATGCACGTGCGCGTGTGTCTGCGAGGGGAGAAGAGAGGAGTGTAGGTGAGTGCGGGAGACAAACCTGTCAGTTTCACAGCTGGTTTCTCCCGCTGCGGGGCTCAGGCCGGAGCAGGGTGACACTCGGCATCACAGCAACACAGCGCAGGGCCTGGGGTGAGCACACCGACGTATACTGTAGGCTGATGCACGCACACACACGCGCACACACACACACACACCCTGGTTGGCTGCCCTCACCCACAGGACAGAGGGAGCAGCGAAACACACCACCTGGGTAAGTCATCATATCTCGTCTAAGATTTTGTCTTCTTTCTTTCTTTTTTTTTTGGGGCTTTTTTTTTTTTTTCGCTTTTTGGCTCGACGGAAGTGTGAACAACATCACAGAGCAGATTGCCTGGCAATAGACTGACCATCATGCTGTAAGGAAGGGGCGGTGGAGGGACGGGAGGGAAGGGGCGGTGGAGGGAAGGGAGGTTGAGAGGAACACACGCAGCGGAGAGAGAAATAACAAGAGGGAAAAAAGTCTAATGCAAGAAGAGGAGGAAGAGGAGGAGGAGGAAGAGGAGGAGGAGAACCGCTCTCGCTCTTCGTCGCCGTCCCCCCCGGCCTTGTCTCCCCGCATCACCGGCGAGCCGGGTTCGCCGGGCTTGGTCCTGACGCGCGATGGAGCGCTGATGAGGGCTATTAGCTGGATGGTCGCGTCAGGAAGCTTCGTCCGCGTCCTCCCCTCTCTTCTCTTCTCCTCTTCTTCTCTCACTCTCCTTTTTTTCGGGGACTTGGATGCTGAGCCGCCGAGCGCGGCGGAGAGAAGAGCCCGGGGCTGTTCCGACCTCCCGACCAAAAGCGAGCGTCCCCCCGCATCACCGTCCCACCCTAGCCCCCCCCGCACATCCACCCCCCCCTCCCCCAGTTCAACTCGTCACTTAGATGGAAGTGATGGCGATTTTCTCCCCGGGTGTCAGGAGGATTGCGCTCCTCCAGTTAAAAGATCCTGGTAATGAGTGCAGTTTGGTCGCTGAAGGCGCGTTAGGTTGAGATGAAGGCCTGGTTTCAGGAGACGCTGGTGGTGTCCATCATGAGCCTGCAGCGAGTTGACGAGCCGCAAGCGAGTTAACATGTTGAGAAAAAATGGAAAATAAAAAGCCGCATTGTGTGTGTGTGTGTGTGTGTGTGTGTGTGTGTGTGTGTTCTGTTTATTTTACATTTAGCGGGGGCTGAACCTAAGTGGTCTCAATTATAGAAATGAAGGAAGCATGTTGACAGGAGCAATGAAAGTGTGTTTTGACTGCGGCTGTCAGGGGAGCCCCCCACCACCATCCCCTCCTCCAAAGTTTACAAAGCAACAGCAAATGGTTCTGCTTCAGTGATTCTGCCCCGAATATGTATCTGTCTGTGTGTATCTGTCTGTGTGTGTCTGTGTGTGTGTGTGTGTGTGTGTGTGTGTGTGTGTGCGTTTGAATAGTGTGCGCTCGACGATCAACCTCTGCTAAATACTAATTACCTAATACTTAGTACGGATGCCCTTTCTATCGGGTCCCTTCAGTATAAACATTCATTATGGCTCTTTTTCTCCTTTGTAGATCCCATCATTATTATTCCAGCGCGGCCCCCGAGGAGGGAGACAGAGCCGAGGCCGGGGCCGGACCGGGCTGGGGGAGAAAGCGCTGCCGAACCGCAGCGCCAGGACCTGGGAAATGCACACAAGTGATATTTGTACGCCGAGATCAAAAAGCGTTTACCTTTAGATGTTTCCCCGATATGAATATTCAACATCCTTATTGAAATCTAATTTGGGTCTCCTTTTCTCAGGGGTCTTTTCATCAGTGCCTGTTGCCTGAGGCCACAGCTGATTGACAGCCAAACTTTAGTGAAGAGCAAGCAGGGGGAGGGAGGGGGGGAAAAAGAGGTCGGGGGAGATATCTGCTGGTGTTGGAGATGTAAGAGCGGCGCAGGAGCAGATGAGTAGAGGGGCCGGGGTATTTAACCTTCTCACGTGCGTGCACAAACACAACGCTGCAGATGATGGGGAGCCACGAGCAGGGAAAGAAACCCTCCGCTTGTCTCTCTGAAACTGTGCTGGGTTTTTTTTTTCTGTGCAGTTCACATTTGCGAAAAAGAAAAGAAAAATAATCACTTCAGCTGTGATTCATTTTTGCCAAGTTATTCAAATAAATTAAAAAGGAAATATATTAATTAATAATATTATTCACTACCACTCTACTGGATGTTGTCTGTTCTCAGCTGCAGGATTCCCTGTTTTTGTATTCCATCAAAACATTTCAAATTTAAATTCAGACCATTTTTAATGAAAGGGGATTCGCTGTAATTTTAAATCTTGAATCCACAGACGTCCCTCATTATTTCAGCAATAAGCAATAATGACAACCATTGTTCGCTGGTCGGGACTAAGAACATATAACAGGTCCTGGATGGAAGGAATTCCTTTTAAATAGAGTTGTAATGTTTACCTTGACATGTTTACGTCTCCTTTAAATACTCTCTGTCCGATTAAGAGGAATACCTTCCATCTATAACTGGACTGGAGAAAATTAACTTAATAGCACAACAAACCTGCCACAGACTGATTCCACAAACACTCTCTGCCACACAGATTGCAAATTGATTTGAAATTTTGTTCATGGACATTTTGTGCCGCCTACTTTAACACAGCTGCTTTAACAATATTAATTTGTAATGATGGCGTAAATAAGCAACAGACAATTGATGTGCAGTCAGTGAAAGAGGACGTCACATTAAACAGACAACAGTTGCCGCTGCTGTTGACGATCTGGAAAGATTGCTCAGATGCTCGACGCTAAAAGCAAAGCAACATATTGTTTCAATTTTTCAGTTTAGTTTTTTTTTTAATTATATATATAAATATATATTAACAAATGATCATTTGTTGCCTGCCACAGTTTCTAACTAAGGACCTGTGAACTTTAAAAAGCATTCATGTGGAAATAGAAAAAAAAAAAAGATGAACTGCAGGGGGGAAAATAGTCTAAATTGAAGGACTGCGTTCCTGCCTTTGTTTCTTTTTGGCTTTTACATTAGCAAATACAACAGCGCAGGCTGAGCCGCTGCTCTCTTTGTGCAGCTCGGAAAAAGCAAACACGGCTCAAGATCCTGGCTGAAAACATACCTGTGGAGCCCCGGAAGGAGAAGTCTCTCTTTTGTTGTGTGCGTTCTGAACTTGACTGATATTTCCAAGTTCGGCACCCAAAAGCTTGCGCCGTCCTCATCTGGCCAGTGCACTGTGCACGGTTTAATGTTATTATCACCGCGCAGGTGTGGGTCCCGTCCCTGAGGGTTCCATTAAAACCGTGCCCCGCTCGACGGCGGCTCAATTTCCTCTTAAGATTCAACACGGGCCATATGTCTAGCAGGAGGCAAACAGCTGATGGGGTTTAATTGACAGAAATCAACATATTTGGACGTGCGTGCGTGTGTGTGTGTGTGTGTGTGTGTGTGTGTGTGTGTGTGTGTGTGTGTGTGTGTGTGTGTGTGTGAGAGAGAGAGAGAGGGCGGCGATGTGTTTTTGGTGGATGTGTTCATGCGGGCATTAGGGGATCCCCCTTTTCTAAAGGGTCAATTATACATCAGACTGAGCGCATTAGGACAACAAGTTTGGAGAGGAAGGAAAGCAGCGGACAAAAGAAGAAGAGAATGAAAGACAGGCAGGCAGGCAGGCAGGCAGGCAGACAGACAGGCAGTGAGAGGCTGCTGGCTGATGATGGGAACAAGAGGAATTCAGAATGTCGACAGAGAAACTCAAAGGGGGGACAGAGCCACTCTCTCTCTCTCTCCCTTACTCTCCCTCTGTCTCTCTCTCTCTCTCTCTCTCTCTCTCCCTTACTCTCTCTCTGTCTCTCTCTCTCTCTCTCTCTCTTTCTCTCTCTGCCACGTGCAAAAAAAAAAAAAAAAGATTCCTTTGTTTCGGAGCTGACATTCTCGTCCAACCTGGGAACACCGCTGTGTCGGATTCATGTTTCATCCGGCCCCACAGAGGCGGCGGCCCTGGCTGCAGTCAAATCACACCAAATTACCAATGTCACCGAGCTGATTCGGGCTCAGGAGGGGGCCCTCAAAACTCAATCGACCCAGACTGGCGATAGGAAGCGATGTAACAAATCCACTTTATTATATTTTTTTTACGCTGGCGCAAAGCAGCCACAGTTCTCGCCAATATTTTCTTCCAAAAAAAAAAAAAAAAAAAAAAAAAAAAAGCAAAGTAGCGGGTAAAAGTAGTTCCAAGTCATGAGGGATAACCCAACATTAGGCTAACAGGCGCAACGCAATTAGCACATAAAACCTGTCAATGGCCGCGGCTATCACAGCCCTCCAAGGAGTGACAGACTTATAAAAGCCTCCTGATCTACTACTACAAAGTGATTAATCCTCCCCGCACAATGGCCATTTCTTAAACTGGGCCTCCATATCATTAGCCGGGCCCCTATATGGCAGTTTAGCCCGGCGCAAATTAGCATTCAGATCAGGCGGCGGAGAGACGGCCCCTCCACCAGAGAGTAAGGACATAGGATGAGACGGCGACACAGTGAAATGTCATTAACTTGATGTTAATTACTAATTAATGGGGCTATTTCATTTACATGTATCCGCGGCGCTCCGTCGGCGCCCGCCTCCACCGGGCGGCTCTCCGACCGGCCGACAAGTTGGGGGAGGGTTTATCTCCCCTCTCCTCCGTTACTCCCCCTCGCAGAGCCTCATCTCCGCTAATTAAATAGTGGGCCACTCACTGTGATTATGTCTGCTTTTTACAACACCATTTTCAGTGGGCGGGAGGAGCGCTGCACCGCCACACGTCCCGCCACCTCTTTAACACCGCGCCTGTTTTTCTTTTTTTCGCCACCCCCCCTCACCCCCCACGCCCCCTTTTTTGGACTCACCCCACATCAAAAGACAAACTCGGTGCCAGCTCACTCCGCTGACTTCTATCTGACTTGTTACGTTCAATCAATCGTGACCCCCCTCCCACCCATCATCCTCATCATCCTCCCTTCCCCATCCCTTTTTTTTCACTGCCATGCAGCAGCCACAAGCCACCCGTCTCCATGGCAACCTGAGCCACTCGGTCCCAGGAGAAGGGGAGTGGGCCGGGTTGACAAGCGTCTGGCCGTTCACACGTGGGCACTGCCAGCTCGCCCAACATGGCACGCAGCATCCTGCCATATGGTGCCATCACATACGTCCCGCTAGCCCGGACTGGGGATCCGGGCCTGTCGTGAGCCGCTGGTGTGAACGGGACAGACACCATCAGCAGCTGATCCACGCTGCCGGGCGGGCTGCTCGCGCAGCGGACAGCTTGACTTTACGTAGGGCGGGGGAATCGCCCAGGTGCATTATGGGGCGCGGAAGGGTTAAAATTAGACGGACAGCTGTTACCGGCTTCGTCTTTGGGAAACAGCTTTACGCCTTTTGAGTCTCGGCGTCAAAGTGACAATAGGTTGATTCTCTTACCGAAGCGACAGCGTGGTTACCTCACGGGGACATTTAAATGTCACGCAGGGTAGTTTAACTATTCAATTGTTGCAACATGTCTGAAAATTAGACAGGCAGGACATGATGCTACTAACGGCAAGGTAACACACAGTCATTTGATCCTCTGTTTGCCAATAATGACACCAATGGAACCAAATGCCATGAAAGGACATTAAAAATTGTAATCTCCAAATAAACCTATTGTCTCCTCCCCCATACGTATGTATGAGTATCTTTCCATGCGACTGGGGCCAACATGAACACGTAGTGGTGATGGATATATTGCCTAAAAACATACTGCTAAAGTCACCATTTCAAGAGAAATCTTCATCACTTTTGGATGTAACAAAATGATTGATAAGGAGTCAAACCATCTTATTTTGTTTTATTAAAATAAAAAATAACATTTGGTTAAAATGTCAACCCAAAGAATTCACTCAGAGGGGAATTGTTACCTTCTGAAAAAAAAAAAAATGTTACTGCCATAGTGGGTTTTACTTTATTTTTTTACGTTGTGTGAGGTTCACTGACAATGAGAACTCAAAAGCTGAAAACCTTTTCGTTTTTTCATTGGCGCCATGAACTGGCCAAACAGTCAAAATGAGCCCTTTAAAATTCTCTGCACAGGTCACATGAGGTGTAACAATTAGGTGCAAACAACAGTGTTGCTTGAGAGGAGAAAGTGCGCTGGTTTGACTCGGTAGTGGGGTTGTGTTTTTCCCCCGTAATTTGCTTCATTGGCAGAAGCTGGGCATGGATCTCCAGGTGGCAGGTGAACTGCTCATCACACAGCTGGAGCTCATCACCATCAAGAGTGCTTAAAGGCTGTGACTCGCAGGGGGCCTGTTTGGCTCCGCTGCTCAGAGCTTGCGACTGTTCTCAACAGAGCAAAAAGACTGTTTGTGTTGATTTTCTCTCCAGTTGACGGCTTGTTTTCCGTGTGCTCCGAGTTCACAGCACTGTGAACAGCAATTGTGTTGCCGATTAAAACCCAAGAAGATCGGGAGAACGGATGGATACAAGCAGCTATGCACTGAATCCCCCTTAAAAACCAAACTGTTTCAATGATGTCTTGACCGGGGCAAAAGTGAATGTGGCTGCACTCACCAACTAGACCTGTAAAAACACATCAGGGTGGGAAACCTCTCCCGAATACATTAAACAAGGGCATTTTAAAGGCCCTGTGCTCAGCAGAACTCCCTCCTGCCATTTCAGCCAATTAGAAGTGACTTTGTCCCATCAGAAAAGAGAAAAGTCCGACCTTTTTCAGGTTTTGTCTTTGTACTCCTGTGGTCAGCATTTATTCAGCTATTTAAATTTCTGTCTGCCTTGTGCGGCACTGTGGTTGAACAAGGGAGTCATTGCATTAAGTGGGTTATTTCAGAGTTACAGCGGATTGTGAATACAATAATAAAAAAAACTGCCCTCAGCAAGTATTGATGGACAGGAAAAAGTGAAAGGGGAAAAAAACAAGTGTTGATATAAAAATCTGTTTTTCCTTTGAATATACTACAATGCAAAGAATGTATGAAATGAGATGTGTGTGTAAATCAAGCAAAGCATCACAGCAGCCCCAAACGTGACTGAATCGTAAAGCTGTTTGAGAGTCGGAAGAGAAGAGCCGACTCTTCTTGGAGAGCCGCGCTCAAAAGAACCAGAAGCCTCGTCACCACACTGCCGATGACGGCGCACTGTTGCCACCCGGTGGCAATGAAGAGAAAATACGTACCACGCTTCAAAACAACATGCCAATGCTGACAAAATATAGCTTTAATATATGCTTTTAAATATGACACATCTCAAAAGCATTACAATACTGCATTGTCTTGCACCGCTCTCATATTGCATCATACACGTCTTACTTTTTTTTTTTGTTTGTTTCTTATCAAAAAAAAAAGAAAAGCAAAAGGCCTTTGAGGAGCCTCGGGTGTCGGTGAACAGAACGGATTTTATGTCACAAACAACATTTTGGAGCATGTCAACAGAAACAAATGTAACAATAAGCAGTGAAGTCAGAAAAATAACAGACATCTGTAACACATGGAGGTCGTCGGTGTGGCGGTGTTGTGTTTGCGTCGTTTGTCTCTTGCAAACACTGCAACAAACAGCGATATAGACACAACATATCAAAATAAATTACTCTTTATATTATTTTTTTCTTTTTTGTCTCGGCACGAAACCAAATATTCCTATGTTGTTGGAGGCACAGAAAAATATAGCTCTATGGACCAAAGAAAGAGTGATGGTAAATTCAATTCATTCTATATGGACATTTCCATAACAGCTGGAATTAAAATAATAACAATAATAATAAAAAGACAACATATTCAACCAAAAGACCATAGTGTTTTTTTTTAAAGACACGTGATCAAATTACTGTGAATACTAACAATTAAGTAACAAATCCCACAAGAGCCAAAAAAAAAAAAAGGCTGGAGAGAGAAAAGGAAAAAAAACGAAAAGAAAGCGACGTCCAACTGTCAACGAGCGACGCTGACTGCGCGGTCCCAGTTCCAAGACTCGTCGCTTAAATCAGGCACGGCATCAATGCAAAGATTTAAGGGACCCCGCTGGAGTGAGTCAGCGTCTGGATTGTGTGGACGCAAAGCAGAAGGTGGAGGTGAAGTGCTACGCAAGGTTTCACCCGGACGCTTGCAGCGCCCCCTGTCGTCGTCTCGGCAATGTCACTCAAGTAAACATTTTCCCAATTCTCTCTCTCCCCTTCTCACACACACACACACACACACACACACACACACACACACACACACACACACACACACACACACACACACACACACACACACACACACAGGATAATGAGGGAGGCGCCTGTCTGCGTACCAGATAAAAAATAGCAACTGCCATGTTTCTCTGGGACGCCTCTGTCTGTGCTGGAGATAACGCCTTTCCCCCCCATAACAGCCATTTCTGCGAACAGGAAGTGCACGTCAGAGCGGCGCTACGCAAAGGCAATCCATTCACTGCGAAGAGAAAAAAAAAGGGCTGCACTGCCCCTTAAAGTAACTCGCTTCCGTCGCGGTGACAAATAAATATTTGACCGAGAGATTCGTGTTTAAAAGGTGCCACATTGTGCTAAATGCTAAGACTTTCCGACGGCGACGTGTTTCTGAAGCCCGTCACTGTCAAAACTCCCCCCCCGTGCTTCCTCTTTCTGTTTCAGTGGGCCGGTGATGTCACAAAGGGCAGGTCGACGACATCACCGCCAGCCAGGCGTTTTTGAATCTGCTTGTTGCCGACCCGTTCCAAACGCGTGCAAGGTCCGACCGAAGCCCCAGTTTTTTTTGGACGAGGTTGTAAACAGAGGGCTCAATATGCTGCTTCCTAGAGTCTGGAACAATAAACGGAAATAAAATAAAAATATAATATGGGTCAATTAAATATCATATGGGACCTTTTTAAAATAAGAGGAAAGAAAATGAAATTGGAAGAAAAATAAAGCCTAATAAATACATAAGAACTTAGAATAATTAAGTTATTTCTCTCCCCTCGCTTGGTCCTAACCTGCACCTGGCGAAGGCGCTGCTGCTTTTTTTCCAACCGACGGTCTTCCGCGACCGTTCTCCTCGTCCTCCTCTGCGCCGAGGACGCCGAGGAAAGAGCTTGCAACCGCAGAGCCGACGGTGGGACGTTGACTGGATGGCGCAGGACGCCGAGGAGCCTCGCCCAGCAATTAGCGGCGCTAACGAGGTGTCACTCAGACGGCTCGCTCGGCGACGGGTGCACCGAGCGTACTAATAAAAGACTTCAGGTGCAGGAGGCCGGTCTCTCCTTGTGTCCCCCCCACCCCCCCACCCCTTGCCTCCCCGGGCTGCTGCCAGAAAGCTCCTGAGACTAACACATCCATCACTCTCCTCTTCCTCCTCCTCCTGACACGCGGACGCAAATGGGACGGACTGCGACTTCCATGATCTTCCATCATTCCGCGACGGTCATCTGAGGCAGCGTCCCCACCCGGAATGTGTCATCCACCGCCCCATCCGCCTTTAACTGGGACCCAGAGGTGGTGCGGGCCTCCACCAGTCAGCCGCGAAACAGCGGATCACCTTGTTTCCGCTGCATTCGAAGCTTCGGGCTTCCCACAGAATTTTTCTGTAACACTGTGCCGACTCTGCTGTGTTTTGTTTTTTTGTTTTTTTTTTTTTTTTTTTTCAGCAGCAGCAGCAGCAGAACTGCCTCCTCCCACAGACGCACACAGATATCGCTCAGAGTTTCTGGTCACTCTCCGAACCCACAACCCTCCCCTACGCCGCCCCCTAAAGGAAACCGCAGTCCGGCGGCGGCAGTAGCATGAGTTGTTTTTTTTCTTAGATGTGGATGTTGTGGCGGACTTTGGTGGAGACGATGTCGACCCGGCGGGCCTCGGCGAAGGCCAGGAAGGTGCAGAGGCCCAGCAGGTTGACGGTGGTGATGAGGGCGAACACGGTCGCCCACGAGCCGGTGGTCTCGATGAGATAGCCCGAGAAGTAAACCATCAGGACGCCTGCGCGGGGGGGTAGAGGGGGGAAGGAGAGACGAGAAAGTCACCAATCACGGCAGACAAAGCGCAGCAGTTTTGTCGACGCGATTGTTCGCCTTCACAAAGACAAACAGCCCCGTTTTTTGTTTTTTTTTCTTGTTTTTTTTTTAAAATCCCGCGGGACCGCAAACTGTCATCCTCCCCGCCCGCTGTATTATTCATCTGACGCCCGCCTTTGATGCAATATGCATGGCGCACGCGGGCCGGCGTGACTGACGGGGAGACGCGCCGTCGGCTGAAGGTTTGAATTCAGACGAGCGGATGAATTATTACAGCTAATGGGGCTGTTGTGAGGCGGCGGGCAGCGGCCGAGTGAAAGATTCATCACAGGTGTTTGTGACTGTGGACGCTCACCTGAGAAAGCACCGCAAGTGTTCATAACACCTGTTAAAAAAAAACAAAAAGGAAAACGCACACATGTAAAATTCATTCTGGTTTTCACAAAGCTGGAAGTGGAAAGTTCTGCAAAATTCTGTGTTTTTTTTTTTTTTTTTTTTTTTTTTGACAACTCACCGAATAAAGCCCCCGCACATGAGGGCGCCAGGTCTTGGACATTGACGGACACGCCACTGCGGAAAAAGAAATGTGATCAGCTGCTGCGTCTCGTATCTGTGTAGCTGAGTTGATTCTTTTCGCTCCCTCCGTAATAATTTGCAACATCAATCTGTTCAGACCGCAGCGAGACGGACGTGCCAGATTACACAAGTGATGTCGCTGCAATGGCCCGCTGTGCCACGCTTAAAGGAACGGCTCGGAAAAGCTAGGACTGCCGCCTAAAATCTACAGCTTAAACGGCCGGCATCGCGCGGCAGCGCTAATGAGCTGCTGCGGCCATGTTAGCTAATTTTCCATTAAATTACACCGAGGCGGCGACGCTACACATAAATGCCTCCGGAGGAGAGGAGGAGGAGACAAATGGTGCGATGTGGGCAAACTGGGTGCCAATACCTGTGGCTGAAGGTGGTGAGGCCCATGGTGGCAGACACAAATGCTACAGCCAGGGTGAAGGTGGTGTTTCCACACAGGAGGAGGGTGAACACACTGGACACACCCATGGAGAAAAACTGACAAAGGAATGAACGCACACAGTCAAATCCATGCGCAGGTCGGTCGGTCGGTCGGTCGCACGCACGGCGGGGCTGAGGGGTCGGACCCAACGGGGAACATTGACGACACAACAACAGGTCAGAAAGAGAGTGAGGAGAAAGTACCTGCATGAACTTCCTCACTGAGGCGATGTCGTAGCCTGTGGAGATAAACAGAGCAGAGACTCACTCGTTAGAAAAGAACATTCTAGAAGAGAATGTTGTGCGTGTATATACAGGTACTACCCGAAAAATTAGAATATCAAGTAAAAGTTGTTTTATTTTGGCAATTGAACATAAAAGATGAAACCAACTAATTTTATTGAGCCAATACACGCAAATTGACATCTCAAGCAGTTCCTTGTTGTAACTTTGCTGATTAAGAGTTTTTGAATTTGAGTTTTTTTTTTAAGCTGCAAGACCTGCTCATCAAAATCAAAAGAAATAAAAACTTGAAATATATTGATTTGCATATTATTCGTTTACATAATATGTCAAATTCACCTTTTACGTTGAATTGCAGAAATGCTACAACCTTTTCAGGATATTCTAATTTTCTGGGTAGTACTATCATTTCAACTTTCCACACTGCAGATAGATACTGAAGACATCAAATATATGAGCAAGATATGTGTAATTATGCAGCAAAGGAAAACAAATTAAATAACTAAATATGTTTTTTTATGAAAGGTGGCTATTTGGAAGAATTTAAATATAAAACATGTTTGGGTTATTTTACACTTTCATTGTTTCCTATATAATTCCATGTGTGTTCATACGTCGCTCTGATGGCTTCAGTGAGAAACTGCAATGTCAACAGTCATGAGAATGAAAGAAAAGTCATTGAATTCATAGGGTGTGTGCAAACCTTTGACTGGTAGTGTACGTGTATTAGAGTATTTGTAGCTGTGTTCGCCAACCTTGACTGATCAGATGATCGGAGAGGCAGCCGCTGAAGAGGGACGAGGGAATGGCCACCAACCAGGGAATGACGTTAAACACCCAACCCTGAAGGGAAACAAATATCAATGTGTACATTTAACTTGGGTGAATATATGTGATTTTCTTTTTTTTTTTTAGTTTTTCTCCAGATGCTAAATGTTTGTCCTGCTTTATTTTCCAGTTTCAATCTACAGTATTTCTTTTTCAGAGCCACGTTCCCTGTTTCTGAGGGGTAAAATATGTAAACAAAATAGGTAAAATATCTATTTATGGATTTTTGTTTGCCCTTTGTGCGCAAAGGGACAGTCTGAGCACAATGGAATTCTTGTGCAAAGCTCTCCCTCTGTCACACAGGCAGCTAGTGAAAATAGTGCAATCCAAATTTCCCAAAAACTCAAAAAAAAAAATTAAATCTTAAAAAAAAAAAAAAAAAAGAAATAACAAAACAGATTCTAAAAGTGTCAAAGCTCCACAAGGAACTAAATAACGTACAATTTAGAAACCAAACAAAGAAAAGTCTTGTCAAACACGTCATCTAAGTGTTCTTCTTCTTTTACACATTCTGGCCGTCGTGAATACCGTCCAGCTCCAAAGTGACGTGCGAATGACGCAAGGGCAACAAAAAGAAATGCGGACGGACAGGAAGTGGAAGTACTCGCACCTTGGCATCCGGGAAGGAGTCCTTAAAAAACGTGGGCAGCCACGACAGGAGGGTGAAGAAGGTGCTGGCCGTGCAGAGGTGCGTCACGATCACGGCACTGTTGTGTGTTAGGGAAGGGAGAGAGGGAGTTTAAAGTACATCAATGCATACACAAGGTTATGAATACAAGGGGGAGGAGACATGGTGACAGAGGAGACGGTGTCACATTGTTCTGGTCATGTACATGGTGCATGGTACATACTTGGTCTCGTCTCGGACTCGGAGGCTCAGCCAACACTGTAATAACACTGTAATAACACGATAATAACGGAAAAGAATCCAGCTGCTGCCGTTTTACTATCTGTTTGTGACACCCAGAGTGACACAGCCCTTCATTCCTAGTTTTTTTTTTTTTTTTTTCAAAGTTGCTATTTTGAAAATGGTTCAAAATAGTTGCAAAGCTGTCTAAATAAAATGATGAAAAGATAGCTTGCTGAAAGAGTTGTTGCTGTTCCATTTAAAAGCAAACTTGAATAAATAAAAAAGATACTGGACATTTTTTTTCTGTTTTGTTGTTATTTTTCTTTGGCATGTAAAGTCTTGGTCTTGTCTCAATCTCGATCCTCTCCAGTCTTGACAATGTCTTGGTCTCAGTTGGTGCGGTCTGGACCACAACACCTCAGCGCTGCCCGACGTCAAACCTTGGAGCCGCTCTGCGCCGCCGCGCTCCCCGTGTGAAGCCGTGACAGACGGACTCAGAACTCAGAGCCCAGCGGGTCGCAGAGGACATTTGACATGCGTGTCCGTGCACGTGCACGTGCCCGACCCCTCGCTGACCAGCCGTCACTTTCCCTGCAAACACACACTGGAACACCGCACGTGCACTGCGACCACTCTGCTGTGCCGACATTTTTAAAGAATACAGGAGCAGCTTTGGAAAATCTGACCATCGGCGCAGTCACTGTGAAGTGTGGATTTTTTTTTTTTCCCCTTCTCCAGAAGCTGAAAACGTCTGGGCCCCGGAGCAACTGGCAGGCAACCGCAGCGATGACGACCAGACCAGAATCGAGTCGTGGGTGTGGTCTCCCCAAAGCTGTTTACGACGCGCTGCGGCCGCCAGGAACCTTTTTTGGGATTGAGAGCAGTTGGGGAGGGCAGAAAAGCGGTTGAAAGCGGCTGACAAATGTGGACTGAGCGATTCCAGAACAAATTCTAGTAATAATAATTAAAAAAAATCACTCACACATGTGTTTTGGAGCTGCTCCGCTGTGATTCGATCATCAGGAACAGATTATCTGACCTGACGCAACACGGCGGCCACGTCACAGAGGCGGCCGCGTTACACAAAGGCTCCTTCAGAAGGATATTCTGCAGAGCCATGTGGTGAACACTTGTGTCGTCCCCCGCCTGGATTTATTGGTCGGTCGGAATTGATTGAGACTCGCCCCTTCTTCCCTGGCAAGTCCAGGGCAAACGCAATAAACAAGATGCTCAAGTTTGGGAGTCACTCGGGTTAAAAAAAACCTGCAGCACTGTGGCTGACACGCAAGTTGAAACGCTGCCTAAATCCTCCGCCGCGCTGGTAAAAAGACAACACAAAGTGTTTGTAAAGGGTGCGGCAAAGCTCTTGTGGTTTCTTATGATGTCTGTATGTTGAAGCAATCTCTGTTGACACTGACTTGATTGCAAAGGAGAACTGTTATTACAAGGCAGAAGTCTAGAGTCCTTCAGGCACTGGTCCAGCAGAGGGAGCTCTCAAAGCCCATATGAGCATCTCCAAAGTTGCAGCTCCAGCGTCTTCACATATATGAAATCTGTCGGGTCGCCCTCTTTAACATAAGCAAACAATGCTTTTATTTTTTTTTTTTTGACAAACCAATCTGGCTCCAGCAATAAAATCATCTGATAGGGGATCAAAGCAAGACTTGATCCTTGGGCTTAGCAACTCTGAGTTGGAGCCTGCAAATGTTTCATCCGTAAATACCTGCCTTTAAAATCCACCTTTTGTTTCCACCCAAACACGCCTCATATAAAAACAGTCAGGCATGCAATACATCAGACACCACACTCGCCTTGTGTCTATCTCAGATTTATCACCGGGGGAGGATTGGTGGGTTGGGAGGGGGGGCTGTTGTTGCTGCAAGGTGCGACATCAGCGGTGCGTCACCTGCCCGCGGAGCGTGGCGCTGCGCTGCGCTGCCGAGCTAAACCCTCGCCAAAGACCAGGCAGGGTGTGGAGGCACCACTGGTTTAAAAACAAGTTGCTTCATCTTTTCACGTCTGTGAGGTCGCTGCCGCCTTTCAGTCTGACAACCTGAAGCCGGAAGCTGGAAAACGCTTTTAACCGGAGGTTGGCAACACGGGCGAGGGAGACTGTAGAGGTGAACTCGGAGCAACGCGGCTGTTGGCGCGAGGTCACGGAATCAAAGCTGTTCGGCCCGTCGGGAAATAAGGAGCTGGAGGAAACCGCGACAAGGCCGAGAGGCTCCGGGCTAACATGGCAATGGGCGCAAAGGGAGTCGGCAACACACGCACAGACACACACAGATCTTGTTTATTTGAATCTTACCAGACTGCGGGCTGTTTGAGGAGCCGTAGCCAATGTCTCTTGGACAGTTTGGACGGCGTCCCGCTGCTTCCCAGCGACTCCAGCGTGATTATAGGCCCTGCGGACACAGAGGAAGTCAGGCAAGGCGCTGCAAAGCAAGAGGACACCGACTCCCGAGTGCACAAATAGACGGCTGGCAGCGCCGGAGTGGAGCGAGCGGGGAGGCGGCAGAGGCCGTTGCCTCACGCAGTGGCTCTGCAAGTGCGTGTGTTTGCTTCTTACACAAAAAAGGATTACGCAACAGAAGAGCAGTGAAACGATGTGAAAACACCGAGCGGGCAGAGTTTTTATTTGTTACAACCGACTGGTCACGATGATGCAAAACAACTTTTCTTTTTTTTTGCCACAATCCCTTCCAAAGGTGCGGTCACTGTACTCGCCTTCTCCCTTCAGTAAATACTTCCACATGCAGTAGGCCCACAGGACGGAGAGGACGCCCGACACGTAGAAGACGCTCTCCCAGCCGTACAGGTCCAACATGAGAGAGCCGGCCCCTCCGATCACCAGCGTGCTGGGGGTAAAACAAAAAGTCAGTCAAGACAAGTCGTGCAAGCAGGCCCCGGATGTTGCGCAACGGCTCGATGAAGCTAATAAAGCTGCGATCCACGCGGACCAAAAACAGACTGAGCTACATAGAAGCGCATCTGTTGTCAATCTTTGTTGAGCTACAAAAAAAACTGGACCACTAGGTGGCGGTTACCAAATAATAATAATAATCAAATATGAGATAAGAATTGGAGATTTGAAGCATATCATTTAGAATCACACGCAAATGCATATTTTCCTTAAAGTGTATATTTGAGCCTTAAGACAATAATAGCTTTCAGTTTAAAACACTGAAAACAAAGCAGCATTTGCCAGAGACGTGTCATAAGTGCATATTAAAATAATCTCTGTTTTAAAATTCACATGGTAACAGGATTTATTTTTTTAAATCCCTGCCATTCATTCATTCATCCATCTTCTTTACCCGCTTATTCCTATTCAGGGTGACGGGGGTCTGCTGGAGCCTATCCCAGCTGTCTTAGGGCGAAGGCAGGGTGACACCCTGGACAAGTCGCCAGTTCATCGCAGGGCCACATAGAAACAAACAACCATTCACACTCACATGCACACCTACGGACAATTTAGAGTGTTCAATTGACCTCACATGCATGTTTTTGGAGTGTGGGAGGAAGCCGGAGAACCCGGAGAGAACCCACGCAGACACGGGGAGAACATGCAAACTCCACACAGAAAGGTCGCAGGCCCGGGCCCCGGAATCGAACCCACGACCTTCTTGCTGTGAGGCGGCAGCGCTAACCACTGCGCCACCGTGTCGCCCTCCCTGTCAAACTTTGAAAGCTTAATGAGCGGCGGAACGCGTCGTTGTCATAACATCCGCGTGTTCAGGAATGTCTGTGCTCAAAGCGCACTGTGCACCTCTGTACACAGCACACCTGCGGGTTAAGTATAAGAAGGCAAAGCGTGAAAAGACAACAGGTTGAGTATTTAACGATGCATTACGGATTTTATTAAAAACACCTCGATGGCTGAGTGCAAGCGACATGTACCTGCTTAATTCAACACCTTTAAAGCGGTGCTCAGAAACCGTATGTATGGATTTATGTGTTGATGCCTCAGAAAATCAAATAATTAACAGCTTAACCCACATCGAGTGTAGCTCCATCAGATACCAATCTGTGTTCTGGAGACACTGGGACAGCCGTCTCTTTTTTACCTTGTAAGAATTTCTATTTTTGATACCAAATGTGTAAATCTTTAATTTCACGCCTTTAGTTTTATTGCGTCGCTCCTACCAAATTTTCTAGCCAACAGGTGACTCACCCGAGGTAGGAGCCGCTGGACACGGTGCTCATCAGGAAGCCCCTCTCGCTCTCCACAACCTTTTGGGAGCACAGACTGGCCAGCGACGGGTAATGGACCCCTACAATCAGGAAGCAAAGCAACACGAACTTGGAGACACAGGAAGTGACCGTGTTTTTTTTTTTGTTTTTTTTGCCCCTTCTTTGACAACCTAAACACACAGCAACAGAAAGCATGCGCCACAGAAGTCCTCAATAAGTGAAAAGCCAATGTGGAAAGTATGCAAATTACAGGAGTGTCTGTAACAAACACCCGGCAAAATGGCTCGCTGTTCTCAAGGCAAATACAACATCATGTAATCAATAATAGTCTATGAGCTGGTCAATAGCGAGGCCTGTGTGCTTACGTAATGGACCAGTCTTTTCTCTTAGCATAAAGTGCAGGTTTACGTGGCTAACGCTAAAGCAGTGTTTCTCAAAGTGGGTGGCGGGCCCCCTGCGGGGGGAGCAGAGTCACGTCGGGGGAGGGGCCAAACATGAGGAAATGACTAAAACAGGTGTGAGGGATGTTTTTAAAAAAAATGTTGCATGACAGAGAAAGTCTGAGAACCACTGCGCTAAAGGGTTAAATATTTACTTCCTCCTCCACTGAAGCGACACCCAGCCGCACTTGACAAATCAAAGGGAGATCATTTTGAAACTCCCAGCTGTGTTCAGAAAGTGTGAAAAAAAGGACTATTTATACAATTTCATAGCTTCCTTTTTAGATACGTTCAAAATTCATATTCAGCCTGTAAAAGATGTCGAAGGCAGGCATCATGTTATAGACTCAGCACACACGGAAGGAAAGCGGCCTGTGACACTGAACCCTCAGGCCGTTTTAACCCTCCTGAACAGACCACTAGTCTTGAATGCATTCCAGTTCCACTCGTTTTTTGGGGGTTTTTTTTTGTTTTTTTTTGCCGCCTGTCTCACCTTGCAACAAGCCCATGAGGAAGCGCGACAGCGTCATGGAGAGGATGGGCTGCGAGCAGAAGTGGGCCAGGATGGGGGTGAAGGCCGTCATGGACCCCCAGGCTGCCGCAGACAGCAGGAGGACCTTCTCACCTCCCACGCTGTGGAAACAGCACAGACATCCTGATGTAGCTTCAATGCTAAGGACACCTGAGGGCTATCAGGGGTCCACAATGTCCTCCTAAGATGATTTTATCTTTGTCACAAACTTTGTTTGACCAATGTGTGGATATTCAAACACACCCAATGACGGCAAACACATTATCGGAAATAATTTACTTAATGACACCACACCAGCAGTGATTTTAACTCTTCAAACACACGTGAGGGTTCTGGGGAGGCGAGGGGGTGTGAAGGCCGATGACTCTGTTGACGCCCAAAAGCCCTGAATGCTTACAAGTAGGGCTGTGCGATCATTCGATTTTAAATTGAAATCAGATTTATTAGTCAAGACGATGTTTAAAAAGGAGGATTTACAGTATCTTTCAGTTTGCATTTTGCTATTTTTCTTTGAAAATAAAGACAAAATATTTGAAATATTTTGTTCCATTGTCTTTTGTAGTTCTACCAAAGAAATTGAAATCAAAAATTGAGTTTTCAGAGAAAAAAACTGTTTGTCCAAAATCGTCCCGCCCTACTTCCAGGTGAACTGCGTCAGTTCAAATCTGACTGCAAACATCTAGGTGCTTAAGGGAGGGATGTCTGGATTTTGGTTATCCTGATGAGTGTCTCGTGACTGAGCCAAGGGAGCTCCCGTCGTTTCTTACCGGTCGCTCACGTAGCCTCCGAACACTTGGGTGAAGCAGTAGCCCCAGAAGAAGCTGCCCAGCACCATGCCAGACTCCCTCTTGCTCCATTTGAACTTCTCCGCCATGCTGACGGCACAGATGGGCATGGCAACCCTGGCGCAGTACAGGAGGCAGGTCCCGAGCAGGAGCACCACTGTCCAAACCCTCGCCACCGGCCTGCAAGGTTGGGTGGAGACACGTCAACTGACTGGGGCCCCGGTTTCAGGTCTAATGTGGCTTTGAATGCATTAGAATGAAGAGCATTTGATTTATAAAGAAGTGGATAAAAAGTAAGATAGTCTCAAAGTTACATAACAGAAGTATAGGGTCTGTTAAGTTGTTTTATTACATGTTCTTATATTATATTCATTTTTAGTTTTTGTAGTTATTATAATATATAATAAATAACTATTCAGGTCTTCCCATATTGCAGGTTTGGAAGGCAAGGCAGCTGTCAGGGGATGAGCTTGAATACAGG
This sequence comes from Thamnaconus septentrionalis, assembly GCA_009823395.1. NCBI lineage: Eukaryota > Metazoa > Chordata > Actinopteri > Tetraodontiformes > Monacanthidae > Thamnaconus > Thamnaconus septentrionalis. The sequence continues at coordinate 14,427,390 of CM020512.1, read as the reverse complement.
GTGTAGCGTAGGCACAGTATAGTGCCCGCCTTGTGACATCACAAGGGGTCATTGTGCAGAACTGTGTGTTTAAGCGGAACACTTTCTGAAACGTAAAGCAAACAGAACAGAATCCCCCCCCCCCCACCCCCCCCCCCTATTTTCAGAAGTTTACTGTAGATTCACAGTTAGGAAAACACATACAGTTCATTTTGAATAATACATCAGCGTTCCTATTTAGTCACAATAAAAGCCCGGATTTTGTTGCGTGATGCGTTTTATTAGCCGAGCATAATTCACCTCCTTGCGAAAAACTTTGAGAAACGTCACCGCAGCCAAACAGTTGACTGAGTTACGTGTCAAGCAGAAGATGTAAAAGGCGCTTTTGGCTACACGAAGAGGAGGAGGAGGAGGGGAACAAACCAGAAGTTACCCAAAAGTTTCTGTTCTGACTCGAGACAAACACACTTCCTGGATTTGCATTAGCAGCCTGGGGGTGACTTAACTACTTTCTTCTTTTATTCATTTATTTACAGTTTCTTCACTCGACACAGTGGAGTAATAAACGCCAGTAACTGAGAGGCAAAGAGGAGCCGCGGACTCGCCTACCTGGGCCAGTTGGTGCTGCTGTGCTCGGGCCATTTCTTGTGACAGCCATGGGCTCCGATCTTGTCCGACGGATGGCTCTCCTTGTGGCAGACCGAATCTGGATCATAGTTCGTGCCATATTTTTGAAGAACTGCCATTCAACGCGAACTAATGGCAGCCTCTCCTGTGGAGCGTTCGTCCGAGGGAAGGGAAGGGAAGAGACGGGGCTGGTTTCGGGCTTGTTTCGCCGACTTTCCGTCTCTCTTTCCGGTCGGTGAGTTGCAGCGGGGAGGCTGAGAAAGGCGAGAAAAGTCAACGCAGGGGATAAAACCTCTCGTGTCGGCGCAACTCACATCGCGCACGCGATTGCAAGAGCTGCCGAGCCGAGCACAGGCGGTAATAGGCGGCCGATGGTCACCAAGCTGCAACCGGAGGGGGAGGACTGTTTTTCCTGATGCCCTGAGGAGGAGTAATCCACGTGTCAGTTTTTCTCTCCAGCCTCCTCCCGCCGAGACGCGCACTCCCCCGTCCGACCGCTAGAGGGTAGCCAGGAAGTGGTTTCAAACGAGTGTCTAGTCATCCCGTGTTGTTGCTATTATTTTTAAATAATCACTGTGAAGCACGATCGTGCAGCATAATCTTAATGGATATCGAACCGGGTCGCCCATCGGAACACCTTATGTCCCGCGTGAGGAAGATCTCGTCCTTCCTTCCGTCCGTCGAGGTCGCGATGGTGTCTCCCCCACCGCCGAACAGCTGTGGCAGTGGATTTAAAACAATTATACTATTATTAATATTAAAGGACATGCGGACTTTCTGTATATATTTTTTTTTATTATTATTATTATTATTATTTTTACCAATACACAGTCTCTCTCCGTCGGGCTCCCCTTCAGGTCTCTGTGACTTGGCAGCCAATCGTTATATAATATTCTGCATTCAGCAAAAACTTTGAGCAGCCCTCTCACGCTGTGGAGGTATGGAGGAATTTCATTGGCCCGCTGCAGCCCTAAAGGAGCATCACAAGGTAGCCCCGAACGTCCCATAGGTCTAAAGAATATGACCGAGCTGCCACCACGTGAACTATTCGATGAAGAGTAAGTATGAAATGTCAAATTATTAGTATTAAAAAAACACATCCCACAAATATGCATGGAATCGAAACACGTATGAGCACAGTGTTTACATTGTATCTACTTAGTTGAAACAACAGTGGACTGTCCTTAAGTAGGGATATAGGGTGATATGAACTTTTTATTTTCATTTCAAAGCTACTCAAAGAGGTATGCAATTGCCATTTCTGAAATATAAATTAAATAAGTAAATAAAATTCAAACACAGATTGAAATTCTAAGGATTAACCTTTTTATATTGACACATTTTTTTTTTTTTAAAAGCTATTCAAAGAGGTATGCAATTGCCATTTCTGAAATATAAATTAAATAAGTAAATAACATTGAAACACAGATCGAAATTCTAAGGATTAACCTTTTTATATTGACACATTTTGACAAACTCGCAAAATGAGCATATTGAAGTCAAAATCTCATAGTGGTTGACTTAGGCATGGTATATTAGTTTTATCATCAATGTTTTGAAGGAAGCCGATTACTTTATGTGTCACTCAGTCATTTCAGGGAAACACTGCTCTTCCCCATTCATATTGTAAATGATTAAATCACTTCATTTTGTTTTACTTGTTGGCCTGTGACATTGTGAACACCAAGCAGAGTGTAGAACACTCACAAACACCAATGCAATCTTTCTTACTGAGCATAAATATATTTTTGGAATAAACCTTTTCATGATAACCAAGTTATTATGTGGTTAAGGGATCATTTAAAAGTATTTCTCAAGGCAGCCTTTAACAGCTTTTCCTCAGTTTTTTCACAAAGCCTAAACTTCCTGAATGTGTTGTGTTAGAAGCCTTTCAACATGATCAACCTGAAGTTCTACATTTTCTCCATAGTTGGAAATTTGAACTGTCAGTTTAATAGTCCAAATAAATTGCTGGCTGGTGTGAAACATAAATGTTTTTTAATTACCTCAAATTTAGCATATTACGTCCATTATAGCAACTCATTTTATGTTGACAATTCTTTTGAACCTTATACGCATATGAAGATTTGATTTCACACTCACCTGTTTGAATATCACAAGCGTACCGACAGTCACGAGACAGCGCTTCAAATTGAGCTTAAAAAAAACAACATGTTTCCTGTCTCTGTCAAACAACAAGAGTTTGCAGAAGACTAAACAGTCGAAATAATTAGAACAAACACAAACATTTGACATTCCCCCCTGGAGCACAAATGGTGTCACAAGTTTTGAGTTATAGTGTGAAGCAAATCACAAACACTGCATACAATTGGTAATGCTACTTATTTAAATTTAATAAACTAACCAACAATGCATTTCCTTGAAGAGAATACGCCATGTATTGTAAGAACAATACAGTACAGAATTCCTACTATAAAAAAAAAAAGAATTCTGGGAACTTATTATTGCTGTGTAACATTTGCATGATTTCTTGGCATGAACTTAATATACTACACGTTTGTGCTAGTGTAAAATATTTGAACAGTTTCTGTAACACATATGGCAAGGGTCTTACACCACTATGTCCACAGCATGTTAAGAATAAATGTCATTCACTGAAATACAGTGGAACCTTTTATGTATGTAGGCATACAAACTGGAATTGATTGAAATCTATAACTTACATTTCCAATTTACCTTTCATTAAGTCCCGCCCCACACGTTCCTGTTGTCATGCCAAGCAAGCTTTCACTTTCACTTCATTCAAACCGGAATGTCAACCTGGATTATTCCATGGAGTTCGGTGAAATGTGTTTACATGCTGAGAACAATATTCCTTTTCTGGCCTAATGGGTTATACTATTATCAGAGAGAACTAGAGATAATAGACTGCAACATGCATTCAAACTGCGAGGGGAGTAATTGAGCATGACTGCAAAGTGGCATTCGAAATTAACTCTAAAATTGTGTTTGTAGCTTTACGCATGCGCAGTCCGCGGGGTTAAAGTATATGTCAAAATGCTATTACTGGCTTGTGTGACGATGAACTACAGTTTTACCAACCAGACAAACAATGGGTTGAATGAGGTGAACTAATCGAACCCGAGTCTTCCATAGATTAGTCTCCGTGTTTGTCGCTGACATTAATTTAGGCATGCGAAGGCCACCGTAGTTTACCGCTGAGTTTTGGGTGACGAGAGTGAATGTTGCAATGCAAAGTCTGACCACACTATGTCACAATTTTACCCACCGCTCCAGACTGGAATAATTTTAGTCATTTCCCGTCACTGAATATGTAATTACTGTGACAGACACATTTACAAGTGAACAGCACGGGACTCAACTCGAGCTGCAAGGATGCGCCACATTCATTAGTGCCGATTATGAATCTTTGTTCTGAAATGTTAAGTATTCAGTATATTATTATGCATCAAGTAATAATGCATGATAGTATGCATTACTAAAAGTGCTATAAATTAGAGTGCCTTAACTTTATTTTAAATTTGAATTCAGTGGATTTTTATAATCATGTCTCATGTCTAATATGTATTTTAAAAAGACTTCTTTACAATATGCACAGTTTAAAAATTCACTTTAATTGCAAATTAACATCCCAGCAAACAAATAACACAACAAATTTTGCAAAAAAAGAACTACTTGTTTGATAAATGTTAATAGTCCATTTGTAAAAGCTCCTCCATATTTGAATATTCATATCTTTCCATATAACTGTCATCTTAAAAATAATAAAATAACCTTTGACCCATCTTTAAACCTGAACATCTACTGCTTGTTACTTGATACAATGATTTATAGATTAATTTATGTAGATACCGCCTATATCAACTTTTGTGTTATCTCAAGCAATAATGGAACATGAGTTGAAGATGACTGACTTTCAGTCACAGTATTCTGAATGTCAAAGCCTTCAGCTTTAGCGGTAGTTATCACAGGGTGCCATGAGCATGAGTAGTTACAAAAAAAAAAAGAGAAAAGTGTTTGAGACAGTGCATACACACTAATTATCCTTAACATCAAATCCAGCCCCTCCTAATTGGTCTCACACAGGAAGTGAAAGCCTAATTTAGGCTTTATTCACACCCTCTAACTCCAACAACTTTCCCTGCCTGCAGACAGAAAAAAAAACTAGCATAACAATCTTACATAATCCATATGCAAACAATACCAAGTTTGGTATTGGTTTATGTGTATCTATAGTGAGAGGATTATTTTACGTCATCAAGCATGTTTACCTGTTCTAAGTTATCAAAGTATCAAAACCAACCTTTACAAAAAGAAAATGTACTCTATGAGTCCATTCTGGGGGGTATAAATAGATAAAGGAAATGTGTCCATTTTGTAATGCTGTGGTATATTTTGAATCTGGGTCCTCATTTTGGTTCTTCAATGGTTCCCTTGCTGAGGTCTGTCATCTTGGGATACTTGACTTTCTTTTGATCAAGTTCATTTTGGACCCAAAGCAGGAGCTTGAGGAGCTTGGCCAGCTTAGGCATGGACTCTCTGTTTTCATAGTCAAGCACACACTGGTTCACTTCACTCCAAACCTGAAAGACAAAATACATAAACTTGTCCCAAATGTTTTCATTTGGTACCAGTGAAAAAAGACAAATAACAGTTTCACTATTGTACTTGTCAAACAGAAGAAACAAACAGAAACATTCCATCACAGGATGAGTGTATAGACCAGGCGTGGGCAAACTATGGCCCGGGGACCATTTACGACCCGTTAAGCTTTTTACTCTGGCCTGCAGAACTTGAGGAAATTATATTAATAGTCAATGAGTAATAAAATAGCTGTACTTCATCAATTTTTCAGTGTTTTAAGTAATTTCAAGAAAGATGTAAATAAAGTGAGGCTTCAAAGACTTATTTTGTTGTAACGCTTTTGTTCATTTTCAATTGACATTACAGCACATGTTTTCTACATATCCCATTCCCATGATAGATTTTTTTTTTTCTTCTATGATGTGGGTCACCAAAACACTCCATCTGCTCCTGGTCCTGCCCCTCTGTCACATTTTAGAAGCCATCGTGGCCCTACCAGTCAAAATGTTTGCCCACCCCTGGTATAGACCATACCTTTTGCCTCTGCATCATGTTGAGCAGATCTCCAAAGGGGGACTCCTCAGGGTTATCGAATGCCAGCAGGGCCAGCGTCCTTTCCATTTCAGTCAGACATTCTCGACTCTCTTCCCCCTGCTCTGCTAGCTGGGACTGGGCAAATTCAAGGGCAGCTTCCGTCTCCCTCAACCGAATTAGCTCGATCAGATGCTGCTGCTGCAAAACAACACGCATTGCGTAAGTAGGGGGCAATCCAGCAGCAAAATTTCACTGTTGCAAAAGACCCAGAGGTACCTGTAAGTGGAAGTAGAGGTACCGGTTGGTATCCAGTAATTCTGGGTGCAGACCATTAATCAGTGCAATAGCCTCCTGGATCTGCCCCTTCAAGATCATCTCCCGGATTTTAATTCTTTCATCTAGGGAGTCCAAGTCGACGCTGGGTTCAATTCCAGACTCCATCCTGAATTTCTCTGCTGCCTCCTTGAAGCCCTCTATCAAGCAGAGCATATTTTGTTAATGCTTTTGATTTTAAGAACATATTTTTTTTTAATGAAATATAAACTCGAGATGTAAAAATAAATGGTAACAATACCTGTGACCAGGTAATTCATAATGAGCCGGTTCATGTCAGCTCGTTGAATGTGAACATTGTTGAGTTTATCCATCCATTCCTCCCGCGTTATGTCATCCGGCTTCTCTGAATAACTCATTATGATATCCTAAAAACAACCAACGGATTATCTTGTTAAAGGACAAATTACATAAATGCACACAAAATAATATAACAGGTTGTAAAGATTCTCATAATCAGACTGACTGCGAGATAGCAGTACATCACAACAGTCAGGGCCTTCCGTAAACACACAACACTGAAGCCTGCTTTCTCGCAACCGAAACCAAAACAAAGACAACTACCGGTGTTTAGAGCTTTTAAATAGACGCACACGAACGATACAAAACTCTATAGCTTATTGCGACAAGTGTTCAAACGTCATTTTAGATACAATGTCAGTTTAAATCAGAATACCTGGGGAATTGTGTCGGTACGATCAGCATTTGCGAGCTAGCGAGCGGAGACTTCTTCTCCTGTTTAGCTTTCGGACGCCCGTTTCCGGTAACGCATGGTGCACAATATGTAATGCTGCCCTCTACAGTACATAGGAAGCATAGCAGAGAGTTGACTTGAGTGACCGCTGTCTTCTCGTTCTACCGCTTCAATTGACATGATATTTAATGAGCTGGCACACCTGTGTTGAGACGTGAGTTTAGATTCAGACTCATTGAAAATACGATTATTTGTTTGGTCAGCGTTATGCAGTCCTTTCGATTGTTTTAGCCGTGGCTTCGCTATCCTTCGGGGAAAACACCCGGCCTTCCTGCTCGCTTACCATGTTTACGGTTTCCTAGGTAACGAATGCGGTCGATCGCTGAAACATGCGACATCGCTGGTACCGCACTGGAGAAATTACTACTCCACAACTAGTTCAAATGTGAATGTTTGGGTGCTTTGGATTATCTGAGGGATCTCTGAAGACCCCCATTAACCAGCTACCTTGAGACGGACGACTGAAAGTCTGCGCGGGATCTGCTTGGAGAGTTTTGACATGGAGCGCAGGTTAAACACGAAACTCATTCAGTAGCCGGTGTCATGTGAATAGGGGAAGAAAAACAGTATCACTAGGGCGTGAGTTTGATGTCGTTGTGTGTCCAGGAAGACTAGAAACAATAGGCATTTGTGTGCTAAATTAGTTATGTAATAATTATATCGTATGTTATATTTGGGACCTTCATAAACCAGGCGTCTTACAAAAAGTGTATAAAAGGTGTACAGCATACAAGAACTAAAAAAAACTGCCACTAAAATACATTCAATGTTTAAAGCAAAACAGCATTTTGTCAGATAATCTCATTCTATTAAAAAGAAAATAGGCCCATTTAACAACCTTATAAAATAGGAAATTAAACATGTTTTGCCCTTGAGTTAAAAAATAACCCAACCAATAGTTTTCTTTTTTCTTTTTTTTTTTTTTTTTTTTTTTTTTAGCAGACACTGTGGTTTTAAAAGAATGATTATATTTCACATAATGGTTTAGGCAGTTAGTCTGGGGGTTAAATGATTATTATTTTTTAACGTATGTTTCTTACATGAAATCATACAAAACTGACTGATGGCTTGAGATGTCAGAGAGCAACATCAAAGTCTGTACCGAGTTTGATGTCTCGGCAATCAGATCAAAGTTAGGCAATTTCAAAGCCAGAAGATAAGGGGGAAAAAGTCTGAATTCTGTGATTTCAGAATCACAGAATTCTGTTGGGTCTGATTCTGAGGGGGGAAATGGGCTCTCAAAACTACTCTTTTTACCCTTTTCTGTAAATAACAACATTTATCTTCAGTCCATCTCTTCTCCTGTATGTCTTTTTAGTTGCACGTTACCTGTGCTGGCTGCTTCACCTGCACTTTCCAACGCCATGGAGCCCGGAACGTCTGCGTTTCCGCCCCTGCCTCCAATAGACCTCATGTTGGGAAGATCGACTGAGGACGCGCAGATCGCTGCAGCCAATGTGGAGGTGGCAAGGCTGACAAAGATCCAGAAGAAACTGATGAAGCTTAAGCGGAGTAAAGTGCAACAACAGCAGCTCCAGTCCCTGCTGTATGTCTTCAGCACAGGCCTTCCTGTCTGCTTCTTTATGACCCCACTGACTATAGATCCAGAATGCCAATAAATGATTACGCAGGCAACTTGAGTTTTCTGAGATGTGATCCTTTGTGATTTATTACAGGCAGACCCAAGCAATGGATTGTTTTGAGAGCAACAAAGCAGAGAGCATAAAATTCAACATGCCGCCAGAGCCGCAGTTCCCAGCTTCTGTATAGAATTTATTTACTTTTGGAAAATGTAATCAAATTTCACAATTACAACTTCACGGCATGAGATAATACTGTCCCCTTGCTTTGCAGATGCTGAGTAATAAGCGGAAAAGCAAGGTAGGTTTTTCCGACTGTTGTATTAAGTGTGGCACGCGTGTAAACAAAGGGGTGAACTCGTCCTACGTTTTGAAAAACTGCTTCAATTCTAGATGAACTACGTGTTCCTGAGGGAGCGTGTAGAAAACAGCCCATTCACGCCAATTCAACAAAAATGTTTGGACTCCATTGGTTCTCGAGTCCCGTCAAAACTGAAGGAAAGCCCAGAGACACAGGAAATGCTGGAGGAGCTGAACAAGGAAATCAGCGACAACTTCCGTGAAGTGATAATTAAGCACACAGGTAAAGTCTTTTGTGAGCGTGTGTGTGTGTGTGTAAGTGTCAGTGCCCTCACAGATTTGTGTTAACCTTGCATCACTACATCCAATGTAGTGGAAACAATATTAAAGAGTCCAGAAGAAGAAGAAGCGGAAGATTTTGCTGAAACACTTGCTGCTGCTCAGCCAAAGTGAGTGCAAACTGACATGTTTTCAGGACCTCTACTACTAATAATCACCAAAAGGAACAACAACAAAAAAAACATCCATTATATTGAATGTCAAGTTCCAGTATTTTGTAAAGTCAACACTCACAGTGTCCGCTATCAATGGTGTTTCTCCCTAACATGTCAGTGATAATACATATTTTGTTTCTTTTATAGGTATTTAGATTTCTCCCAAACTCTGCATGATAGCTTTAAGAAAAACAGCAAGGTTATACAAAAGAATTTGCATCTTCTCCATCCAGTCATGCAAACAGTGGCAGATATTGGCTACGTGACGTTTTCTCCACTGGTCCTGGCTGATTTGTCAGAGTACAGGTAAAACAAGAAATAAAGACCATAAACCTAACACGGCACTGCACCTATGAATTGGTAACATTATTTCATATCAAGAATTCCTCCTGTTTACTTTGTTGTATATATTTTTTTAATCTTTTATTTTTGGTTTTGAGGGCTTTAGGGCCAGTGGACTGTAAGAACTTACGGAACAAAATGACCATGGAGTGTATAAAGATGGAAGACAGCATCATGAACACCTGGTTTCCCAAAGTCATTAACTTACTGACCAGTAAAGAGACACTGAGCGACATTAAAGAGGAGAAAATGGAGTCTTTTTTCAACTGTGCATCCACCCTCATGTCTAATCAGGTGGGACAACAAGGTCTTTCTCAGTGTGATCGGACATTTGACTTGACTAGGACTGAAATGAGTGTTTAATGATCATTTTACTTTAAGTCAAAAGTGGTGGTTTTGCTGGTTCCCCCACATTTCATTTATGTCAGCTTGATTAACGCATGCATTCAAACTCAGCAGCAAACTCAAAAGTCGCAAACTACATCCTGATGCATACTTCACATTTCCCCATGCGTATTTTTCTGAAACGGCAGCCGTTTCCTCCTCACTTCTTTCTTCCCCAGTTGAAATCCCTGCTGCAGTCAAGTGTCGAGGAGTTTGTCAGTATATTTGATCCGGTCGAATACCATCGCGTGCCCCTTTTCCAAATGGCTTTGACGTTTGATGATGAAAAGATCGAAATTTACCCAACTCTGCAAGATCTGGAAGCAGCCGTGTTAGAGATTCTCACCACCATCACTAGCACATTGCAGGTGAGGTCACGCTTGCCCAGTAATTCACTACCTTAAATAAACTTTGTGCCCGGGCATTATATTCTGAGCTTGTCTTGAAGGCTGTGATGTTAAACCACAGAAAGTGCAGACCATCCAGTGTTGGCTGGGCCAAGGCAGGACCTCATATGTGGACGCGAAGGTGACGGATGACCTGCGTGTCTGGGCCACTTCCAGTGTGAAGGCCACGCTGCGCAAGAACCTTGAGGGACCTGAACAGCACTTCCAGCACCACAGTAAGTTTCCGCAGTGGCGTGAGGCGACTGTATCTTCCTGTTTCAATACTTTCCCAGTCGTCTTTAGCCAACTTCCATTCCTTATCGTGCAGTCACCAACTATAACTGGCTGGTGAACGGGACAGCGAAGGCCCAGCTGAAACAGTTTATGGAAGAGGGCCGTTCATTTGACGAGTACATCAAGGTGACACGCGGCTGTTCGCTCTGTGTTCGACACGCTAGAGGCATACGTTCCCGTCTCATTTTCCGAAAACTGTCCTGTGAAACGAATGTGTCCTTTGCTGTGTCATGCAGCGTGCGGAGGAGTTCAAGGCTGTGTCAAAAGAGATTGTCAGCCTCCCATCGAAAGCCTTCTTCCAAATGGTCCATCTGGACTGCGAAGAGCTGAAACGGGGACTGGTCAGCAAAGCCAAGAGCTACGCCGAGATGCTCCTGGAGAAGATGATCACGAGCCTCAGAGAGGACAATAAACAGTCAGTCTCTTCGATTGTCGTTCTCCTTCCAGATCTGCCTCCTTGTGTTTAAGATCTCCTCACTTACTGAACTGTTTATCGCCCCTTTCAAGGATCTGCTCTGAATTTGAAAGCATCAGAGAAACGGCGCTGCGGGTGCCTGAGAACACGGATGAAATCAAGCAAACCATGAGTTTCCTCGAACAAGCGAGGACCAAGGGCATCGAAGAGCTTAATGGGAAAATAAAAGTGAGACAGATTACCGATTTTGACGGGTCTACTTCATTTTACCGCGGAGTGGAACAAATGATCTCAACGCCGCTTCACCTATGCGCTTTCCTCTGACAGGGCACCTACTACCGACTGAGCAACCTGCTGGATGTCCACAGTATCGACAAGCGGGACCTGGAGCTCAACTTGACAGTTTTCCTTTGGCCGCAGAAGATCGTTGACATCTTCGACCTCAGTGATGAGGTAAGGCTCCCAGCCCTTCGGAAGTACTTTTTAATCCTACAAGCAGAGCTGCAGACCTGTTCACCAATTGCTGCGTCATTCTGCAGATACTGGTGGGTGCCAAGAGGAGAGGGGAGCAGGAGCTGCTGGCTAAGAGAGAAAGACTGAAGCTGGAGTTGGAGAAGTTGCGGCGCAGGACAGATGAGTTCCCACATTACTCTGAGCTGGACATGATACAGCAGGTACAGTATTAGCAAAGTTTAGATGAGAACATATAATGTATAGTAAAAAATTTGAGTGCCAACACTGTGTCTGTCACTCAGTCAGAAATGCATTTGACAAGAAAGATGTCAAGTTACTTTTTAAAGTTACGTATATATTGTATTCCTATTGCATTTGAGGGGATAATACTACATTTGGACGGGTCTGGCTAACCGAGTAAAATCGCTCAGCCTTGTATTCAATGATTGCCAAAACCTTTTCCTTGAATCTCTGGAAAATGTAATGTTACTTATGGCCTTTTTTAGAAAGCTTAAGTATTTAAACAAGTACGTTTTTGTGTTCTTAATAATTAGAACAGTGATTTGTACGATGTGAAAATGGATAATATTCAATTTTGATCATGTTTTAAGCAGGCCTTTAAACTGTGTGTTTGCCCAAAATAGCTGATAACTGTTACCTTAGCCCTCTTTTTCTTAACATGCTTTGTATGATTATTTTTTTCATTGTTGTGTCACCATCTTCTGAACAGTATGTAGCAGACATCCGAACAGTTCAGAAGCTTCTCCAGGAGACCGAGCAGACAATCGACATCATCAATGAAGAGGAAGACTTTTACAATATGGAAAACACAAGTTACCCAGAAATTGATGAGCTCAGGGAGATAATTGACCCCTACCAGAAGCTCTTTAACCTTGTGCTGAACTGGCGGCGCACAGAGAGCAGGTCTGATTTCACTTTGACGTGTGCCCTGTTTCAGCCAGTTTTTTTACTCACCACGAATACTTTGACTTCCCTGTGACCAGGTGGATGGACGGCTGCTTCCAGACGCTGGACGGCGAGAGCATGGAGGTCAAAGTTGATGAATTTTTCAGGGAGATATTCAAGATGCTCAAGTTCTTCCAGCAGAAGCAGATTAAGGCTCAGCAAGAGAAGGACAAGGCCGCAGGCCGAAGTGAGACCAAGGATGAGGCACCGAAGAAGCAGGACAGCCCAACAACACAGTTGTGTAGTATTGTTATGGAGCAGGTCAAAGACTTCAAGGTACAGGACACGGCTTTCGATTCAAACTCGTCCAGGCCTGTTTTATTACAGTGTCGAGTTTAAAAACCATCTCAAATGTTTTTCGTTTCCACAGGAGCACATCCCTGTCGTCACCATCTTATGCAACCCAGGCATCAGCACCCGTCACTGGGGGCAGATGTCTGACATAGTTGGATACGACCTCACTCCTGATTCTGGCACGACCCTACGCAAAGTCCTAAAGCAGAATTTGACTTCTTACTTGGACCAGTTTGAGTCCATCAGTGTTGCTGCTAGTAAAGTAAGAACCCCTGTCGTTTTTTCTTTTAAATCCTCACATTTTACAAAATTCATGTATTTACATTATCATGGACCGCAGTGGAGCAGCTTTGCAGGATTCATTAAATTCATAAAAGTAAATATCCTCTGATGACATATTTTGCCCTTTGTTTTCAATAATGCTAAGTTTTAGCTTGCTGCTAACATCGTTTTATACTTTCTACGTGTTCTAAAAATGGACAAAAATGTCTTAAATACTATTGTAAGAAAGAATTTCTAAAGGGGAAAAGTTGTTTTTGGATTTCAGAAAACGTAACTCGTATTGCTGCAGTTTTTTTAAGCATACACTGTCTGTGTCTGCAGGAGTTTTCCTTGGAGAAGGCGATGCGGACTATGTTCGAGTGTTGGGATGACATTACATTCCATCACCAGAGCTACAGGGAAAGCGATGTTTCCATCCTCACCACCTTGGACGAAATTCAGACGCTGCTTGATGACCAGATTGTCAAGACTCAGACGATGAGGGGCTCGCCGTTCATCAAACCCCTGGAAAATGAGATCAAGGTTTGCGCCAAGTTGTTTGAGTTCACTTGGCGGTGATCAGCGTCAGTCTTGTCAACATCTGCAGTCCGGCAGAGACTTCATTGCCTGTTATGTGGCTTTAGGAATGGGAAGAGCGTCTGCTTCGCATCCAGGAGACCATCGATGAATGGCTGAAGGTGCAGGCCCAGTGGCTGTACCTGGAGCCCATCTTCTCCTCAGAGGACATCATGAAGCAGATCCCCGAAGAAGGGCGACTCTTTAAAACTGTTGACAAACACTGGAAAGAGATCATGAGACACTGCGTTAAGGACCCGAGGGTAAATATATACATATACATATGTGTGTGTGTGTGTGTGTGTAATATATATATATATATATATATATACCCTATATATATATATATATATATATATGTGTATGTATGTGTGTGTATATATGTATATATATATATATATATATATATATATATATATATATATATATATATATATATATATATATATATATATATATATATATATATATATATATATATATATATATATATATATATATATATAATATAATACAATGACGCCCCTGCATGAACTGGCGACTTGTCCAGGGTGTCACCCTGCCTTTCGCCCTAAGACAGCTGGGATAGGCTCCAGCAGACCCCCGTGACCCTGAATTAGAATAAGCGGGTATAGAAGATGAATGAATGAATAATACAATGACAATAATGAAAAAAAAAAAAGGATGAAAGTTATTGGTAACTGATGATCTGAATTTGTAGGTTCTGCCTGCTACCTCTCTGCCCGGTCTGCTGGAGAAACTGCAGGATTCTAATAACCTGCTGGACACCATCATGAAAGGACTGAACGCATATTTGGAGAAGAAGCGTCTGTTTTTCCCACGGTAACCAGAAACTCTTCTAAAACACTGCTTTTTATTTAAAATCTTTTTTTTTTTTTTTTTGACATGCCAGATTAATGGCTCAAATTCTGGCTGCTAGGTTCTTCTTCTTGTCCAACGATGAAATGCTGGAGATTCTGTCAGAGACCAAAGACCCGCTGCGAGTTCAACCCCATCTTAAAAAGTGTTTTGAGGGTATCTCCAAACTGGACTTTCTGGCCAATATGGATATCCAGGTCAGTTAGTCACACTTCTCTGAGGTCGCATTTCCGAGATTTGCCAAGTAGGACCTTTAATTGACCCACACACACCCTCAGACATGCTTGGAAAAACACTCAGACTGTTTCAAGGTGGCAAGTACAGCAGCTGCATCTTAACATGACTCAAAAATGCAATGGAGCTGGCTGGCCATCGTCGTCGGTGAACTTTAACTTGGTTGCACTCTGTCCTTGAACAGGCCATGTACAGCAGTGAGGGGGAACGTGTCCAGCTCATCCATAACATCTCCACCGCGGAAGCCAAGGGGGCTGTGGAGAAGTGGCTGGTGCAGGTGGAGGACGTGATGCTCCGTAGTGTCAGAGATGTGGTTGCTCGTTCCAGGCTGGTGAGATCACATTTCTTCTCTGCTATTAAATAGAGCCAGTGCCTTACTCAACTTTTAGAGTGGACACTAACATTAGAGGTGAAAGAATCTAATGTCAATATCTTTGGTATGTTTAGCTGTACATTATAAAGTCCAGCCCTGCATGATGCAAGATCTATTTATACTATTGTTAACACTTTATTGTTCACTTATAAATGTAAAGTAAATGATGTTGCATTGCTTTGACTTGAGTTGTGGTTGCATTGGTGCACATCTGTTTTGTATTTTTCACCTTCACCTGCTGGATCACAATTCTGGAAGTGTGTGCCCTGCCTTAGACTCTATGACAAACATATTGTGCTGACAGGCCTACGCTGAGACGTCACGGAGTCAGTGGGTGAAGGATTGGCCTGGCCAGGTGGTGCTCTGCACCTCTCAGATATACTGGACCTTGGAGGTTCATGAAGCCATCCAGGCAGGGCCAAATGTAGGTCTTTTCATCATTACTTTATTTTTCGTTTTATAATATATTATACAATGCAGTGCAGTCCAGTATAATATAATATTTAAAACAAATTCCAACTTAGCCTATCAGTAAAAACTAAATACTCAACTAATATTAGTCTTACTTCTTCTCAGTTTTTTTTTTTCTGAAGATGTGATGCAAACTCCAGTTTTAAAAAAAAAATCTTGAACTTGATCTGACTTTGTTTTCCGCAGGGTCTGACCAACTACTACGACCAACTCCAGTGTCAGCTGAATGACATTGTGGAGATGGTGAGAGGAAAATTACCCAAGCAAACGCGAATAACTCTGGGAGCACTGGTCACAATTGACGTCCATGCCAGGGACGTGGTCATGGAGCTTATAGAAAAGGGTACACGGTGTTGATAGTGAATGTCTCGCCGTCATTTCAAATAGAACCATGACCATATACGTATTTAATAGGATGTCATATGTGCAGGTGTGTCAAAGGAAACGGACTTCCAGTGGCTGGCGCAGCTTCGTTACTACTGGGCCAATGACAATGTCCGCGTGCGCATCATCAACTGCGACGTGAAATACGCCTACGAGTACCTAGGGAACTCGCCGCGCCTGGTCATCACGCCACTGACCGACAGATGCTACAGAACCCTGGTGAAACGAGCAGACTGCCTTAACTTGGTTACTTGTTAATATGATCAGAAAGGCAGATTGTTGTGAATTCTTCTGTCCACCGCTTTGGCTTTTAGATCGGCGCTTTTTACCTGAACTTGGGTGGTGCACCCGAGGGTCCAGCAGGAACAGGAAAGACTGAGACCACCAAGGATCTGGCCAAAGCTCTAGCAGTGCAGTGTGTGGTCTTCAACTGCTCTGATGGTTTGGATTACCTGGCCATGGGCAAGGTAAAGCAAGCGGCGATCACAATATCACTTCTGATGTTATAGTTGGGGCGACACGGTGGCGCAGTGGTTAGCGCTGCCGCCTCACAGCCAGAAGGTTGTGGGTTTGATTCCGGGGCCCGGACCTGTGACCTTTCTGTGTGGAGTTTGCATGTTTTCCTCGTGTCTGCGTGGGTTCTCTCCGGGTTCTCCGGCTTCCTCCCACAGTCCAAAAACATGCATGTGAGGTCAATTGAATATTCTAAATTGTCCGTAGGTGTGCATGTGAGTGTGAATGGTTGTTTGTTTCTATGTGGCCCTGCAATGAACTGGCGACTTGTCCAGGGTGTCACCCTGCCTTCGCCCTAAGACAGCTGGGATAGGCTCCAGCAGACCCCCATGACCCTGAATTGGAATAAGCAGGTATAGAAGATGAATGAATGAATGAATGAATGTTATAGTTGCAGGTTCAAAAAGGGACCAAGATTAGCAACAGCTCACACTCTATAATGCTCTGTTTTCATTTCTTGATCCGCACCAAAGTAAGGGGAATTTCAAGCACTGCGACTGAAAACAGAAACCAGAGTGTGTCATCTTAAATCGGCACAGATCACATCTTTTTACAAAGTGGTAGTTGCCGGAATACAAGTTAGTTTTAATTAGATTGGAGTCGAATATGACTTGAAAATAGAGATAATGCACCTTTCAATCCATTCAACCATCAAGCTACAGCCCACCATTCTGTATAAAACTACCGTACATCCAAGGGTTTAAAAGCACCCTGTGACTTCTGTGCCATATTTGTAGTTTTTTAAAGGTCTGGCTTCTTCTGGCGCCTGGGCCTGCTTTGACGAGTTCAACCGTATCGAGCTGGAGGTGCTGTCCGTCGTGGCTCAGCAGGTTCTGTGCATTCAGCGAGCCGTCGAGCAACATCTGGAGTACTTTGACTTTGAAGGGACCATGCTCAAACTAAACCCCAACTGCTTCGTGTCCATCACCATGAACCCTGGCTACGCTGGACGATCCGAGCTCCCTGACAACCTGAAGGTCTTTAACCCACAATCAAAAGTTGAATCCAATTTATTTTACCAGTCATTCCAAAAATGCCATCAACCCGAGATACAGTTTGATGCTGTTTGAAACTGCAACGTTTTCCTCTTTCTCTCTCTGTCTCTGAGCAGGTGCTGTTTCGCACAGTTGCCATGATGGTCCCCAACTACGCACTCATCGCTGAGATCTCGCTATATTCTTATGGCTTCCTCAATGCAAAGCCTCTGTCGGTGAAGATTGTGATGACCTACAGGCTCTGCTCGGAGCAGCTTTCCTCCCAGTTCCATTACGACTACGGCATGAGGGCCGTCAAAGCCGTGCTAGTGGCTGCAGGAAACCTCAAGCTCAAGTATCCTGATGAGAATGAGGATATACTGGTAAACTGCTAAATAAGGGCACTTGATTTTTATTGTTTTTTAACATTGACTTTTACCTTACTTTGAATGAACCTTTCTTACTCTCCAACTCTTATCACATAAAGCTTCTGAGATCTATAAAGGATGTGAATGAGCCCAAGTTTCTCTCTCATGATATTCCGCTCTTCAACGGAATCACCAGCGATTTATTCCCAGGAATCTCCCTTCCTGAGGCCGACTATCAGGTGAAAAAAAATAAAATAAAAATTGACTCCTGCATTTATTCACTTGCCACTAACACTACTTTTCCCTACTCTGCGCAGCAATTCCTCGAGGTTACTAAAGAGATCTGCAAAAATCACAACGTACAGGCAACAGACATCTTCCTGCAGAAAATCATCCAGACATTTGAGATGATGATCGTCAGACACGGGTATGTTATTATAAGTTCCATATTTAAGAAAAAAAAGAGTCCCAATTCTTTGGCAGTCACGCGTGTCTCTTGACTTCCAATGAACTTCTTTTTTTGCTTAAATAAAGTGTGTGCTGAAACACTGTTTCTAGATATCATCCCTTTGTGATGTCACAAGATGAAAGTATAGGACTCGGAAAAAAAATATATTGCCTTTTTGTATTGCTTTTTTTCCTCCAAGGTTCATGCTGGTAGGAGAACCCTTTGCTGGGAAGACCAAAGTGCTTCACGTTCTCGCCGACACACTCACTCTGATGCACAAGAAAGGCTTTGGTGAAGAGGAGAGGGTCATGTTCATGACACTGAACCCAAAGTCCATCACAATGGGGCAACTCTTTGGACAATTTGACCTTGTTTCCCATGAGGTAGGCCAGCACCTTGCAACTTTTTCTTAAATTTACCACAGATCTGAGTGTTTATTGTGCTTGTTTGTTTATCTATTTATGTATTTACTTGACATTCTTAGTGGACCGATGGGATTGTGGCAAACACATTTCGAGAGTTTGCATCAGCCGAAACACCGGACCGAAAGTGGGTGGTGTTTGATGGTCCCATTGACACACTGTGGATTGAAAGCATGAATACTGTACTAGATGATAACAAAAAGGTACAGAACATGAAGTTAAATTGTTTCACTTTACGCTCCTTTTGCCTTTTTTTGGTTCTCAATTTTTGGTTGCTTTTTCACCACAGTTGTGCTTGATGAGTGGTGAGATCATCCAGATGTCCAACCAGATGAGTCTAATTTTCGAAGCCATGGATTTATCACAGGCCTCGGTGACTTTCTAGTTCAATTATTTATACACTGGATTGTTAAAAACAACTAAACAAAACATTTGTTTTTTATCTTTATATCCCTGATTGTTTTGATTCCTTTCCCTCCCACCAATTGCAGCCTGCCACAGTCAGTCGCTGCGGTATGATCTTCATGGAACCATCTCAGCTGGGATGGGAACCTTTGGTAATCTCCTGGATAAACACTCTTCCCAAACCTCTCCAAGGCTCAGAATATCGTACACTACTGCTGGACCTCTTCCACTGGCTCCTGCCTCCAACCCTCAGGGTGCTGCGCAAGAACTGCAAAGTAAATAATGTTTTGTTTTTGTTGTTTGTTTTTTTTGTGAAAATTGGCAACAACCTCACAATTCAGATTAAAGTAACTGTTGTTGCTCCTTGTATGTTTACTCCAATTATTTTTGTTTTACAGGAAGTTGTTCCCACCAGCAACAGCAACACAGTGATGTCCTTGTGCCGACTGTTTGAGATGCTACTCACCGAACCTGTGAAGCAAAATCCAAAGGACAGGAATATTCGCACTTGGATCATGGTACATGAATGGTTTTTACACATGATTTGAGATGATATTGTGCCTATAGTGTTTTACACCTCTTTTTCTACACTTTTTTTTAACTGTAGGCAGCTTTTGCCTTCTCCCTGGTGTGGTCAGTAGGCGGCTCCTGTGATTCAGACAGCAGAGAGAAGTTTAGTGAGTGCGTGAGGGAACTCTTGTCAGGGAAGTCAGGAGAATATCCACCGCCTGAGAGCGTGGGGAGATGGGACTGTCCGATGCATGAAGCGGGACTGGTGTACGACTATTGCTATGAGGTATTGCGTCAATCCCACCATTGCTTCAAGTGCGTGCACTTTGCTTTGATCATGTCATTTACATTCAGCTGCCTTGCTCAGATTGAAGGAAAGGGTCGCTGGGTTCACTGGAATGATTCCATCGAGCGGGTCAGCCTGGGGGATAAAAACACCAAAATCCAAGACATCATTGTCCCCACCATAGACACAGTTCGCTATAGCTACCTCATGGATCTTTGTATCAACTATGAAGTGTAAGTATTTAAGAGTCACTAATAATGTAATTGCAGAAAATCTGTCATAAAGCTGTAATTTGATCCAATATTAACATGTAAGTTATTTGGCAGTTTACCTGACAAAACAAATTGGCTATTTTGTTTGAAAACAAAAACCTCTTGTTTCCTTCACTCAGGCCTTTGCTTTTTGTTGGTCCAACTGGAACTGGAAAGTCTGTGTATGTGAAGGAGAAGCTGATGAATGATCTGGATAAAAACCGCTACCTACCTTTCTTCATGAACTTCTCTGCTCGCACTAGCGCCAACCAAACTCAGGTCAGCAGAAAGGCAACATGCTTATTTGGATTGTGTTGTAAAAACAGTCGTAATTCACAAAAAAATAAATAAAGTCGTCATTCTTTCAATGTTCAATGTTAAGCTAATTGTGTTTCTGCGGAATCCCTAGAATATCATCATGTCCAGGTTGGACAAAAGAAGGAAGGGAGTGTTTGGGCCTCCTATGGGAAAGAAGTGTATCCTCTTTGTTGATGACTTGAACATGCCAGCGCTGGAACAGTTTGGTGCACAACCTCCCATTGAGCTTCTTCGCCAGTTTATGGACCATAAGAACTGGTATGATCCATTAAGTTTTAGATGCTATGTTCTAAGTCCCAAATGAAGACAGTTTACTGCACAAGAGAACTCAGCTTTGCCCTGTCCACAAACTTGACCTCTACTTGCTCCGGCAGGTACGACCTGAGGACTACGGTAAAGATTTCCCTCATCGACATTCAGCTCCTCACAGCTATGGGCCCGCCTGGTGGTGGGAGAAATGCCGTGACATCACGCTTCCTCCGGCATTTCAATATTTTTAGCATTAATGCCTTCAGCGATGACACGATGGTCAGCATATTCTCCAGCATAATGTTGTTTTGTCTCAAAATCAACGAATTCCCAACGCAGTATTTCACTGTGGGGAATGAAATAGTGTCTGCCACCATGGAGGTAAGTTGTCATCAACGATCTAATGCAAGAAAACTGAGATTGAATTGCATTGTTTTTCTTAAGGTGCTTGAGTCTTTTTTTTCTGCCTTCAAGGTGTACAAGCAGGCGATGAATAACCTGCTTCCGACGCCCGCCAAGTCTCACTACACCTTTAATCTGCGCGACTTCTCGCGTGTCATACAAGGCTGCTTGCTGCTGAAGAAGCAGTCATTGGAAAACAAGCACACTCTGATCCGCTTGTTTGTTCATGAGGTCTTCCGAGTCTTCTACGATCGCCTCGTGGACGACAAAGATCGGGAGTGGCTCTTTGAGCTGATGCACACCATCGTCAAAAACAGTTTTGACGAGTCGTTCGAGAAGGTGTTTGAACACCTGAAGCAAGGCAGCAAAGTGAGTCGAGATTTGGCTGCTTTTGCGGCCTTCTTTGTTTTGTAGCAACCGGCGTATGGCGTAAGACGTGCACTTAGAAGAAAAGAATTGGCATTTATTTTTGTTACACATTGTCATCCTGTAGCTGGTGGAGGAAGACCTGCGGAATCTTCTGTTTGGTGACTACATGAACCCGGATTTGGAGGACGACGAGCGCTTGTACGCCGAGGTTCCGTCAGTAGACAGCTTTTGTGAAGTGGCGGAGTCTTGTCTCCAGGAATACAACCAGATGAACAAGAACCGCATGGATCTCGTCATCTTCCGGTAAGTAGCTCTTGTACTGTGGCCTTAGTAGAACTGGTCACTGCAACCACTGTAGTGGCAAGCTCACCTACTACTGACATACAGTTCCCATCTCTCAACTGTTTACATTTTTGACAAAACCTTCACTTGTGAAGTGAGAAACCTACAACTCTGTGGAAATCTAATCAGCTGAGAAAAAAACTCTGCACCCATCAGCTATGTCCTAGAGCACCTGTCCCGTATCAGCCGTGTGCTGAAGCAACCAGGAGGGAACGCTCTTCTAGTGGGAGTCGGAGGCAGTGGCCGCCAGTCCATCACCCGTCTGGCAACTTCCATGGGCCACATGACCATGTTCCAGCCGGAGATCTCTAAGACCTACGGCATGACCGAGTGGAGAGATGATCTCAGGGTCTGTTGTAGTTATGCTGACACTATTTCCCCCTTGCTCTTCAGATGCGCCCTGTGTTTCTCACACTGTTTTTGTTTTGGCTGGTTGCGACGCAGATGCTGTTAAAAAATGCCGGTTTGAAAGGTCAGAAGACGGTGTTCCTGCTAACCGACACTCAGATCAAGGATGAAGCTTTTCTGGAGGACTTGGACAGTGTCCTGAACACAGGGGAGGTGCCCAATCTTTTTGCCATGGACGAGAAGCAAGAGATCACAGAGGTGGGCTTCCACAACTTCACAGCGCAGACCTTGTGTGGGCTGAATTCACAGACTGTGACTGTCTCTCGTCCCCCAGACAGTACGTCCCATTGCCCAAGGTGGAAATAAGAATTTGGAGTTGAGTCCTTTGACTCTCTTTGCCTTCTTTGTGAATCGCTGCAAAGAAAACCTCCACATTGTTGTGGCCTTCAGTCCCATCGGAGACGCCTTCAGAAATCGCCTGCGCCAGTTTCCGTCTCTCATCAACTGCTGTACTGTCGACTGGTTCCAGGTGCCTGTCTGCATTCGCAGGTATGGGTTAGCTATATATTATGCTTGGCTCACTTTCTTCCCTGTGTCCCGCAGCCATGGCCGGAGGAGGCTCTCGAGCGAGTAGCCGACACCTTCCTGCTGTCACTGGACATGAGTGAAAGCGAGAGGCAGGATGTCATACCCATTTGCAAAACTTTTCACACCTCTGCCAACACGCTCTCACAGAGGTACAACATATGGAAGTTGTACGTCTCAAGTACACAAGATTTCAAGGCCTTAAATGAACTCTTGAGATAAAATGTGTTTCTGCAGATTCCTCTCTGAACTTGGACGTCACAATTATGTGACACCCACTTCCTATCTGGAGCTGATGGCTGCTTTCCGCCTACTGTTGTCGCAGAAACGAGACACAGTCATGAAAGCAAAAAAGAGGTACACCAACGGTCTGGATAAATTAGCTTTTGCTGAGTCACAGGTATGCTTCCCAACAGTCTCACTACAATATTTTGTGTTTTTCTTCAACAAACAACATTTCAATTTTGAGTTTTTTTTTCTGTAGGTTGGTGAGATGAAAATAGAATTAGTGGATCTGCAGCCCCAGTTGGAGCAGTCAAAGATTGACAACACTAAAATGATGAAGGTAAAACGCGTTTTCCATCGTCCTTCAGCACCCTTGTGGTCTGGAGTGTGCGTGACATTCAAGATTAACGCGCACACCAAATACGATTCGGTGCCTTCCAGGTGATTGCGGTGGAGTCCGTAGAAGTCGAAGCCAAAAGTAAAATCGTCCGCATTGATGAGGAGGCAGCAACCATTCAAGCGAGTGAGGCTCAGGCGCTGAAGGATGAGTGCGAGAGTGATTTGGCTGAGGCCATCCCCGCACTGGAGGCTGCTGTATCAGCTCTGGACACCTTAAAGGTAAGCGTGTCTTAAAGGTTCGGACCGCACCGTGAAAACTCTTCGGACGTCACAATAACTTGCACTTTCTTCTCCTCATCAGCCTTCTGACGTCACCATCGTAAAGTCTATGAAAAATCCTCCTGCTGGTGTGAAGCTGGTGATGTCGGCTGTGTGCGTGATGAAGGAGATAAAGCCAGACAGGATAGCCGACCCAGCCGGGACTGGAAAAAAAGTGAGCCTGTGGTTAATCAGTAGTTGCTTGGCCATGCATACCTGCTGAAGACATTTCAACATGTTTGTTTTTGGGTTGGTTTTTTTTGCCACTATCTAGGTTTTGGATTACTGGGGTCCCAGCAAGAAATTACTGGGTGACTTGAACTTTTTAAAGGATCTCAAGGAATATGACAAAGACAACATTCCAGTGCGTGTCTATCAAAAAAACACATTTTGATTTTATCATCCACTCCCTACAGTGTAAGATGCTGTCACATTGCTCTCTGTTCTCAAACCACAGGTCCCTGTCATGCAAAAAATACGTGCTGAGTACATGACAAATCCTGACTTTGACCCAAGCATTGTGGCAAAGGCTTCCTCAGCAGCCGAGGGCCTGTGCAAGTGGATCCAAGCCATGGAGATGTATGATCGGGTGGCAAAGGTGCTGTGTTATTTGCTCTGACTGTAGTGGTTTCCCTGTTGGCTTCCCATGATTGTACATTTCATCACGTTCATTTCAACCCCTCCATTTTAGGTTGTGGCCCCTAAGAAAGAAAAGCTGGCAGAGGCGGAGGCCTCCTACGCCTCCACTACGGAGCTGCTGAACATGAAGAGAGCCGAGCTGAAGGCGGTGGAAGACCGCTTGGCAAAACTTAAGAAAGATTTAGACGACAAGATTGAGGAGCAGGTCTTTCTGGAGAACCAGGTGGAAATGTGCGCCAGGAAGTTGGAGAGGGCTGAGAAAATGATTGGTGGACTGGGCGGCGAGAAGGACAGGTTGGGTTGATGCACAGAAATTCTTTTTTTTTCATTTAGATTTGCTGCAGCGTGTCACAGGCTAATTATTGTTATTATTTTTTTCAGATGGTTAAAGGAGGCGGAAGACCTGCAGAACACATATGACAACTTGACTGGCGATGTCCTCATCTCGGCCGGTGTTATCGCCTACCTGGGCGCTTTTACTGCTGGCTTCAGACAGGACTGCACCAAGTCATGGACGGAGCTCTGCAAAGTAACACTGGCATTTACCTGTGCAACACCGCTTTAGTAAAACCTTTTTCAAAGTTGATTTCTTACTATCACCTTATTTTCACCTTACTGCATGTATGTAGAACAAGAACATTCCGTCATCAGATGACTTCTCTCTGAGCAAGACGCTGGGAGATCCCATTAAGATCAGAGCCTGGAACATTGCTGGCCTTCCTAGTGACTCTTTCTCCATTGACAATGGTGTCATTGTCAGCAATTCGCGCCGATGGTGAGTTTGTAACGCTTAAATGTGAAAGACAGTGCATGTAAAATTCAGCTCTTTAGACTTAGACGCAGGCTGTTTTGACTCCTTCTCCTTTAATTACTGGCAGAAGCGGCCATGGCCAGGCAGTCATGTTTGTGTATGTGAACTTTGTTGTCATCCCTCACTATTCTAGCAATAGCATATCCGGCTAAAATGGTCGCATGAATGTCAATTTGCAATTCAGGGTCAGGGTTTGTTTTGGTATACACTAACAGTATACAGTAAAATAACTGTGAAGTGATACCACATTTAACTGAATTATTCTCCTAGATTTCTCCTAGAATTGTATTTATCAAAAAAAAATCTATATATGTATATATATATATATATATATATATATATATATATATATATATACACACACATATATATATATATATATATAATATTATGATACAGCACCACAGAGCCACACAATTTATATATCAGAATTTGATGTCTTCTCATAGGCCCCTGATGATTGACCCTCAGGGTCAGGCCAACAAATGGGTTAAGAATTTGGAGAAAGAGAACAAGCTGAGTGTCATCAAGCTAACAGATGGGGACTACATGAGGACCTTAGAAAATTGCATTCAGTTTGGAACACCGCTGCTGCTGGAGAATGTAGGAGAAGAACTGGACCCATCTCTGGAGCCGCTGCTGCTCAAGCAGATCTTCAAACAAGGTGCTGTGAATGTGAGACCGTTACCACTGGAGTGCTGTGAATGATATGAAGCTACCAAAAAAAAAAAAAAAAAATCAAATGTCAGATTTTTGGGGGTTCTTTCAGGTGGTATGAATTGCATCAGGCTGGGGGAGAGCGTGATTGAGTACTCTTCTGAGTTTGGTTTCTACATCACCACGAAGCTGAGGAACCCACATTACTTACCAGAGCTGGCCACCAAGGTGTCCCTGCTCAATTTCATGATCACCCCGGAAGGCTTGGAGGATCAGCTGCTGGGAATTGTGGTGGCAAAGGAGAGGTATTGCTCACTAGATGTTCAGTGGATGTACCACTGAGCCGCTACTCATGACTTGCTTTGAGCTGTTTGTGCATCTGCTGTACAGGCCTGAGCTGGAAGAGGAGAGGAACGCACTCATTCTGCAGTCAGCTGCCAACAAGAGGCAGCTGAAGGAAACCGAAGACAAGATCCTGGAGACATTGTCATCCTCGGAGGGAAATATCCTGGAAGATGAAACTGGAATCAAAATTTTAGACTCTGCCAAGATCATGTCTGATGAGATTGCTAAGAAGCAGGAGGTGTGTATGGAACAATTTGACAACTTTGAGATTGCTGTAAACTTTAAGTAAACACCACCATCACTAAACTCCTCCTGCATTGTCATATTAGCGCATTCTGTTTTGTCACAATTCGCAAGACATAATCGATACATGTGAAAAATTTTGTCTTTGAAAATTTTGAGTCCCGATTGTGGTCACGATCAGTTTGAGAACAAGTGATTTAACATCCTCTTGCTTGTGTTTCTCACAGGTCGCAGAAAAGACAGAGAAAAAGATTGCAGAGTCTCGAGAGGGTTACAGAGACATCGCCAAGCACTCCTCCATCCTGTTCTTCAGCATCGCTGATCTGACCAACATAGATCCAATGTACCAGTACTCTCTCAATTGGTTTGTCAACCTCTACATCAACTCTATCCAAGACAGGTGAGTGATTCCAAAGTGTGGGAACGCTTTTTAGCAGGTGTGATTGGCGACTGTATCAAAATTGCAGGCTTAATGCCAGAAACGGTATCATAAAGAGCAAAGTGCTTTTCCACAGATCAGCTAAGTGTTTTCAGCTGCAAGCAATAGTCTACACTAGTTTTTACACTAGTTTTTAGTAGTAGTTTTGCACATGATAAGTAACCGAACTTTGAACCCTCCCCTAAACTTTTGTTTAAGGTCTTCTTCTTCTTCTTAAACTTTTGTTTAATGTCAATCTTTTTTCTCTTCACCAGTAACAAGTCCAAGGTCCTTAAAAGGAGGCTTCAATTCCTGATCAATCACTTCACCTATAACTTGTATTCCAATGTCTGCCGCTCGCTGTTTGAGAAGGACAAACTTGTGTTCTCGTTCCTCCTCTGCTGCAACATACTTCTGTAGGTGTCATAGCTGCTGCTTATCGTTTGGTTTTCATACACGTCTTCAGCATTGAGTCAAGCTATTTTAATGGCTTAAAGCAGCCAGTGTCTCATGCAACCTTTATTCACGCAGAGCAAAGGGAGAGATTGAATACGGCGACTTTATGTTTCTGCTGACTGGAGGGGTGGGACTGCAGAACACTGTTCCCAACCCTCAACCCAGCTGGCTTCAGGAGAAGAGCTGGGATGAGATTTGTAGAGCGAATGAGCTATCTGGTATGAATGGAATAAGGTGAACAAATGAATCCTTTTCTTCCTTACTATCCATGACACCTATGTATCGTTTCAGATTTCTTTTAACCATTTTCTTTTTTCATGACATAAGGGAGGGTTTTATCAGCAAAGGCGGAGACTTTAGGCCTATTTATGACAGCAAAGACCCCAGCAACGTTCCTTTGCCTGAACCCTGGTGCAAAAAACTGAACGAGCTGCACAAGATGATCATCGTTCGTTGCCTCAGACCCGACAAAATAGAACCGGCCGTTTCCAAATTTGTGACTTCCAAACTGGGGAAGAATTACGTCCAACCCCCGCCTTTTGACCTGAATAAGAGCTACATGGATTCGAACGCCACCATCCCTCTTGTATTTGTGCTGTCACCCGGAGCCGATCCCATGGCTAGTAAGTCGCCGCTGTAGCAGCGCCTGCCTTCCAACGCGTGGCGCGTCACTAACGTCGCGATAACACTTTCTGCCTGCAGGCTTGCTAAAGTTTGCCTCTGACAAACACATGTCCAGCAGCAAGTTCCAGTGTATCTCCCTGGGGCAGGGCCAGGGGCCCATTGCTGCCAAAATGATAACTACAGCCAGGGAGAATGGCACATGGGTATGTCTTCAGAACTGTCACCTGGCTGTGTCATGGATGTCCACCTTGGAGAAAATATGTGAGGACCTAAATCCATCAAATTGCCACCCAGACTTCCGTCTCTGGCTCACAAGCTACCCCTCGGGCAAGGTGAGGCTTCGCAATGTGGGAACTTTGAGGTCCTTCAAGCTTACCACGGTCAAACTTTAATCCAAACTTCTTGACCAAACTTCATTGCAGTTTCCAGTGAGCATCCTACAGAACGGTGTGAAAATGACAAACGAGCCTCCCACAGGGCTGCGACTCAACCTGCTACAGTCATATTTGACGGACCCAGTTTCTGACCAAGACTTCTTCCACAACTGTCCCGATAAGGACCTGGTAAGCCACCAGTGCCCCCTCTGCCCACTGGGATGCGAAGAGTGAAATTTCCATTTTCTTTTTTTCCTTTTTGTTGAGTTTTTAAAAAATTCTCTGCTTCTGGATTTCTTCACTAGATTTGGGAGAAGCTCCTCTACGGTCTGTGTTTCTTCCACGCTCTCGTTCAGGAGAGGAAGAAGTTTGGTCCTCTGGGTTGGAACATTCCATATGGGTTTAATGAGTCTGACCTACACATCAGCATCAGACAGCTGCAGGTAATGCTGTCAGGACAAGTCCCAAGGACACAATAAGCTTTATTTTTTATTTGAATGACAACCTGAAAGCATGCGTTGAGTGGCTATCCTAGTTCACAAGAACCATTGTTCCTTTTTAGCTGTTCATCAAGGAATACGACGATGTGCCCTTTGAGGCCATATCATACTTAACTGGCGAGTGCAACTACGGCGGCCGCGTGACGGATGACTGGGACAGACGCCTCCTGTTGACCATCTTGGCCGACTTCTACAACAAGGACTTCATCGAGAAGACCTCATACAATTTCTCGGAAAGCAGCGACTACTTTTCACCACCAAAATCAAATTATGAGGGCTACCTAGAATTCATCGAGGTAAAGGATGATGCTCCCATCTCTCTCTCTCTCTCTCACACACACACACACACACACACTGCAGCATAGTTCTTGAATTTAGTAAGGAACGTCGGTCTGTGTGGTGTTCCAGGACCTGCCCGTCACGCAGCATCCAGAGGTGTTTGGGATGCATGAAAACGTGGATATCTCAAAGGACCTGCAGCAGACAAAGCTGCTGTTCGACTCACTGCTTCTCACTCAGGGTGGAGGCGGTAAGGGAGGAGGCAGCTCAGGCAGTGACAACGCACTGTACGAAATAGCCAGTGACGTCCTTAACAAGGTAAAATAAATAAATAAATACATAAATAAATAAATAAAAAACTATTCAACCTCTTAATATATATATATTTTTAGATGGTTTCACATTTAGAGGGTGCACCATCTTTTGTACAACTAAATTAAGTTCATAATGACAAGAGGGCAGAGGTGATGTTGGGATTTCTTGATTATCCCTCTTGTGCTGTCAGTTTGTTTGTTTTTATTTTCATGTCAATATTAATGCACACCTGATGTAAATAAAAAAAACTAAAATAATCCATTAAGGTGGATTTGACCTCATGACATTTTACTGTGCATGCAGAATGAAAATAACTGCAAGAAAGGCTTGTAAAATGTAGTTAAATTATTAGAAAATCCATTGTGCAGGTTTAACATTGGCTATAATCTGCATTTTTGCACTATGAACTGTATTTTTTTCAACATGTTTTCCAGCTTCCGCCTAATTTTGACACAGAAGCAGCTCTTGAAAAGTATCCCGTCCTCTATGAGGAGAGCATGAACACGGTGCTTGTCCAAGAGATGGAACGCTACAACACGTAAGGGAGTGCACGCAGCCTTTCAGACACAGGTGCAGCCAATCCCGCTTTCGCAACCATTATGTCGTGTCGTCCCTCAGGTTATGTACTACAATCCGAGTGAGCCTGCAAAACCTTCTGAAGGCCATCAAGGGTTTAGTGGTGATGGACGCGGAGTTGGAGAGCGTGGCTAATAGTTTATTGGTGGGCAGGGTCCCTGAAAGATGGGCCAAGCGCTCTTATCCCAGCCTCAAACCTCTGGGCAGTTACATTGTGGACTTTCTTTTGAAGCTCAAGTTCTTGCAGGTGACTGTTTTAAAAAATAAAAGAAGAATCCTTCAGAATTGACACGGCTGGCCATCGCAATATGATCACACGGCCGTCTGACTCTGCTTTATTCTGTGCGCTTGCAGGATTGGTATGACAAGAATAAGCCCAAAGTGTTCTGGCTCTCTGGCTTCTTCTTCACCCAAGCCTTCCTCACGGGGGCATTGCAGAACTTTGCCAGGAAATACAGAGTTCCCATTGACCTGCTGGGCTTTGCTTTTGAGGTCAGACGACATTCACATTCTTAAGTCCCCTCTGTCTCGGTTGCTGAGACCTCAAGATTGTGCCGTCATTTATTTCTCAGGTTCTCCCTATCGATGATTCCGACGTGTGTCCTGAGGATGGTGTTTACATTCACGGGTTGTTTCTGGATGGAGCCCGTTGGAGCAAAGAAAGGTGAATGGTCAAAACTGAGATTTTTTTGTTGTTGTTGTTTGAACTTTACATAATGTATTGAAACTAATTCATGGTGGAAGTCTTTGGGCCCTTGCTGTAACGATTGCTTTGCTATTTTTTCTTCAGTGGTTGCCTGAATGAGCAGCACCCCAAAATCCTGTTTGACTTGGTGCCCATTATGTGGATAAAACCCAGTGAGTACATTGACAACCCATTATTCAACACTCAAGCCATTACTTTGACTCCCTCTCGAGTATATTTAATTTGTTAAAGCACTATCAACAAATGTTTGATCTCTTTGCTTTTCTGTTTTTTTCAACACAGCTGAAAAGAAGAAGATTATTCTTAACGACACACTGTATGTTTGCCCGCTTTACAAGACCAGTGAGAGGAAGGGCACCCTGTCCACGACGGGCCACTCCACCAACTATGTGATTTCTTTAACTCTGGTCACTAACAGGCCCCCACAGCATTGGATCAAACGTGGTGTTGCCATGCTCTGCCAACTCGATGACTAAATCGTTTTAAAGACTCAAGCACTGAGACATGAAGGGCTTATTCCAGATCTCATGGGACCAATTTAATTTCAGGGCTGCTACGCAGAGACAAATGGACGATGTAGATTGGCCAGTTTACCCAACTGGCATGTCTCTGGATTGTGGGAAGTCGTTATTCCGAGAGACAAACACTGGGACAAGAAGGAGCTGTGAATTCCAATAGGAAGCCATGGGTCAGAATTGAATAACTGCCGGTGTTGTACAATCCAAGCCAAGTCACATTTGATCAAGTTCTTATTTGATTGGACGACGCGTTCCAATCATCGCTGGCAAAATCTAAAATAAAGCTTGTGTAATGGTAAATGTGATCAGTGCGTTGTTCTTTCATTTCCATAACACTTTATTTTGATTTATATATTTATTTGATTTTATTTTCCAAACTGAGAATAACAGGGAGCAGTTGTTGCAGTAGCTGAAAAGCTGAACTTGATCCTGTGCTATTTCTTTTTTTTTTTTTTTTTGGTGCTATTTTAAGCATGCAGGATTTGCTGGTCATAAAATCATAAAACAGACTATAAACTACTCTTATGCAGTAAAATAATTGAATTTGGCCTTTTTACATGTACATGGACTTAATTCTTTTAATCAATGCAACCCAGTTGTATTCAAATTGGCAAGTCATCGTGATGTCTGTGGCGTTTCCAAAATACAAAAGCTCTTTTTTAAAAAATGTGTTTTGACATGAGAGCAGGTGCATGGGAGCCACTTTTTCTACGTAGGGCTCAGTAGGTCAAAACTGGGAGCTCGCTGCAGAGACCCCGTGATCAGGTATTTATAGTGGCGGTGATATAAATATCCGAACTGTCTACGGCTACTGAGGAGCCTCCTGTTTCTTCTCTGTGACAGCTACCGAGGGTGCACAGCGTTTTGACCAAAGGTAAACAACGCGTCTGCAAAAAAATGGACTGGTTAGAAAGGTGCTATCTGTTTGACCTGTTGGTTTGTGACTTACTGTTCAGATAGTTTACATAGTTGTGTATGTAATGTATGTCAATTTCTAGATTGGTATTGTACAAAACACGTGATCATTAGAACCTACTTTTGAAGAAATCTAAGTTTTTGCTTTCCGCTAGCTTTCTCACAGAATCAGAAAAATCTGAGCAACAAACTAAAATAGAGTCAGTTTATCAAAAACATTTTACAGTGAACTCATTTTGACTTTGAAGAAAATGGAAAAAAATAAATAAATAAATAAATAGTTCAGCTGTTAAGTTTTGTAGTTGCACTGTGAATATGAGAGCCGAGCCACTGTGTCTCACTGTCTTGTTTGTGCTGCATGTGTCTCCCCGGAGCAGTTCCCCTGATATTGATCCCACCTGGACAAACAGATGAGTAAAGACACAGACGATGACCTTTATCCGTCAGAGGATGACCTGGATGAAGATGAGGCAACGCAATACATAATCGAACAAAGTCTGATTCAGTACAGAAAGCTCAAAGGACTGAATCCAAGGTTAGTCGCCGAGTGCAGACAATTGAATGTGTACATTTTAACGTTATTTCTAATGCATTTTTTCTTCGACAGCGACCTGATTCAAAGTGACGACCCAGATGAGATTTTCAAAGCGATCAAAGTGGGTAAGATGATTCTCCACCTGTCAAAATTGACGTGGATAGTCAGTGATCTTGCAAAAACATTTTTTGATTCGCCGTCTTCATATTTAGGGGACGAAGATTCTCTGAATAGACTCTTAGTTCAACCTGAGAGTCTTTCCAGGGTCGATGAACGAGGATGGATCCCTCTGCACGAGGCTGCAATTCAAGACGATAAAAAGATACTGGAGATTATCTTCTCAGGTTATTCAAAGTGCCACTTGAATGTTTTATACGCTTTCAAACCCATGTGTGCTGATTTATTGTGTTGAATTTGGGTTTCAGCGTCACCTCCCGGCACTGTCCAGTGTCGCACTCTTAAGGGTGAGACGCCGCTGTTTCTGGCGGTGCTTCACGGGCTCCGAGACAACGCGACATTTCTGTTACAGAACGGCTCCAGTCCTGATATCCAAAATGACGAGCAGGATTCTCCGTTAGTGGCAGGTCAGCGACCGCGTGGATGCAGAAATGACTGCATTGAAAATACAGTTGAACACACTTGTGAGCCTTATTTTCCCTTTCCCGATCTTAGCCATTCTGAATGACCAGTACGACTTGGCCACACTATTGATACGCTACAATGCCAAAGTGGACCAAGTGGGACCACTGAACAGGACAGCCCTACACGAGTCCGCCTTTTTAGGCCTGGAGAACTTTGTTTACTTGCTCCTGGAATCCGGCGCCAATCCAAATGCAAGTGACAGCAAACAGAAGACTCCACTGGCGCTGGCTGCACAGAATGGACACCTGAACATTGTGGAGATCCTGTTGGAGAAAGGTCTGTGAGAAAAGCCTCACTGGGGGTTTGAAAATGACTAATTCAGTTATTATGTGTGTATTATGTGTATGAGTATGACGACTCAGTGGATACCTATCTGAGTCTTATAATATTTTAAAGCTGTTTTCGTGCAACCTTTTATTCATGTAACTATCCACATTATATTCCAGGAGCAAACGTGTGGTACGAATCCGAATCGGGCTCCATCCTGTTTGAGGCAGCAGCTTCAGGAAACCCTGATGTGATCTCCTTGCTTCTTGAAAATGGAGCAGATCCAAATCAGCCTCTTTACAGTGGACACCTGCCAATTCATCGAGTGGCCTACCACGGGCACATACTGTGAGTGACAGAAAATCTAAGGCCTGATTAATGCAAGTGAACTCCCTGTCAGGTTCTTTAGAGAGACTTCCTTCTTTTTTTTTCCAGGGCGCTCGAGCAGCTCATCCCTGTGACTGATCTGGATTCAATTAAAGCCAGTGGGATGAGTCCTCTTCATTCCGCAGCAGCTGGCGGACACGCCCATTGTCTCGAGATGCTGCTCAAAGCTGGCTTCGACCCAAACTTCATGCTGCACCCGAGGGTGCGCCGCAGCTACGACGACGAGCGCAGGTCCGCCCTCTTCTTCGCCGTGGCAAACAACGATCTTCAGGGCGCCCGCTTGCTGCTGGAGGCCGGGGCAATGGTGAACCAGGATCCCATCAACTGTCTGCAGGTGGCTCTCAGACAGGGCAACTATGAACTGATCAACACGCTGCTGAAGGCCGGGGCCAACGTGAATTACTACTCTCGTGTCAACGCCACACACTTCCCCTCGGCCCTGCAATATGCCCTGAAAGACGAGGTCATGCTGAGAATGATCCTTAACCATGGATACGATGTGAAGCGTTGCTTCGACTGTCCCTACGGCGACAACGCCCATGACTACGCACCTTGGACGTCGTCCGTGATAAAAGACATGGTGGTGAGACAGAAACCGTCGGTGTGAGAGATGCTTAAATGCTTTGAAAGATGTGATTGCGTTACACAATGGGAGTCTGTAGAGTAGCACACCGTTGCAAGCTTTGACTGTCTTTGTCTCCCTCTAGTTCTGTGAGGTGATCACGGTATCCTGGCTGAAACATCTGTCAGCACAGGTGGTCCGCATCATGCTCGACTACACGGACCATGTCTCCTTTTGCACCAAGCTGAAGGAGACCTTGCGGGAGCACAAGCAGTGGTCAGATATCTGCCATGTTCAGAGTAAGTCCTATTTGAAAACCAGTGAAGTTATAGCCGAGGTTCACAGTGATCTGTATGTGCAGTTATTAATCCGACTTTCTTCGGCTTCAGGTAATGCAAGGAGTCTGAAGCACCTGTGTCGCTTGCGGATAAGGGAGCATCTCACTCACTTGCGCTTGAGAGCGCCAGTATTCATCAGCTACCTTCCTCTTCCTCCCAGACTCCAAGATTATTTACGCTACAAGGAGTTTGATGTCTACGGCAGGGGAAGCATTGTTTAACCTGCAAGGAAAATATGTGTACAGCAGTAGTTCACACCAATAAGGTCAATTTTAAAGAAAGTCAGAATTAGATATTTTTTCTTTATTGATGTTCTTTTAACGTATATGATCACAATGTTCTGTCAGTGCATTTGCTCCAGCTTTCACTCTCTCTGATGGCTTTTTTTTTTTTTGCAAATGATTACAAATTAAAGTGGATGGTGTATTAATGCATAAAATTGACTTTCAAGCCAAAACTTACCTTTTGAAAACGTTATATTGCTTATTGATTCACTTTGTCGCCATCTAGTGGCAGAGAGAGTTATTACAAGAGTGGGGCCGCTCTGCCGTCTGCAGAAAATCGTTGCTCTAGATACTGGTTAGGGGAAAACCATTCTTGAAATGGAAGACAGTTTAAAAACTACATTACAAATCAAACACAATACCGCGTACCATTTTTTTAATGCAATAAATAACCACATGGAAAAGACAAATAACTTTATATGTAGTGTTTGTAAAACGTGTCATATAAATCGTACTTTTATTGTCGTTACATCTCTCTAAATTTAAAAAATTCAATCAGAATTTAAAAATAAAAGAATCATAACATGGAATTGTGTGTAACGCTCTGTTTCAAAGAAGCGGCCAAAATTAAAGTCAATGACAGAGAACCTCATACCAGCACACAGTGGCGGCTATGCCTCGCAGTACACCCATCCGGCGCCAGGGGGCGCGGATCTTCACGAATGTAAACATAGTGACGGCAGCGTTTTGCAGTGGTGGAGAAGAACGTGTACGTCATTTTCACAATGGCGGAGGCTGGGTGAGGAGGAGAGAGTGTGTGAGGAGCGGCGCCGTAATCATTAGAATTACCTTGCCCGTATCACGCGCACGGTGCCCCGAAAATGGCCGCGAACCCCAGCGCGGCGGGGAGAAGGTCCACAGAATGTGCCGAGGCGGAGGAGCAGCAGCCGGAGGGTGGAGAAGCCCCGAAGAATTCAGCCGCCACCTCGGCCGCAGCCAACCAAAATGGCGATCAGCCTGGATGTGGAGACAGTGTAATGCCCGAACAAGAAGCCAGCGAGCGGCGGAGGAGCGTGCAGGGGGACGCCCGGAGCTATAGCGGCTCTCCCCTGCCAGGCCAGAGAGCCAGTTTCCAAATCCCGAGGAAGACCCGAGAGCGGAAAGGTTGTGCCACATCGCTGCTGTTTGCAACCGGAGCCCGTCCTGTCTTGTTTTAACGTCCTGCTACTTGCATGTTGCTAGCGCGCTAGCTGTCTTCGGCAGCCTCGCTAGTTCGACGAGTTCACCCCAAAGTCCATTTGACATTTCGAAGTTTAAAAGGGACAAACGTCGCACGCTTTGAGCACGCTGACAGCCCGGGCCCGGCTCGGCTCGGCTCGGCGCGGAGCGGAATGCCTCAGTACACACGTCCACACACATACACACACACACACTCCGGCTAATGTGTCCAAACTTAGCCAGCATGTTGTGAGTAGAAGACAGCTAGTCGCCGGTCACTTATTGAGCCCCCCACCCCCGCCCCCACGTTAGTGTCCACCTTGTTGTTGCTCTTCAGCTCCCAGTGGGAACCGTAGCCTGGTGACATAGTGCAGCCGGTGTCAGGCGTGTGCTGTAGCCATCACCTGACAACATGTGGGTGTCTCATTGACCTCAGTGAAGGGCATGCGCATGTCTCAACAGTGTTGTATCTCTTTACAGTACCATGGCATTTGAATGCAGTTTGAGCAGGGCCTGCTTTCTCTCGACCCTGTCATTGATATTATAGAGCGCCCTGATCAGAGTACTGCCCCTCCTCTTCCTGCACAGCCACAGCAGGTGGTCTGTCAGAATACACCTGTCACCCTAACACATGCAGAGTCTGGCTGAAGTTCCTTTGTTCCTTTATGAGCTTCTCCCATAGTGGGTCACCTGTTTTTTTTGGACAAGACATGTGTGTTTATTGGTTAGGAGTGAGACAGTTGTGAATGTGTTTCATATGAAGAATGCGTGCTAGCATATCGGCCCGCTGCCGGAGGCTGACGATGATCAGAACAGGCCACCCTCGCGGAGTCCGTGCTGGCTTTTACTTAACGTGTGCTTAACGTGTGTCAGACAGATCTGGGCTGGAAGCAGCTGCTGTCAGATGAACACTCCATGGTTTTGTGGGAAGGACTCTTGCTTGTGGTTGCTGCGCAGTTAGTTTCATGTCCCAATAATTCACACAGACCCTTTTTGTGAGCTTTCTAAAGAACAGACTTCATCACACTAGAAGTCAGTCTAGTCCACTAGGCTGCTTTGATAGCCGTAGCTCCCAAAATATAATCTTGGTGTTCATGCATTTCCTTCATGTTGCATTAATGTTGCAGGTTTGCTTTTATTTTCGTTCGTTCAAACATTGTTGTGGCTGATCGTCGTGTTTATCCCCTCTTCATCCGCAGGCTTGTACCAGTTCCTGCCCCCAGACAGTCGGGAGTTTGAGGACCTGGTGAAGACTGTGTCCTCGTGCTTCTTGGACCAAGCGTCGCGGGGAACCTTCTCCTACTGCAAGGCCAGGCTCATTCACAACGAGCTGCTCGAGAAGGAGGTTGGTTAAAGTCGCTTGCGTTGCCGCAAGTCACAAGCCCCAGTGCTTGCTGTCTGCGCTGACAGTTTACCATAGGAGCGTGGTCTAGACTTGATTAGTCAGATACAAGTGAAGCTGACTTGGATTAAACCATTGCTGCTCCCGTGCTTTTTCCCGCCAGTTCATCGAGAAGCGTCGGGAGATGAAGCAGGAGGGAAGGACCGACCAGGAAGTGGCAGAGTCGTTCTGCTTCCTTTTTCCAGACAAATCCAAGGTATTGATGATTGACGACTAATGATACATGTTTTCCCCTCCTCTTCCACACTTGACCTTCTTATTTGTTCACGTTTGTGTCCAGCTCCAGTGGATCTGTGAAAAGGGTCTGACGGTCGGACACTCGAGAATCACTACTCTGGGTAATCCATCGATGGGTAAGTCTTCCCCTCCATCACATTGCTTCTGGTTTTAATTTTGATCATATAAATGTCTATAAAAATGAATAATAGTCCTGCTATTGATCTGTTTTATTTTATGGACGTTGGACATATTGCTCATCAAAACAACCTCAAACATACTTGCCATACTTCTCCTGTGATGTATTCACGATTATTTTTTGTCACTGCAGGTGTTTATCTCTCCAAATACTCTGATTTATTACAAATCAACCCCTTCGAAGCCGGCTCAACTGGAGACATGATTGTTTTTAAAGTCATGAGGGTGCGGCTCCATATCTTTCCACGTCTGGACCTTTCAGCCACACCACCGCTGTCGGACGTAAAGCTCACCGAGTGTGTTTTGTTTCTCAGGGCCGGCTAAAGCACATCCATGAGAACATGCCTAAGAACGCTATCGAACCTTCGCCCAAGTTCGACGGCCACTTGTCCAAAAGTGCCAATAGGGTCACATCTCTGCTGTCTTATCGGGCTTTTGAGCTCACGCAGGTAAGTTCTGATTCCAGTTCTGGCATTCTGCCATGAAAAAAATCTTCTCCTTCTTGTATTTATGTCATCTTCTACTTCTTCTTCCTCTCCTCCTAGCAATATTTTTTTGAGTTTGCGTTTGAGGAGATCAAGGCCCGGCCCAGACATGTGTGCCCCTACGCTGTAGTTTCCTTCCTGTACAAAAGCAAAGAACCGGCGGTGTCTCCAATGGCTGCACACAGGTACAGATTCCTGCAGGAATGCGATCGACTCTGAATGGAAGAAAATATCAAAATTGCTCTGTGTTTTAAAATATTTCTATATTCTTCTATATTTCTGTCTTCTCCAGGTTTAACACACCTGCTCCAGAAGGAAGTAAAGGTAAAACTGAGTGTGATTACGCACAGTAATTTCACATGAACTGTGTCTCTTGCACTTTGATCGGCAGTGCTCTGTGCCACAGCAAAGCATTCAGACTTGGAAGAAAAACAATGATTCATTGGGCAGTTCATTCCTCATGGTCTTTCCCACAAATTCCAAGTAAAGTAGTACGTTGAACAGCAGTCAGGCAACTGCATTCACATCAGTTTCAGCATCGGCACACCTGTGACAGAGGCGTTGGTGTATAAGAGGTCCTGCAGAGTTTTAAGTAGCCAAGTGTGAGTAGCTGTTGTGATGCCGTGTGTTTAGATGAACCGGTGGTTGTTGTGTGCGTCACCTTTGCACTGCGTGTTTTGTAGGGAAGAGCTGCTACACGGTGTGGAGTGGTCCCCTGGTGAACAAGGGCCAGGAGCTGTTCCCAGTCTGCCTGCGGTCTTCCTCCCGCCCCTACCTCCCATTTAAACTGTGAGTAAAGCATCGGCCTCTGTAGCGCTGCAGATCCCTTCACTGATCACATCGCTATCAGCAATTCCCCTGCTAATCAATCGTTCGGTGTGCAGCTGTTTAGAAGTTGTGCTGATTTGCTAAATTTCGAGATTTCCTCCACAGGCCTGACAAACTGGAGGTGAGTCACGGAATGCAGCTGGAGCAGGTGAAGCGAAAAATCCCCTCCGTGCTCTTTTCGTGGGACACCTACAGCGCATCGCGGGAAGGTTGGTTTGAGCCGCTCGGGTTCTTGAAAACGGCACACAAGCTTTTTAAAGTGTTTGTCTCAACTTGGTGGTTTTTTGGTTTTTTTTTTTCCCTCTCTGCAGTGATGAAGTGCGGGATGTCCTGCAGCCTGTTTGAGGTGGTGGACGGAAAAGGCAAACCGACCAGCGGCAGCTTGGCAGCGCTAGTCAACAAGCTGGAGAGGGACCGAATGGTGAGTCAGTGTGTAGCTTCCAAATCTCCACAGGCTGGAAATTTGGCCGACTGAATCCTTGTTTGACTAAACCATTTTTTTTTTTTTT
Organism: Thamnaconus septentrionalis; assembly: GCA_009823395.1. Classification (NCBI taxonomy): domain Eukaryota; kingdom Metazoa; phylum Chordata; class Actinopteri; order Tetraodontiformes; family Monacanthidae; genus Thamnaconus; species Thamnaconus septentrionalis. The sequence goes on along the minus strand of CM020512.1, from coordinate 14,387,652 downwards.
GATTAAGTCTTAAGCGTCAATACACACTCAATACATTGTGCATGTAAAATATAATCCACAGAAGACTGAGAGGGAACATTTATCCAACATTTATGCCACTGTTCCCACCCAAAGGCACACAAGAGGAAACCAAACCTGTTCATCATCAGGTTGGGATGTGATAATTGTTCACACCCTGTTAGTCCTCACTGCAGTTTGCACTCCCCACTCAGGTGCTGGTGAAGACCTTGTTTGACCGAGGGGTTCTCTTCCTCCTGTCCTCATCTCAGATGGTTGAGTCCAAAGGTACCAAGAAGCTTTTTTTGCTCTTTTGTTCACTCAATTCTCTGTTGTGTCAGTCGAACACCTACTTGCTCCCCTGGGCGAACGTTTAGCAACAACAACGAAAAAAACAACAACAACAAAAGCCCTCTGCTGTTTGTGTTTTAGAGAAGCGGGGGCGGCTGGAGAAGAACTTGCAAGCATTATTCATCTTTCAGGAGTCAAGGATTGTTGTCAAGTACTGTAAGTATTACTCACTGTGTTTCCTGATGGCCTCTGTTTTGCGTGACGCTCTCAAAGTGAGAAAGTTTGGAGTACACAAATATTTAGCCCCCTAAACCCGAAACACTCCTGCATCCCTTTTCTATCACCGCTGCTCAGGGTGGTGGGAGGTGCTGCAGCCTCTCCCAGCAGCCTAGAGCAGCGTTTCTCAACTGGTGGGTCGTGACCCAAAAGTGGGGCGTGGAGCTGTGTTGATTGGGTCTCAGCTTCATGAGTAGTTTTGCCCCTTTTTTTTCCCCCAGTTGAGAACTCTTGACGTGACGACCCGAAAGCTCTTCTTATCTTTGTGACTAAGACCGCCGTGTTAACTCGCGTCTCCTCTCTCAGCGTCACGACAGTGCGAGCCGGAGCCGTCGTCACCAGATCCCCAGCGGGCGAGCTTTTCCTCCGTGCGCACCTTCGTCCCCGCTCTGCACTACGCCTTGTTCAAGCTGCGGCCAAACCCCGGGAAGGAGCTGAGCGCCGGCGTGGAACGCCTGGCCGCGGAGTACCTGACTCGTATGGACTCGTGCACGGTGCGGCCGTTCATCCTTCCCGACTACAAACAAACTATGGACGACAGGCCGCAGGCGGTGCCGGCGCCGAGGCCCAAGTTCAACATGGACTCGGTGCTGCGGACGTACGTGCACAATCACAGCAACTACATATTACCTCTTCACAAGGCGAAGGACGTCATGGAGCGAATAAGGAACCCCGCGCCGATGCCGCAGCCCGCCGCGGCTCCGGTGGAGTACAGCCCCGTCTCCGACTGGGGCGCCCCGGACAGACTGGAGAAACGGCCGCCACAGGAGAGGCCCCTCCCAGAGAGGCCCCTCGCGGAGAGGCCCGTCCCGGAGAGGCTGCCTCAGGTGAAGCCAGCGCCGGAGCTGCCGACCACGGACAGCAGCAAGCGGAAAGCGGGAGTGGCCCATTCCAACGGGGCCGAGCCGCAGCCGCCGCTGCAGCCGCCGCCTCCTCAGAAGTTGCGGCCTTCGCAGAACGAGTACGACAAGGACAAGATGACACAGTTGCTAAAGCTGATCCAGCTACGCAAGAAGGCGTTCGTGAAAGATCCCGGGAAGGAGCGCGGCGAGGACGGCGCCTGGGACAACAACAGCCTAAAGAGGAAGTTTGAGGGAGACGAGAAGGGCGGCGTCAACAAGCACCTGCGCACGGATGCACTCAGCAACGGGGAGCCCAGCAGAGGTGAGGGGGACTGCAGCTGTCTCTGGAGTGATTGAGTTTTTCTGCCATTTCAAATTAGACACCCGCTGCCTCCAGAGTCACAATGAATGCATATATTAATTTCATACGACAGTTTAAAGTTAGTAAAGGTGTGTAAAATTATAAAAGTTATGATTTTTATATTGGTAAAAGCTTAACATACTGTGTGTGTGTGCGAATACGAAACGCACTGTCAGGCTGGCTTGCTAGCACATTTTACACCCTGTACCTTTAATCAGCTCATGGTAATACCTCTGCACACAGGAAACACACACACACACACACACACACACACACACACACACACACACACACACACACATAAAAACAAGCTGCAAGAAAGTTTGCTGCCATCAAACATGGAGTGACTCACACTGTGCCTGTGTAAAGGTTTTATTGCAGCTTCTCCAGCTAGCTTTGCTTCAAGCTATAGTCTTCACTTGCAGTATGGGTGTGTCTGTGGGTTTTTTTGTTTTTTTTTTGGGTGGGGTGGTGGTGGTGGTGGTGGTGTTGGTGAGGGTTTAAGTCGTCATATAACCTGCGTGAACTTGGCGCGTCCCGCCAGGAGCTCCGTCGGACGGCGGCGAGGACGGAGGGCACGGTGACAATCTGACGGCGGTGATGGAGAGCATGGGCATCTACGACACCGACCTGCGGGCCCGCGCCCACGACGCCACCCGGGCCAACGCCTCGGCGGTCAACGAGACGCAGCGGCTCCTCAAGATCCTGCTGGCCACCCTGAACAAAGCGGTGCACCAAGGCTCGCTGCCCGTGCAGTCCAACCACGGCGAGCCGTCCGCCCCGGCCGCGCTGGAACCCGAGCCAGAGCCCCGGCATCAGAACGAGTTGACCTCGCACACCAACTACACGGAGGTGGGACCTTTTGCACGGCCGCTCAGTGCCGCACACTTATTGATTCTCAACGATGGCCAAGCATACGATCATTGATTCTTTTATAACAGACACTTGACTATTTTGATGTTATTTTCATACCTTGAAATCTCAGAATAGCCATTTGTCTGTTATAAAAGAACAATACTGATAATTGTATGTATCTTATGAAGACACAATGATCCTCATTCAGTTCTTAAAGCCCAGCAGTTTTGTGGATAAATACACTCGCTACTATAAACCTGTTGTGTGGTTGGAAGCTGATATGATACAGGAGCTTTACCATGAGACTGTTTGTTCATAGATTTTAATTGTAAACATTTTTTTTAACACAACTGTTCACTTTGTTTAGGAGGACATGGACTGCAGCCCCGGGAGTCCACTCAGTCCAGGCTCGCCACCAGAACACGTCCGTCCAGCAGTCGACTCGACGTGGGTCAACTCCACAAGTGAAGGTACTGCCAAGCCTCTCGCAAATGTGTTTTTCAAAGGCATGTTTGGATCCAAGCGTAACTCACTGTGTCCTGTCCTCCACCTGCCTCCTCCAGAAAAAGCACAGCCTTTCCCTGAGCCAAAGCTGGAGCCCGCACAGGAACTGGAGCCCGCACAGGAACCAGAACCGGTGCCGGTACCGGTGCCTGAGACGGTAACGGACAGCCACGCAGAACTGAAAACGCCCACGGGCTCAGAAGTCGATATTGCGCCGGTGGCGGCGGCGCCCACGTTAGCGCCGCTGGAGGAATCCCCCTCCAGGCCCTCCATCAGCCTGGACACCATCCTGAACCAGGAAGTGCACTGTCTGGCCTCGGACATCAAGAGCATCATGCAGACTCACCACGTGGCCTACGCGTCGCGGCTCCCGCCGCGGCTGCAGCCCTCCTCTCACAGCTGGTCGCCCAGCCGCTGCTTCTCCAAGTTCGTGGCGCCCTACGTGTCCCCGGTGGCCACGCACGCCCACGTGAGGGCGCTGTGGGACACCATGGAGAAGCTGGTCCCGGTGGTCCCGCCAACCCCGCCCCCCACCGCCTCACCGCTTGTGGCCTCGCCGCCCCCTCAGGTGTTGGCGACGCCGCCCGCCACCCCTGCGCAGGCCCCCGCCGTCAGAGCGGAGCCCCCCACGTCAAAGAGCGCCACCCAGAGCACGAAGGACGCCGGCACCCCGGAGGCGACGCCCGCCAGGGCCAGAGCGGAGGTGGCGGCGGTGGCAGAGCCGGGGGGAGAGGTCTATTCTCCCTCTCAGCCCTCAGCGGCCGAGCCCTCCACCGAGCCCAGCAACCCCTCGAACCCCTCGAACCCTTCGAACCCTTCGAACCCGGGCCACACCCCCTCTGGCAAGGAACCGGCCCTGCTGGGCGGCGGCCTCATCGGCCAGCTGAAGCCCGAGATGTTCAGCAGCCTGGTGGAGATCTTCAAGGACGTCACCAAGAACACGGTCAAGTTCTACATCTACTTCAGCGAGGACGGGGAGGAGAGCGCCGTCTGCAGGCAGATCAAGGTGAGGAGACGTTGCAGCGTTGTGAAGAGGCCGAAGAACAGACTGTTCATTTTTAGACCAAAGCTTTTCTGGTTCGTACAGGAATGTTGGAAAAGTAAAACAAGTGGGCAATTAAAAATAAGTTACAAAAGTTACAAGTTAAAAAATGATGGAAATGTCAAAAATATGCACATCAGAACTGGGGATGTTGACAATTAATCGATTATTGTTTAATTGTCTATTAAGAATTTAATCGATGAAATTAAATTAGTCACAATTAATTGAATTTTTTTCAACGCTGGGTTTTCCTTAATGTTGTCCTTGCGCATTTTTTTCATATTGAAATTTAGGTTCTCAGGAAAAATGGCTGCTTATCAATTAGTCGTGAATCAATCGATAAGGTCAACAAACTAACGATTAATGAATTACTCGACAATTTGCGTCCCTAATCATAACAGTAAGTTTTAGCGAAACGGCTCGTCACCAATCGCCAAAAATGCAGGAAAAGTTTCATTTCCTGGTTAAAACTGGACTGTAGCACCACTCACCGGTTCCTGGCAATCATTCAGGACACTTTGATTTATGTTGAATCCATGTCTGCAGTAAACGTGCCTGCATGACGTGCTCAAGTAAAAATACAACTGCACTTTTAGAATGTGAAAGACTACACTTTCTCTCGCCATGTGTCGCCAGCTCCTCCTGCATCTGTCAGGCAGTCAGTCAGTCAGTCCGTCCGTCAGTCAGCGAGCTCTTGTAAGTGTGAAGGAGAGGGACACACTCATCTGCCCGTCTGTGACTAACGTTTCCTCCTGTCTGTCACAAAAGGAGTACTTGAAAAGTCTCGGCAACAGCGAGTGCAGCCCGCAGACCTTTCTGGAAAACAGCAGCAATTTAGATAAGCTCCTCATCATCATCCAGAATGAGGACATCGCGGCGCACGTGCACAAGGTAGAGTCACCTGACCTCACCTCACTCTGCTCATGTTCCAGTCCGTTGGAAGGGTGAATGGAAACCTTGTTTATTTTAAACATTTTCTATTAAGGAGTAGTAATTCCCAAACTGAAACCGTTTGCTGGATGTATCTGCTGCATGAGGAAGTGCAATGTTTATTGTTCCGAGAGCTATGCAGGGGAAGTTGTGTTTTAATTCTGGTGATGTTGCAGATTCCAGCCCTGGTGTCCTTGAAGAAGTTACCGTCGGTGAACTTCGCCGGCGTCGACTCTCTGGACGACGTCAAGAACCACACTTACAACGAGCTCTTTGTTTCTGGGGGCTTCATCGTCTCCGATGAATTTGTCCTCAACCCCGACCTCATCACACAAGGTTTGGACCGGCCGGACGCCGTCTGATCGAGAACGAGGTCAGAGCAATATAAAGATGGGTGACTAATGTCAGTGCTTGCCGTGCGTGTGCAGAGCGTTTGCAGGGGCTGCTGCAGTTCCTGGAGGAGCAGAGCACCCCGGAGCACCCCTGGCAGTGGAAAGTGCACTGCAAGTCCCAGAAGAAGTTAAAGGAACTGGGGAGGTGAGAAGGGGAGCGGTTACGACCGACACTTTATCCTGACGTCAGAAATTAGAAGTTAAGTGTGTAATATTTGGAGAGTTTGGGAGGAAACGGCGACATCAAGTGGTTAGATTTTAGATTGCAGCGCTCTTTCACTCACCGTGCCTCTCCCGAGTTTGCCAGTGAGCTACGTACACAAACCTGGATACCTTGCTCACATTTTTCTTGATTGGTTTAGAGTCTACTCTTTGATTAATGTTTTTAAGGGTTATATATTAAGCTTTTACCAATATAAGAATCTTAAGTCAGACCAAATATTACAGACTGCGCCTTTAAGCCTGGCATTTTCACTGCACTCATCAATATCTGAAGACGACGTTGATTTCCTCTCTCTGTCCCTCCAAAGGTTGAACACCAACGCCATGGGGCTCCTGAACCTCCTCACTGCCTACCAGAAGAAGCACCTCGTGGAGTTCCTCCCCTACCACGAGTGTGACACCCAGTCGCGTCAGGCCCCGGACCTGGATTGTCTGATCAAGCTCCAGGCTCAGCACACACAGCAGCGGCACCTCATCTTCCTCACAGGTAGACCCGTCAGTCTGTCCTTCAGTTTAGGCACTTGAGGCGTCGCCGTCAGGTGTGTGGGCCGTGTTCTCTGACTGGTTCTGTTGACATCCTGGACTTGAGTGGAGCAGCTTGACATGATTAATTTTCTGGCAGCTGTGTACTGTAGATCTCCTTGAAACGCACATTTCAGCCATCACTGCTATTGCTAAAACTGATGCTTCTAGTACTAGCACATTGTTGTGAGTTACCTTTGCCCTTGGTGAGATCACACTGATCTCCAGGACAAAGGGTGTGTTTGCATACATTGCAAAAAGTGCATCAATTAAAAGAAGCGATGATAATTCCTGGTTCGCTGACAGATTACACATAGGTGTTATTTTAAGCACTGATATAGTATGAAGTATGTGAATATTGCACATGTCACACTGTGGGCCTTTGAATATTATTATGCTCAATGTATCTGTTGAATTTTATTGATAGCTATCATGGTAAAAAATATTTTATCTTGTCAAATTGACGTAATTTGACAATGACTTGTGTCACTGTGTCCTAAACAGAGAGGCCATTCGAGATGTTCCTTCAGTACTCCCGAAACGGAATCGTAATCGGAAGCATTGATGACATCATGACTGGTTTTCACAGTCTTATCGGCTCCATTAATCAGAACGAGCTTCCTACGCCGCCCTCTACAGGTGAGTAACGTCAATCGTAAGACAAGAAAGCAAAAGCTTAGTCTTGCACTGCGATTCTACTCTGCAGCGTTATTTCAGTGCTCAAACATCGTTTTCCTCTGTTGTGGAACTCAAAATTGACTTCATCCTAATGTGCGTTCAGCGTTTGTTTCACGATGCCTTTTCTCCCGTCCGTTCCTCTCTGCGTCCTCCCCTGCACTCCTAGTAGTGAATGACGAGTGTGTGGAGGAGGAAGACATGTCGCTGGACTCGGATGACGGCGAGCCGCCCGCCTCCGAGCACAACCAGGAAGTGGAGGAGAGGAAACAACCGCTGCCGCCTCCGCCAAAGACGGAGGAGTTTCGTCCTCCGCTTCCGGAGCAGCAGGCCTCGGCCAACTGCATCCCGACGCTCCCCGACTACGGCGCCCTGAAGACGGCCATCTCGCAGTTCAAAGCCTCCAACCAGATGGCGGCCAGCACCTCAGACATTGGCAGCTTGTCGCCGGGAGGTTTCCCCGTGAACCCCCACCAAAGCTTCCTGTGTCCCTCCACCCCGTGGTCCTCTTACACTGGCTCCTCCAGCTACACGGCCTCGCCGGCCTACCCGGCCTCGCCGTGCAGCAGCACCCACGAACAGGACTACCGGCCCCCGACCGCGGCCTCCCCCGCCGTCCCCAACGTGCCCATTAGGGCGACTCCGGGACCTCTGGCCAGCCTGGTCAGCCAAGCCCTCCCCATCGAGGTCAAACCTCCCCCCCCGCCTCACCTCATGATGCTGGGCCACACGTACGGCTCAGACGCCGGGGGGTCGGCGCCCACCGGGAGCTCGCCCCTCCCCGCCACCTCTCTGCCCTACGCGGACCACAATGACTCGGGCCAGCCGGCCTTCAAGGCCGGCGGCGTTCCTATCCCCTCCCCCGCACAGCCCGACAGGACACTAAGTGGACCTGGGGAGGGTCAGTGGGGGGCGGCAGGGGCCACCACCTGTGAGACTGCTGGCAGCCGGAGTGGGGTCCCGCCCGGCCCCTGCAACCCAAGTGGACTCCCCGCTAGTGGAGGCAGCACCCCTGTTTGCCAGGGGGGCAGGACTCAGCTGGATTGCACTGACAACTTCGGAGCCGCCGGCGGGATGACGGCGGCGGCCCCCAGGGGGGGCTCGGCCCTCCGACCCACTCTGCCTCCGCCTCCGATGAGCTCCGTCGGATTTTGTAACATGGGCGCCGTCCCGGGACAGATGAATCACGGCCCGCCGCCCATTCGCGGCATGGGCCCCAGTTCTTTGGGGGCCTACCGGGGAAGAGGGCTACCCCCACCAGTAGGACCTTGGCCCCGGCCGGGACGGGGACACGATCGGGGGGGCGGGACCGGAGGCGGGCCCTGCACGTGGGGCTTCCAAGGAGGGAGGGGCGGGCCACACGATTACTACTCGGACTATTCATATTCTCACGGTTACGCCCCAGAGTAGACAATCAATGCGATGGAAGGGGCAACGCAGCGCCATGACTCCAGGGACTGAATGTACATATTTCCTTGTTGAAACACATTGATTTAAATGAGTAAATAAGGATGGTGGTTTTCTACATTAATAAAAATTTAATTGATTACAGCAGTGCCGAGTGTCCTACTGTTGTGCAAACTGTATGTACACTCTTTCCATGTGAGCTCTTTGAGACCCCGTTCAAACCACTATATTTATATTTGCCAACAAATATTAATGGCCTTCCAGCTTCATGGAATTTATCTCGTTAGTTCTGTTTGCCTGAGTACAAAGCGGTTTGTGAACAGGGGGAAAAGGCTGATATTTTTTTAAAGAGAAAAAAAATGAAAGACATTTTGCTGTTTGTTTTTCTTTTTTTATTATTTGACATATTTGGTTGTCCTAAATTCTATTAAAATAAAAAAAAACAGTTCAACTCTTGATCGTGTGATCAGTTTGATTACTTTCAAAAAAATTTAAAAACACGAGCCACAGACTTTCCTCCAATTGTAACGGTCTAAAACATTTATTATACCAAGTTCAATGATGAACCTTAAATGCGCTCACATGAATCAACACGACTCATATCTACTATATGGGGGTGTGTACTAGATTTTCATCTTGCTGTGAAAATCTGTAACACATCCACATACAGTAGATATCTGTCCTGTTGATTGATGTGAAATGACTCGAGATCAGTTATCTTCTGGCAGTTGGGCGCCTGCTTGGTTCTGTGGCACAAAGATAAATGATACTCTCCAGCAGTGTAAACTATCAGCAGGTAAAGCAGTACTTGAGTGATTGTTTCAGTGATTTGAAGACTTGTTTTAAGTGCGTTCTATCATGGGTCACATCTTGGTAGGCAATAGAAAGTGAAACACTTTGAACAGATGGGCAATAACCTTGGGAGTCTTACAACACATATGCCTTTTTAACTTTAAAATGCATGTTTTTACAAGTTTTACTGTAATCTTCGTTGCATTCAAATAACTGAATGCTCTGAAGATGAACTGTTTCTAAAATGAACACTGCACATGCTACGCACACTATGCATTTTTAACAAAGTTTAAGTAGCTAATACTTTAATTCACAGTGACTAATGTGGAAATCAACGGTAACTAATGCATGAATTCAAGATGACTCCTGCATTAATTCAGTTATTTTTTTGTTTTGTTTTTTATCTCCTGTTTATATAATTTATTATAGAATATTTATTTCATTTAATAAGTCTGTTAAATATTCTGTATATTATTGAGTTGTTTGTGTATGATCAAGTTTATTTAAATGTTTATCAGCATCATCAGGTTGATGCACTTTAACCATGATATCCACACTATAAAAATTCAGTCCATATCTACTGCGCCCACTATTCTTTGAGCGTAGCCCCCATACTTTATTAAATGTCATTAAAATCTACAGATTTTTATATGCAACCTATGATCATCAAAATGAACTATAAACTTTTTAACACCAAGTTCTATTTGAATCTAATGGCAAAGAACAATTCAAAGAGTTCAACAATGCTTTGATCTGAACATTGTGAACATTTTTGAAATTACAATGATGTGAAATAGTTTTTTCAGCGTTTTACGGCTCCGTTTCTGCCAAGTAACATAGTAAACTAGAGACGTTGGTGGTATAGTCAAGATCTGAGAGTCATAAAACTTGTGTTCCGTTGTAATTTTGAGAGCGTGTTCACCCATTTGTAATACAAGGGCTCCATCTGCGGGCGAAAAGGCGCATCTACACCAAAACTATGCGATATACACACACACACACACACACACACACATATATATATATATATATATATATATATGTGTGTGTGTGTGTGTGTGTGTGTATATATATACACTAGGAGAAATCTAGGAGAATAATTAAGTTAAATGTGATATCACTTCACAGTTATTTTTCCCCACTGTACTGTATATATATATATATGTATATATATGTATATATATATATATATATATATATATATATATATATATATATATATGTATGTATGTATGTATGTCTATATATATATATATATATATATATATATATATATATATATATATATATATATATATATATATATATATTTTTTAAGAAATACATTTTTATTATTGTTGTTGTTCAATATTTGTTATGTGGCTCCCCTATTTGCTCAGTTAAAACTGACCAAACCGCAGAAGCGGAACCAGCAGGGTGGTAACGGTGGCACTGGCTACCCCTGAAATCTGTCCGGCCACCCCGAGTGTCAACCTCCACCGGCTCTAGTGGAGCGTATCCCTGTCTCTGACTGGGGCGGCTTGGACAAATTGGAGAAACTCCTGGAGAGAAGGCAGCTGGAGAGAAGGCAGCTGCAGCCCCTTCAGGAGCTGCGGGTTTTCCAAAACGAGCACGTCAAGGACAAGATGAAACGGTTGCCGGAGATGATTCATCTTCACAAGAAGGAGCTCGTGAAGAATCCCGGGAAGGAGTGTGGAGAGGACGGGGCCTGGGACAAATACAACCTGAAGAGGAAGTTTGAGGGAAACGAGAAGGGCGGCGTTAACAAGCACCGGCACACAGATGCACTCAGCAACGGGGAGCCCAGCAGAGGTGAGGGGGACTGCAGCTGTCTCTGGAGTAATTGAATTTTTCTTCCATTTCAAATTATACACCTGCTGCCTCCAGAGTCACAATGAATATATTAGTTTCACAACACAGTCTAATCGGCTCTTGTTAATACCTCTGCACACATGAAAAAAAAGGTGTTTTTGTCTTATGAAGGAATCGGGCTACAAAGGACCCGGCCTCCGTTCCTTCTTCTTCTTCTTCTTATTATTATTATTGCATTTTTCGTAGGGCGTGTCCTTCGTAGGATGTGTCCTTCAAAGGATGTGTCCTTCGTAGGATGCGTCCTTCAAAGGATGCGTCCTTCGTAGGATGCGTCCTTCATAGAATGCGTCCTTAAAAGGATGCGTCCTTCATAGGATGCGTACTTCAAAGGATGCGTCCTTCATAGGATGCGCCCTTCAAAGGATGCGTCCTTCATAGGATGTATCCTTCAAAGGATGCATCCTTCAAAGGATGCGTCGTTCGTAGGATGGATCCGTCGTAGACCAGGTCCTTCGTAGGTTGCGTTCTTTGGTCGAATGTTGTAATTTCCTCATCATTTGATGAAATTTTTCACCAGTTTCTACCACCATGCGAAATTTAGGGAGTTTTAGAGAATGTTCAGGTGCTGAAAATAGCGCAGACAATGGACAGAATAATAATATTAAGTAGAAGAAGAAGAAGAAACGGAGGCCGGGTTCTTTGTAGGATGGGTCCTTCCTTCAAATGATGCGTCCTTCGTAGGATGCGTCCTTCAAAGGATGCGTCCTTCGTAGGATGGATTCTTCGTAGGATGCGTCCTTCGTAGGATGAGTCCTTCGTAGGATGCATCCTTCATAGGATGCATCTGTTGTGGAATGAGTCTGTCATAGGCCGGGTCATTCGTAGGATGTGTCCTTCGTAGGATGGGTCCTTCGGTCAAATGTTTCAAATTCCTCTTCAATTGATGAAAGTTTTCACCAGTTTCTACCGCCATGCAAAATTTGGTAAGTTTTGAAGCATGTTCAGAGGGCCAACTTAGCACTGAATAAGGACAGAATAATAAGAAGAAGAAAAGGAGGCCGTGTCCTTCATAGGATGAGTCCTTCGTAGGCTGTCTCCTTCACAGGATGTGTCCTTCAAAGGATGCGTCGTTCGTAGGATGGGTCATTCAAAGGATGCGTTGTTCGTAGAATGGGTCCTTCGTAGGCCGGGTCCTAAAGTCAGAAATTGCAATTTTCTCTTCATTTGATGAAAATTTTCAGTTTCTACCGCCTAGGCTAATGCTGCTTGCAGCTTTAATTTGAATGTATTTTTAATCTCTACTATGGCTTCCCAGTAGCTGCTTCTCAATGTTTGTCACACCCAGCATCTCCACCATACCCGTGGTGATCCCATCCTCGCCCTCGACTGCACAAGTCACCTCTTCACCTCTTCAGGTGACAGCAGCTAATCTCACATCACCACCCCTGCACAGGATTCCAATGCCAAAACTTAATCCTCCTTGTCTTGGGCCTGCTGGCTGCCATTCCCCAGTGGCCAGTTAAGGCCTGAGGGTGTTCAGCAGTCTGGTGGAGATCTTTAAAGACTCAACCAGAGTAATGAGCAGGAGAGAACCATCTGCAGGCAGATCAAGGTGAAGGAATGTCCCAAGATTGTGAAGTAGTCATGTGTTCATACACAGCATAGAACAGTTTGTTTTTATGATCCAGCTATTATTTGTCCAAAGACGAGATGATGTTACATTACATTACGCTCATTTCATTTATTGGTGAAAATTGACTAATTTGCCAAAAATGGCAGATGTACATTGGTTCAAAAAGGATTCCAAAATAGCTCCCAGAAAGAGCAAGTACAGTTCATTAGGATTAACATAACACTAGTAAACATCTACTTGTTTGTGTTTTAATTCCTGTTTAGACCAAAAGTCCCTGCATTGCATTTAAAGATGTGCACCGGCACGCCAAGGTAAAAATACAACTGTACTGTTAGAATGTGAAAGACTACACAAGCTCCTTTCTGTCACCGTTTGTTCCATGTCGGTGCTCGGCTCCTCCTGTATCTGTCAGTCAGTCAGCACTTGTAAGTGTAAAGGCGAAGGACACATTCATCTGCTTGTCTCTGACAACGTTTTCTCCTGTCTGTCACAAAAGGAGTGCTTGAAAAGTCTCAGCAGCAGTGAGGGCAGCCTGCACGCACACATACACAAGGTGCAGCCCCCTTGCTTCACATCGCTCATGTTCCAATCTGTTAGTAGGATGAATGGAATCATGAATTTAAACACTGACTGATGATTAATGTTTTATTTTTATGAAAGGTTGACACTGGGAATTTACTTTGTAAAACCTTCTGATCTTACAGATTCCAGCTCTGGTGTCCTTGAAGAAGTTCCCATCTGCGAGACTCTCTGGACAGAGCTAAGAACCAGAGATGCAAAAAGTGTCGCAGTTACAACTCACACTTTATCCTAAAATCAAAAATCAAAAACCTGGCATTTTCGCTGCAGTCGTAAATGCCTGAGGATGATGGGGATTTCTTCTTTCAAAGGTCGGACACCAACACCATGGGGCCACTGAACCTTTCTCTGAACCTATCTACCTTATCTGCCTCACAGTAGATCCATCTGTCTGCCCATCAGTTTATAAGCTTCCTACACCGCCCTCCGTAGGTGAGTAATGCAAATGCAAATTTCCCCATCGTGGGATCAATAAAGGTCTTCTTCTTCTTCTTCTTCTAATGTCAATCGTAGGACACAACAACAAAAGCTTTTCTTGCAGTATGATTCTACTATGCAGCATTATTTCAATGGTCAAAGATTGTTAACCTCTGTAGCAGAAATCAGAATTGACTGTGCATGACTGTGCACAGTCAATGATATGCATGCGAATGCACATATTTCCGTTAGTTAGAATAGATTATACCTTTTCTCCCTTACGTTCCTCTTGGTGTCCTCCCCTGCACTCCTGGTACTGAAAGATGATTGTGTGGAGGAGGAAGACATGTCTCTAGACTCTCTGACGGTGAGCCACCCGCCTCCAGCCAGAACCATGAAGTGGAGGAGAGGAAACCTCGGTAGCTGCCTCCACCAAAGATAGTTTCGTCCTCCGCTTCCGGAGCAGCAGGCCACCGCAAACCGAAGCCCAACATTCTGGAAACATCCATCTCTCTGTTCAAATCCCACAAACTAGATGGGCATCAGCACTTCAACCCAGGTGGTTTCCTCTCAGACTGCTATGACTCCACCCAACCAGGTTACAGGGCTGACATTCTGAAAAATGTGAGTTTGACTTTCTCGAAGTCAAACTCACCTTGACTCAATTTGAGGCAACATGATCAATGTACTTGAGTGCGGACTGTGGTCTCACATACCCTGTATATACCCTCCACAGGTAGGGTATGAGAGACCACAGTCCTATTGAATTTACTTTAACTTAATATTTTTATTTTAACATCCAAAGTATCTCATATTTAATAGTCTAAACGTGGAATGTACCAAGTCAAAGTACATATAAAAAAATCTATATTTTCTGACATGAATGAATAGGTCAAAATATATCCTGTATGTGGATGTGTTGTACATTTTCAATGACTATTTTCTGGCAGCAACAGAAAGGTAAACGTATCAAAGAATCAGCGTCAACGTACATAAACACCAGAGGGCGCCATTTCCCTCTGAATGCTGTAAATAGGTTAGCAATCTCCAGAGAGCTATTCCACTTGTGCAATTGATTTCATGTGCCTTGGTATCTTTGAAATTTGTTGCTGTATAAATCTTATCGCAGTGTAGATCCACAGAGCAAAGTGTTTACTTTGTCTCCCTCGTCCTCTTCGTATTTCACCTTGCCAATATATTTACAACTGGGATACCACCCATACAACATGTGTGAAGGGCTCTCTCCAAAGAACCTAACCTAAATAATGTTTGAAATCACATTTGTTTAATGATATTGACGGAATTTTAAAAAAAAGAAAAAAAAAGAGTATGTTTTATATAATCAGTGCGATTGTTGAAGGCAGGAAATAAGAAGCTGTTTGCCGGTGAATTTTGTATACTTTTTTAGCCACGAGAGGGCAGCAGAACCCACCTGGTTCAGCACTGACAGAATGGCGCAGACAACCAGTTTTACAGTTGCCCATTTAAACAAACGATGGGAACAGTTGGAGGAAAATGTATGAGTAAACAAGTAAAGTAACGACCTAACTGTCTTTTCAATGTTATTTAGTTAGTACTATTCTAACTAACGGAAATATATCATTCTGTCAGACATGAGGCTAAATCCTTTGCCTGCTTCACGCTAGCTAGCAAGAACTTGCTAGTTTAGAGCTGAAAAGAGGGAACAGGAACACAGGCTGACAAGAACAGTGACTGTGAACCAAAGCAGGTTCATTTTTTCGGTTTTCTAAATTGCAGCAATTATGCTAAAACAATATGCTGCAAATGCTGCAGTGATCCACAACACTAAATGAACCACAAAATTGACTGATAATTGTTTGGCTCGCCACCACCAGCGAGGATGGAAAGCAGGAGCAGATGGAAAGTGCATGCTATTACGCGGTAACTGAACACTACGTATCTTTTTAAAAAGTTTATCGTTTCAAATGGAGAGCGCCTCTCCCTGCCTTCTGACAACAAACTCAACCCTCACCGCTCTGTTATCAGTTTTCATTTTCATATAAAAAGCAGAGTTAATTGGCGCTCTTTGAAAGGAGATGAACCGTTTTACTTCTTTGCTCTTTTGTTTCTTTCTGCGCTTCACTGGCTCATCAATGTTTCAGGACCTGGTTTATGGTCATTCATTAATGGGCTTAATCTCTGTAGGCAATAGCAGTTTAAGTGAAACAGAACTTGACCAAATGACTCGCACTGACCTCAGAGTCTTAAAATTCTATAGGCTATATAAATTACATGTCTGAAGCTTGTGCTGTACCATAAAATCTGATGGCCACAGTGTGGTCCTGTGTGACTGACCTCCCCCACCAGCTACCAAAGCATGCACATTTGAAGTTTACACACAAAATGATTGGGTAGGTGAGGAAACATCCAGTTTGTTTATTATTATTGCTATTTGGAGAATAATTTCAGCTGGAGGACTTTTTTTTTCATTTTAATTACTAAGCTCTGGGCTTCTCTCTGTGATTATTTTGGCATTCTTTCAGCGCAACCTTCATCCTTTGTGCTCTGCAGATGAAGGCGGTTCTCTCCACGATCACTGAAGGTCACAGAAGCTTGCCACTCTGATGTGTTTTTTACAGACCTGCCCTGATCGCTTGTGAAGCTGCAGAGTGCAGCCACGCTCGCCACTGCCTCGAAGCGCGTCGAGCGCTGGTCCCAACCTCCCGGATGGACAGAAGAACTGGAGCATGTATCTGACCTCAGCGAGGCGCGGCGAAGCCAAGAGAGTCACTGCTCTGGAACATCCTGTCAGGTGGAAGATAGGATGAGCTCCAGAGGGCGATATACATGATCACAGCAAAGCTTCCTGAATCCACCAGCTGCCCGGATCGGCTTGGGTTTCATTCAGCAACACAAAGGGAAGTGGCTCATAAATGTTTCGGCCACTGGCAGGAAACTGGAAGTGATGAAGGAAGCAGGTTGAACCGGATGCGACCCACAATCAGGCCCGATTCAGCACCTTTGTTCGACTGGTGTGTTCTCCCCCCATGATTTTTTTTGGCCTTTATGCATCATCTGCAACAACGGAACAGCAGCAAGGCTGCGTTCAAGAACAGTGACTTCAGACGCCGAATATTTTTCTATGTGGCAGCTGTGTCCAGACCACACCAGTTAACATCTCAGCCGTGATTGGCTGATACAGCCCTCAGTCAAGCATGCATGAGAAACTCGCTCCTCGTTCTCATCAAATTTATGTTTAGTTGTTTGCTTTTTTCTTTGTTTTTGAAACTGGTGCTCTTATGCAACAAAGCACAAATTTATTTGTTTTTGTATTTTGTCTTTGCACCTGCTGTCCCTGCCTGCCACCTCTATTCCACCAGTCCCCCCTAGTGGTATCAACAGTGGAACTGAAGTACCCATAGCAATTTCTTTGCCACATTTTTTATTGAATTCAACACTTGGTCTTTGTTTTCCTTCCTTATATTGACAGACACGATAAACACGATGAACTCCACTACCCATAGGTCAACCTGCTGTTTATTGTTGTACTTCATTTTTGTGCTAACCACAACACAATGTTTTCCAGCCACACAACTTAGTTCATGTCCAATAGAACAGATTAACTGGCCTTTGAGAATTAGCAACAGTTTTTGAAACAGGGAGGAAAAAGGATAAAGAATAGAGGTAGAAAGGATAGATATAGACAGGTAGGCCATATAGATAAAGAATTCACATACACAGGCATCAACTCAAAAAAGGAAAAAAAAACCATAAGCATCAAATATTCATTGAAAAAAAAGTATTGGATTTTTTCCCCCTCCGTCATCTATTTGAATTGTGCTGCTGCCAGGTTAATATTTGGTTTGGTCCCATTCATTTTTTTTTTTTTTTTTAAACCAAACAAACAAAAAACAGAAAACAGAAAAGCAACTCAAGACTAAACAAAATGAAAGAATCCCCTTGACATTTTTGGAGACTGAGCAATACTTTTAAAGATGAATTTGGAGATGCTTCCATCCAGCTGGTTGAAGTGACTGCTCACTGAATCGAACAATTTGAGTCCTGATGAGTTTACTCTGCATGCTAATATCCTGAAGTCAACAACTGTTTGATGTATAGTGCATTTATTTGAGCAGCACTTAAGGCAGTAACAGACTGAACTAACTGACCTGTCAGTTAGCCAACTCATGCCCACATGAAGCTTTCGCAACTCATAATTCACAATTCTGTGTAAGTAGGCTAGAGTACTAAGTACCGCCGGCATCACAAGACACCGGTGCTACGATACGTAGCGTCTTTGACGGTAACACTCCCTGTTTAATGTCTATAATAAACCATCTTGTCATCCTGTCTTTTACTGGACAACTGTGACACGTAATAACAGAGGCGGTGACACAATAAAGCTGCTCGTAGAAATGACAAGCCGGACGCAGGGGTGACATAAAAAAAAGTGAAGAAAACGTTGAGGAGAAAGAAAATGAGAAACTTTGGACCCCCCCCCCCTCCCTCCACCATTCTTATGGAATCTCTTATTAATCTCAGCGGTAGCCTAACTGCCTCGGCTCCCCCTCACGCTGCATCAGCTCACAAACGCATCCTTTGCTTGTTTGCGGTGAAATGTGATCAAGTGCCGCATTTGATTAATGAAGCGTTCGCGGGCAATGTGCACGGCGGCGATCAGGCTGAGGCTGGGATTCCAGCTGCTTCGCTCTGTCTGGGAAAACAGAATTTGCGCCGCCGCGTTTCTTTTTCTTTCCGCCGCAGAGGCATGATGAACGGTCTGTTGTCTGCTGTGCGGCGCTCCACATTTATTTCAGCCCTTTTCTTTTTTTTTTTCTCAGGGAGCAACCATCCTATCTCTTAAAAGAGTAAAGCCTTCTCGGTTTTTTTCGAGCACATATTCCAAATGGAGTGGCTGGTTAGAATGAAAAAGAGACCCTTGTCGGTTTGCAGAGATTGCGGCCTCGTCGGTCGTGCGCGCACGTGGCTGCAGGTGCTGCGACAGATACGTGCAGCTGGATGCCTCCTCTCCCGGCTGCCGATGTTTTCGACAGTTCATTAATAGCCTGCGTTGACAGCCGAGTCGGCGCGATTCAAAGTAAAACTCCCTGTTTGCGGTAATTAGATTCTTGAATAAGATCATTTTGAATCCCTTGGAGCTCAGCCGTACACGGGAAAACAATTAATCTGGAAAGGGAAGTGCACGCTTTAATTGAAGCCTGATGGAGTGTTTTGCTTTGAAGAGGGGCGTTTTTTTTTTTTAAGCATCAAGGGTTCCTTTTCTTTACATCTGGGTAATTTGTTGGAGCGGTGAGGAATAAATGTGGCGCTGTGGGGCTGAGGCACGAAGCTCCGTATCGCCTGGAAAGTCTGGTGATATTTTCAAAACGCAGCCATTGAGCTGTGTGTTATTGTGAAAATTGTTAGAACAAACGAAAGGCAGGGGAGTGCGTTTCTTTTTTCCCCCTCCTCTTGAGCTACGGCACCTCTGCCGTTTCAAATGGGCGGCAGCCTGTGCGACGTTTTTGACAGAGCAAAATCATCGCTCAGATGGTGCCTTTTACACGGCGAAGTGGTGGGGGGGGGCGCAGGGGCGTGAGGGGTGGGGTGGGGGCATTGTCGAGAGTCGAGTATTTCCATTATCAGTCGGATCCCCAAACTAAATACAGTATTTGCCGTCACACATCAGGTTAAAATCAAAATTAGCAGCTGTCCCAATTTCACGCATGGGTGCCCGTTTGATTTTCGATTTCCACCCTATTTTGGCCTTAAATTGACATTCAATTTGCTCAACAATGGAGTCCTCGGGGGGCCTGCGGAGGAGTCGGCTTTTAATCAAGGATTTTGGAATAATCAAAGTTCACTTGCGAGATACGCGGTTCTACTCGCTGCTTCCCTTTGACATTATACGCGGGATTACGCCTAATCCCATTCAACCTCGATGCAATCACAAGTGTTTGCGTCGAGATTAAGGCGTGAATTCAAAAACATTATGGATGCCGGGGCTTAAAGAAATTGATTTGTTTCTTTTGAAGGAACTGCTTGACTCATCAGGTTTAAAGTCCCACCCCGCCGTCCCTGAAAATCCATATGTTCTCTCTGGTCTTTCACGCTATCGACTCGATGTTCAACACATGTCCCTTCCTGGATGAGAGCAAACGGCTCCTATTCCTCGACGCGGCACCGGGAGCTTATGAAGTATGACATTTTTGCCTTTCCAGGCTTGTCACGCTGAATCGCAAATACTTTGAAAAAACAAAGCTGTGCAAAGTAATACTTCCCCTGGGGTTTTGAGTCAGCGCTGCTCCGAGATTTCTGTCACTCCTGCTCAAATTTTGTGCTCCTGTTTGTTCTGCGGCATTCAAAGTGCTCGGCGGCGTTTGATCAAAGCGATGGCGCCTTTGAAGAGCCGTCCAATCGCTGTTTGTTTTCCATCTGTTGACACTCCTGATTTCTGCACTTCACTATTTGCCAGATAAGCAGCCGCGCGGACAGAGAGGCATTGTTTTCAGCTGGCAGATTAATGCAACAGGTATATGAGATATGCCTTTGTGTGATGGATCACTGCGGGTTACGCCTCTGTTTCGTGCAAGATAAGAGCCGGTGAATGTTTGCTGAAAGCGACGGTGTCCGCGCAAAAGAATTGATGTACTTTGCGACTGTATCTTAATTCCAGCTGTTTTATGTAAGATGCTAAAGGTGCTTTTCCAAAAACATAACTGTATCATCAAACCAGGCGGCTGATAAGGAAGATTACATCCTTTATTTGGAGACAAAAGGGACAGAAGTTTTCAGGGAATGAAAAGAGTTTTATGCTAAATATTAAAAGAGACGCGGGGAATATATCTAAAGTAAGCTTCAGCTATTGTGACACAAGAGCCAGTCAGTAACTCAACTCACGCTGACATCATATTCGACTCTCTGTTAAAACCATAAATTTGCACCAGCATCATCCTGGGGCTTTCAATTCTCCTTAAACGTTTTCCGCAAGAAGTGATTCGGATAAACTGCCCAGTGGCTTAAAAAGAGTCTCCCAGCCCACTTCTGCCCCCACTGCAGAGCGTGGAAAAAGTTTTCAGCCGATAATGCCTTTGCTGTATTTCAGAGGCGTCGGTACAGCGGGAGCAACAAACCGGACTTGAAACTTTCATTTCAGCAGCGGGGCCAGATGATAGAGAAGACATGAATTGCGAGCGAAGACATTGCTGTTTTTTTGTCTGTTCAGAGGTCCTGTTTTTTCCCCCCGCAGCTGGCAGTCTTGAAAGAGACACGCTGTTCTTTTCTGCCGTAACAACTCACATTACAGCCCCCCCACCCCGCCACAGCTAATGTCTGAGTTTTCTCTCCTGTTTTCTCGCATCCCGTTTCTTTCACCCGAACCCCCTCAGAAGCGCCGAGACGGACGCGTTGGGCGTCAGCCCTCGGGCGTCCACTCCGTCCCGTCCTCCACGAACGCCACGTGCTTGTTCATCTGCATCTTGTGCTCGTCCCTGGGCGAGAAGACCGAGGGCAGCGTGCTGTGGTCGTAGGTCGCGATGGGGATGGCGGGGGGCTTGGGCTGCTTGCAGCAGCTGCAGCGACACGGCGTCAGGTAGAGGTACATGAGGATGACCACCATGGTGACCACGCAGCCCAGCAGCGTCGTGTAGCCCGTGTTGAAGGACTCCGGCGCCGGCGGAATGACTGTCACATTCACCTCACGGGTGGCGTTCAGCGCCTGCTTAGTATCCAGGGCCGTGCACACGTACATGCCCGTGTCGTTGACCTTGGCGTCTCGGATCTCCAAGGTACCATTAGCAAACACGCTAATGAGGGTGTCATTCACGCCGCTCTGGGCGATGAACCCCTTGCTGGGCGAGAGCCACGTGAACGAGAGGTCCTCGCCGCTCAAGGACGTCTGGCAGTCCAGATGCAGCAGCTCCCCCTCGGAGACCAGCACGTTGGAGAGCAGCACGGTCACCGGCTGCGAGATGGCCTTCTCCACCGAGCAGTTGGAGAAGAAGCGGCTCTGCTGCAGGAACCGGATGGACGACCGCGGGTCGCCGGAGATGCTGCAGGTGTGCTCGTCGGCGAAGTCCCTGAGCGGGTCGTAGCCCCGGAAATCCCAGTGCCAGAAGACGCTGTACATGGCGCAGTCGCAGATGAGGGAGTTGTTGTGCAGGTAGAGCCCCCGCTGCACCAGGCCGGGCAGGGCCTTCACGTCCTCCCACTGGAGACGAGCCATGCGGTTGGACGACAGGTCCAGCATGGTGAGGAAAGGGTGGCTGTGGTCTTGGATGGAGAAGAAGGGGAAGTCGGTGATGTGGTTGTGGCTGAAGTAGGCCTTCTTCAGGCTGCTGAGGCCCGTCAGCGTGCCGGCCTCCACCCGGACGATTTTGTTGTTGAAGAGAAGCAGCTCCTCCAGCCTCCACAGACCCTGGAAGTAGTGCTGCTCCACCACTTGGAGCTTGTTGGAGGACAGGTCGAGGAGCCGGAGGCCAGATGCGTTATTAAACGCCCCGGGCCCCAGGGAGCTGACTTGGTTGTGGGCCATCCTGAGGTTTTCCAATCGAGGCATCCTCCTGAAACTGCCGGCGGCGATCCAGGTGATGTGGTTGTGTCCGAGGTCGAGGGTGACGGAGAACGAGGGCAGCGACAGCGGAACCTTGGATAGGCCGCTTGAGCTGCAGCTCACCGTGTCAGACACGCAGAGGCACATGGACAGGCAGGTTTGCTGGGAGCCGCGGACGAGGCAGAGCAGCTGCAGCGGCGGCAGCAGGAGGAGGAGGGAGCCTGGATTTAGTCGGCAGGTCATGCTTGCGGGTGTCAGATCCTTCAAGGATTTTAAATCCCTGCAGCTGTCTGCGGTCAGATAAGAATCAGATGAGAAACAGTGCTGCAATATTAAAGAAAAAAAAAGCAATTCTATTTAGATCCACCTAAACCCTCACCCGGAGTCAGGCAACAGAGACGTAATACGATGACAGGGTTAATTGGAAACCGTGAACTCGTGACTTGATGTCATGCTAAAAAGCGGAATATCGCAACTAGAAATCCACCGCTGTTAACAGAATTGATCTCGCAAGTGTTCAATAGGCCGGGTGTATTTCTCACTGGTAACAGCGGCACTAAATTCAGCATTTTATTGCGGCGATCATGCAAGGCTGCGACGAAATATAATTTTACAGCGAGGGGCACCGTCTTAAAATACCTTTTCCTTTTCTTTTTTTTTTCACCACCCTAACAAGCCGTCCGCCGATGATCTCATCCGAGACTGTGTGGCCCGGAGCTGGAGATAAAGAGAAGACTCATTTCAATATGAAAACAAGCGTAAAGCAATTGAGCGACCACACAGGGTTTTTTTTTTTTTTTTTTTTAAAGACTGTCCAGCAAGAAGACACAATAACGGGAGGACGGGAGGGACATGATTCACCTTTAAAAGCGGGTCCCTCTGGCCACAGTTGGCGTCAGGTGACGGAGATCAGGTCGCAAGGATTTCCTGCGGCGAGCTCGGGACCAATTTGAGGGTAGACAGTGGGAGAGATTTCACGCCACGTCCAGACAAGAGAGCAATTTGTCTCACTTAGTTAATCTTCGGCCCTTTCGAGAAGTAGAAAAGCAGAACTTTGAGGGCCGGGAATCCAAGAGCAAAGTGCTTCTCCGCCGCCGCCGCCGCCAACTCCAACTCTGCCGCTCTATTTTTTTCTCGCCTCCTCCTCCTCCTCCTCCCTTTGAAGTCGCATCCGTCAATTTCCGGAGTTTTGGGCGAAGCCCCCACCTCATTTCTCGGTGCGTTTTGGGAAAATTCCCTCTGACTGTGAACATCTCCTTTTCAGCCTCCTCAACCCCCCACCCCTGCGGGACTTTCACCTGGATGTATCGCTTGGCGCCTCTGCCCTCCCTTTTGCAAACAGGCACACAAACATACAGCCGCCCTCTGAGATGCCTCATAATCAGTTCCGTCGCTCATTTCTTCACTGGCTGCCAACATCCCTTCTCCCCCACGGCGCCTGGCTTTGACTGGATGTGCGCTGTCCCCGCCGCTTGGTCATGGTGGTCCTGACTGCTCTGATTTCTGTCACAGTGAATTAGCTCTGCCTCCCAGCAGCCACCTCCTCTCTGCTACACACACACACACACACACACACACACACCGAAGTGGCCGGGTTTTTTTTTTTGACTTGACTTGACTCCCCTGCTCTGGCGGCCCAACCTGCAGAGGGCAAATGCGAGGAGATAAAGATCAGGCCGCTGCGAGACGGGAGCGGGAGGAAGACTGATGGACGTCCCGATTTAGCCGGAGGTCAAGTCTGGCTCTGAATGCTGCGGAGGTGCGGTGGCAACAAAAACACATTTGTATGTAACGTGTTGGTGTTGGAGAAACACGCAAGTCGCAATCGTGGCATGACACACAATCCTGTCCCAAGGCTGGATTGTGTAAAAAAGGAAGAAAAAAAACAACCCACCCACACGCGCACATCTCAGAGATGTCAGAAAAGGAACCGAGGAGGCCCCGCTCTTGTTGCTTGGAGGTGTAGGTGGTTTCGTATCTCGGCTTGAATTGGCCCCCAGTAATTTCCTTTGAACCTTGTCCTACTGTAGAGGACAACCTGCGCCGGCACATCTTTTAAATTATTCATGTCGTATCGATTGTTTTGGGATATTATGTAACCTCGGCATTTGTTCGAACGGATCCTTGCACGGTGGTTGTAAACGGATCAGCGGCGCCGCCGCCGCCGCCATATAGGACCCAACGCGTTCATCTGCATAATCTGCTAATGATTCATGCTGCGGGGCGCTCGGCACAATCTGGGCAGCTTCAGGAGGCATTTCGATGAGAGCGCGGCATCTCGTCAGGCGGCCGCGTTTGTTAGCTGCACGCGGCGGCGCTGCGTGGGGATCGTGTTCTTCTTCTCCTTCTCTCCGTGTTTTTGCTGCCGCCGCCGCCGCTGACACAACTTGAGCATTTCAGCGGCGCGTTCCTTTCAGCGTCGACGCTCTCTCGCACACTCGGCGAGTGTCATTTTCAAGTGCAGTCATTTGTCATCCGCCGCGCGCAGATCAATTGAGGCGGAGCGCAAACATGGCGGAATGAGGCTCTCGTGCGCACCTGCATTATTTGCTCGGAACAAAAACAATTATTTTTCCCTTTGTCTGCTGTCTGCTTGTTGTCACCCCGTGTGGAAGCCGCGCGCCTCGTCAGAGCGAGGAGGCCGTCAGCCCGAACAACATCAACGTGTCGCCCGCTCCTCCTCCCGTTCGCCGGCGCGGTTTTAAATCTTTCCCCTGAACGCAGCTCTGTTGTGGACTGTGTGGCTCCGGCCTGCTGTTGGGGAAAATCCCCCCATCTAATCTGGATCGTCGTATCAAGCCGCTTTGCAAATCCCGCCCTCGTCTTCCTCCTCTGCATATATTTGATTAGACCCGCAGAGCAAGCAAAAATAGTGCCGTCAAATCATCCAGGTTCCGAGCGGACCTCGAAGCTTAAAGCCTGACCCCGGTGCACCGCGCGCCGGCAGAGGGTGATTTCCCCTTTGCCATCTGCTGCGGCGGAGAGAAAGAAAACGGGAAGAAATGAAACGGCGGCGTCGCACGTCAGCTCCAATCTCTCCTTGACGCAAGCGAGTTGACAGCGACAGCATGTGTCCGTCGTGCTGGAGGGTGGAGAAACAAAAGAGGCCTGGTGTTCATCTGCAGATAAGACAACAAAAACAATAAACGATTCAATTAGTAATTAAGTTAAATAAATACAATTGCCAATGTTTTAGAAGAACAATGTGTTAGAAATCACCAGAAATAAGGAAAGTTTGACTGTCACTTCACTTCCGGTTTCACTTCTCAGGAAGTGGGTGCTGCAGTTCTGGCATTCAGCCCTTTGTGATGTCATACAAAACACTGATAGCTCACCATTATGGCTTTCATGATAGTGATGAAGCCTTGTTTTGTCCTCTTCCGAACATTAGGATGATCACATTCAGCACCAGCTGCCACTGCATAATGATAATAATGGTAATAATAATAATAATAATAATAATAATAATAATAATAATAATAATAATAATAATAATAATAATGATGATGCAAGGAGACTGGTCCAAGTACAGGATTAAAAGTAAGTCTAAAAGTGGTTATGGCATGGGGGCCTTTCAATAATAACTGCTCCCAAATTTATGTTGGCACAAAGCACTTAGCCTAATACCAGCTGGCTGCCGAATATCTCCCTGTGATTAACGGCTGTAGTCTCATTTAAAAGCTCATTTGAATCTGGAAACAGGGAAATAAACACTGTCTAATATGTAAATTAATGAATAAATGTTTTGCAAAAGTGACGGGGCAATAAATAAATAATAACAATTACTCCCAAATATTCCCGAAGAGCACAATTTTTGCGCTGACATTTCATCAAAACCAGATCTTTGTGCTGCAGAGCTGGTCAGTTAGGTTGGCTTTTGTCTGTGAATTGTGGACCTTCAGAACTAACACTCCCAACGCCCCCTGCGTAGTATTTATTCTGCTTCTACGCAGCGTTTTATTAGTAAGAAAGAGCGCCAGACAAATATGAATGAGTCAGAGCCTGGATAAAGACTTCAAGGATTGACTTTTATTTCTTTTTTTCTCGCTCCCCGGGTACATTTGCAGTCTGGATGAGCTCCCTGTCAGAAAGGAGCTCCAGACAGTGCAAAGACTATTTCCCTGTCACCAGGAGCTGCTCAGCGGTTTCATATGCTTTGTATTCACGGCGGAGGGCAGTGCATTATTTGAGAATGGCTTATGAGAAAGAAAAAATAACCCAAACCCGGCAAGATTGCAGTTCTTCATGTTGACATGCAGACAACAGCAATGTCTTCTTAGCTTTTCTGCAGTGACGTGCTGCAAGTGTGAAGAGACAAGCACCCCATCTAGTGGTTGAATGCTCTGCAAGAGGAACAGTGACGCTGCCACTGCATTGCCTCACCCACTATTCCAGAAAGCATTTTCATTTCTAATTGTAAAAAAAAGAAATCTGCTGAGATTAAAATGAGAGAAAAAAAAACCGCAATGGAATGGAAAAACTGAAATGTAACCAAGAGGAGAAATCACTTCGGTAGCTGCGTCGTCGTTAATCACAGATATTCTCATTTCAAATTCTCAGGAAACTCAACTAAAGATCAAAATAATTATTTTTCTTTAAAATATCTATTTCAAATCATCCTTTTGGGAAAATGACCATTAAAGCATCAGTTGGACAAATTGCTCTGAAATTGTTGTGTTGTTGTGTCATTACACCTTCTCTGGGTCCCTTTTAAATTTAAATCATCATAATAATAACAATAACAATGATGATTAAAAACGCTACTAGTTGTTAGCGGTCCCTGCTGGGCAAGCAATGAAATAGGAGGTTATTTCTGTAATAGACCTAAAGTATGCCGAGGCACTGGTGTACAGCAATTATCTGCAGCTATAAGCACATAATGGGACACAGATGCATCTGTAAAATAAAAAAAAGACAAGAACAACAACTTGTCTGTTTTGGCTCTAGTTCAGATAAAATAATGTTTTCCTTTGGGTTCGCTTGACACATTTTGCTGTCGAGTCCGAACAGAAGCGAAGGAGACGACGTTTCTTGTCTGTGAGGCATCGCGCTGAACGGCACGAGCTTCCAGACAGTGCTCTCCGTCTTGGGGCGTATTAGATTACGAGAAGAATTTTTGCTGTACAGAATGAGCATATGACAAAATTAAACAGCTATTAGCGGGCGTTAGCAGCTTAACGCGGCATGCGGTCCCACGGCGAAGCTAAGCCGACAGATGCATCTTGAGAAAAGAAGGGCGGGGTTTCTTTTTTTTAACCCCTCTCCTTCTCGACCCGACATAAACATTTTCTCGGTTCTGGCTCTGGTTTTGTTCTTTGGGCCCCGAGTCGCTCGAGTTGTGACGGCCAGTGAACACAACCGGAGATCGATGCTACCCGACCGAAGAGGAAACAACGCCGAGCAGCTGTGTTTCCAAGACCCACGTGGACACGAGTGGTGGGGGAGGGGTGGGGAGTGAAAGACCCCTGATTAGGATGCGAACCCACATCTTCACGCGTGTCCATACGCAGGACAAGAGAGCGGCGCCAGTGGCGGCGGCGGCGGGCGGGCGGGCGAAACAAAAGTGAGCCTCATCCTGTGAGCATCCCCCCCCTGCGTCTGCGCCCCGGACTGGCTCCATCATCTCGGTGCTGATTGTTAACGGATTTCAATTACGACCCACAAGAGTTAATATGATTGCTTGCTGTTTACCCTTTCTTGCTTCCCTCCACGGGAGCCAATTACGCGCGAGTGGTGGTGGATGAGCGGTGGACGCTGCTAATGGCCCACCGCTTCTCCCTTTGTATTCACATTACTGAAGGATATGGGTTGTGAAATGAGATCACAAGTGACTACTGCGCTGTCCGCGATTGTGCGATAAAACATTATGGGCCTGAACACGGTGAATTGTGCGAGTGCGGGCCGGCGGGCTGCATGTTACTTTAACTCCTGTCCTTTCACTTCCTACCTTCCTTCTCCTTCTCTTCTCTTCCCTCCTTCGGTCTCACGTGCTCCTGTATCTCCCGTGCCTCCGCTAACCCTCCATCTCCTCCGTCCTACCTTCCACCGCCTCGCGCTCCCTCGGCTCGCCTCCCTCTCGCGCGTCCTCTCAATTCTTATCCCCCCACATCACTTTTTATTTTACACCTCTGCTCTCCGCCTCTCGCGTCTCACCCTGCGGTTATCAACACGGACAGGCGGGACATGAGCTGAGCCGAGCGCCTCTTTCCCTTCCAGATCACTTAAGCCAGATTGACGTCCCCTATAAAAATCCATTATGTCCTTTATAAATAGGGAGTGATAGGGCTCGCGATCAATCACAGCCATAAAATTAATCATTAGCTCATTACTCCGGGAGTCTATCGCCCCCTATATCACGTGAAATGTCTGATTAGTTTTTTCCGCCCATCCCCCGCCCATGGTTCAAGGCCGCCACTGCAGGCTTTTGTTTTGTTTTGCTTCCTCCGTGAAGAGCGACCAGCCAGAAGGTGGCGCCTCTTAGCGAGAAGCAAGAACATGATGTCGTTTTTGAGGTGCAGGTTGCCAACCTCGCGCTGACTCCAGCTGCCGCTGCCGTCCTCGCCACCTGAGCCGCACGCAACAGCCTCCCCACCCCCCCAACTCACGTCTCCTTTTAGGCTGAGACAGACACGCTGGGGGACAGGAAGCGTGATGAGCGGTTAACAGTTCCATCAGGCATCTGCGGGGCCGCCCGTGGAAAATGAAACCATCTTCTGAGCAGGTAACTCAATTTAGCTGGTGGCCGCCTTCTCCGGAGCGACAAGCGCAAATACTTTCCCGCAGCTGATGGGCTGAGGTAACCGAGCATGGCCGGAGCCGCCGAGTCGCAAGAGGACAGACCTGCTCCGCCCTAATTGCCCGGACGGGGCCGAGGGAGGTGTTTGCGCCGCTTTTTACAGATGGAGGAGGGAAGAGCGAAGAGTTGAAAAGGTGCTGGGCTTTTTACTCTTCTTCTTCTTCCCTTTCAATCAATAGAATGGACCGGCTTTAATCACGGGGTTATCGAGTGCTGAAGCTTGTAAAATGGAAGGCTGCCTCCTGGAACCATTTCTAACTTTGTCCCCAGGACCCCAGTTCAAAGAGGCGCGTGTGCCTGCAGTGGGAACATTTTTGCATTTGGAGCGCATTCGCGGTTGAACCCTTTAAAAATGATATTTTTCAATTTCACTTAGTGCGGCGCGCGTGGAAATGAGCAGCCTCCTCGCTGACAGGACGTCACGAGAAGAGCAACCTGTGTGAGTCATTTCCGCTTGATTGAAGCCCCAGGGGCGAAGGGAGGAACTCATATCCTTTACTATCCTGTCAGAGTAATAACAGAGCACCGAGCATTTCCTGCAAAACCGCTGCTATGTGAAAGTATTAACAATAGGGGTGGAGAATATTCATCAGCTCAGTACGCTGCAGTCGTTGTAATACAGTTATGGAAAATGAAGAGGCAGATGTGGCGACATCAATTTACAAGCACGTTTTTTTTTTTTAAATTTAAAAAAGTGAAAAACAACTTCACTTTGAAACTCCAGTTGATTGAACTGCCAGAATGCCTGTAATCACTGCGACATTTGTATCAAATAGAGGGAAAAAAACACCCACTACTGTTTTTCTCAATGTTACCCAAATATTCTATTTCAAGTTAAAACAGAGTGAAAATGAAACAAAGTAGCCTGCAGCAAGGTAGAGTTAACCTAGAGTGTTGCAAAATAAATCACTGCAGGCTGTGAGATAATTAGTAGAGTTAGAACAACTAACCAATCTTCTCAAGCGATCAAAGATTGGTATTTCTGACATGCATTTAGAGGCGCCGTGGTGACATTACTTGAAATTCTAATTGAGTTGTGACAGTCAGTAATGATTGAAAGTGCTGCGAAAAAATAAAAAAGAATAAGAACTTACCTGCTATTCTGCCTCCCTGTCTGTTTGTTTGGATATGTGTGTGATGGTCCTGTCAAAAACTACCACAGACAAAAGAAGAAAACCCAAAACACAACTGTACAGTTTTCTTTTTCATGCTCCATTTTTTGGCAGCATGTGCGATAACATACATCTCATGACGATTTTTGCCAGAGGGTGTAAACAGAAGGCTAAATATTCTGTTTTTGGGGAATAGAGATTTTTTTTGCATTATTAATCACGGTGTTGCCGTCGAGAACCTTTTCCACTGGAAAAAAAAACCTCTGGTAAATTCAGAGCAGCTAGTACCGGTCCCTTTAACAGTTGGCTCCACAGACACATACGTGTCTGTCTTACAGCAATCATTAGCAATCAGTCCTATTAGAACATTTTATAATTGTTCTCTTGCCTAATTACATAACAATCATAGTGACCTTCCGCCGTCCTACTTAGCAGTCTGAGCTGCTGCGTTCAGGAAAAATCAGTTTCACGGGTGCGATTAAACGCGGCGCTGGCGACGCTATCTTCCCCCCTGCATTATTAATCACAATGTAAAAAAAAAATGTTAGCACTGTTAATTATTGCAAAATGCGTGACGGTGAAAATGCCAGCAGCCTGTTGGGTGAAAGTGATGTATTGTTGTCGGAGAGGACTTAATGAAACGTCTCCGGGTCGGTGCAGGTAGTGTGGCTTTAAGACGCGGCGGGCCGTCTTCATGCAAAAGTCTCCATTAGAACACATCGGATGAAACTTTAATGTTCTCTGTGGGCAAATCGCTCTGCCGCCGCCGCCGCATCCGCAGCCTCATGTTAAAGGGGGAAGCTGGGAACACGGAACACGTATTGACAACCTGCATTTGCTGAGGAGGAGCAGGGCTGTGATGAGAAGGAAGGAGGGATTCCTTCACTGATTAATGGTGTCACAGCCCCCCCCGGGTTTAAGTGTCCTTGATTGGGACACTCGAACCCGACCAGCGTCTGGCTTTACTGTAACCGATGCCACACAACGCACTGCATGGAGCGTAGCGCCACCTGCAGCGCCGCTCATCGATTACTCAATAACGGAGATACGGACTGTACGTAACGTTGCAGCCAGGAAAAAAAAAAAAAAAGGCATCACATCTGTGTTTGGTGGCAGCAGAGGCGGAGGCGCGCTTGTGAGAGCACGTCAGTGGGTGAAAGAAGGGAGGGCGGGGATGTCGGGAAGGGAGAGGAGTGGGGGGGGCAGAGTGAGACTGATCGTAGCCTGCAGAGGGCAGCCATTAAGCTCGGCAAATATCATTATCAGATTTTCAATAAGGTTGCAGCCATCAGACGTTGAATGCAAGACGGCCTTTTCTTTGCCGCTCTCCTGCCAGACCGCGCAGCTGCACCAGGTGCAAGATGTTTTTTTTTTTTTTTAATCTTTATTATTTTTTTTTTTTTTTTTTCATTTTTTTGCAATTCAATCTGGCTGCAAGGCCGTGAGGAGGCCTCACTTTATTGGTTAGATCCCAAAACAAATCATGCGGCCCCTGCAAATGCAAGACTGCGGGGCCGGTGGTTGGGGTGGGGGGAGGGGGGGCGAGGGGCAGGGGCGGGGTACCTGAGGAGCAGCTATCGCGATTACGCAGCGATTAGCCGGCCGCGGCGCGCTGTTGTGCCGTGTGTACATCACGTACGAGGGCACTCTGGGGTTCTCTCTGCTGTGTTCTTCATTATCAAATTTTAAATTACTTTGCTGATAAAGTGCATTCAAAACGCAACCGTATTTCAATAGATTCTCTCACCCCACCCGCCCTCCACTTCAAAGCACCAGCGCTCATCGCAGGCCAAAACTAATGAGAGATAAGAAACTGGAGATAAGGGATTTTGGGCTTTGGGTTTTTTTCCTCTGTGTGTGTGTGTGTATTTGTGTGTTTGTGTGTACTGCGGCGTAACGCAGCAGAAAGGTTTGTCGGAACTAAACAGCTGAAATCAACAGAGAAGCTTGGCTTGTTGCAGAAGGAGGGGAGCGGGAGAAAGGAAAGTGGGAGCCCATCTGTCAGCGGGAACCGCCTCAAGTCTGGCCCTGCCTCTCTGTTTTGATTATTTCCTTATCTCTCTCCCTCACTGGCTGGCTGTTAGTAACAGTGACCTGCTGGATTGCTTCTTGGACCATATTTTACTGGTCTGACTCAGACACTGCAATCCCTCCCTAATGTTTGTGGATTTATTCCGTAGGCTTAAAATCCCCCGTGAAGCAGCAGAAGGATCCCTGCGATGTATTAGGAATCTTCATAAAACAACCGCCCCCCCTCAAACACACACACACACACCCCGTAAATACAGCACGGGGTGGACTGCGGACGCAGGATTCATCAGATCTCACGCGTTTATCATCCTTTATTCAATTATTGAGGCCATTAACCAGAAGAAAAATACTTCAGTGAGACGCAGCGCTGCCAGACCCGCAGCTAAACTAAAAACTGCGGCCTCGGCCGAACTATCTTCAAATGCATCCGTTCCACCGAGCTGTTTTTAGGTCTGCTTCAAGTAGAATTAAGCCGCCATGAATTCTGGGTAAGTAAAGAATTTTTCCTCCAACCCGAACCCCGCCCCTTAAAAAAAACACGGCTGACTGAGCAGCTATTTCGTTCTGCTCAGCTCTTTTTCACTCTTGCAGGAATTTTTTTTGACTTCTGAAATAAATCAACAATTATCAGAACATTTTGCAGGAAGAAGGAGAAAAAAAAGAAAGAACCGCAGCCTAAGTAGCACAGAGCCGAGCCGCTGTCAGCTCAGCAAGTCTGCTGACTCATCGGTCAAGTCCGGCAGACTTTTTCCGAACAACCCTGGATGGATCTCCTCTCACTGTTTACGTCGGCCAAACTTTTTTCCCCGCTTCTTGTTTTTGGCAAAATAAAACCTGAAATTTTTGGAAAAGGAGAGCCATCAGCGCTGATAAAACCTGCAATCTCTCTCCATGAATGCAGCACGCAGCCTTTTCACTTTTCATTGCCGAATTAAGAGAACCGATGAATAACAGTCAACAATCCGAAACACATCAAAACGGGAAGATGGATTCCTCAGGTTCATTTGGAGTGCAGCTAATCAAACGTGGCTCGCAAAATTATAAAGGCCCCCGAGGACGGATGTCGTTTGAACAAAGGTGGCGGGCGACTGGTAGTTGGCACATTTCCATCACTCTGAGCCACGGCGAGGGATTTGAATGCGGCACACAGCGCGATTGTGAGCGCCGTGAAAAGGAGCCGCTTGCTTCGTTAAGTCGCTGCAACTGTGCCCTTTGTCACCTGCAGCTCTTCATCTGACAGCTCGTCGCCGCCGCCGCCGCTCCCCGCGTTCGATCGCTTCCTGCGAGACTTCAATCTCAAACTCCGTTAAGCACAAGGCGGAAAAAAATGCCTTTTGATTGGGCGGCTCAACGACGTCGGATCTGCGCTGTGATCTTCATCTTGAAACTGGTGTTTTCCCTCTTAAATTGCCTTTAAAGCAGGAGTTAGCAGCCTTTTGGAACCTGAGAGATACTTCATGGATACGAAGTCATATGAAGGGCAACCAGTTTGCTACACTCTCCGAAAATCACAAATATTCTCAGGTATATAGTATGTAGTAATACTAATGATACTGATTTATGTGAAGACACTGATCAAGTTAGTAAGTTCTCAATAATTCTCAACAACGACTTAACAAGGTTGGATAAAATGGAATTTTAGACGCAGCTCAACGAGTTGAGCTGTATGCGGATGACTCATGTGGTCCCTCAGGGCGTGTTGGTGACCACTGATCTAAAGCAACAATCAACGGCCTTCTTAGTAACTCCGATGCACCTAGACACCAGCTTGTGTTGGGGCACTTTGCAGTTGCGCGTTGCGCTACTATCGATGTGGCTAGTGTCTGCGCTCCCAGAGGTGCTGTGCGGCCAACAGGACGAAAGATGGATGACGGTCACTTTCCACTTAATGACCCTGAAGACGTTTTCCTTATCAGTGCTCGTTGCTGTGCCTGGTCAGACCACCGTGCTGGAATGAAGCACAGAAGGCTCTTCGCTAACAGCTAATCTGTTCTTTAGAGCGCACGTTTCTTCCGTCTCGGAAAACTTGTCCAAAATCACCCAGTGCTGTTTCGCTCTTTTTGCACTTAGACGGTATTTTCCCACATGTAAAGCAAACACACACACACACACACACACGCGGGCACAACACACTGTTGACGCCTGATTAACGTGAGTGCAGGAAATTTAGAATCATCAATCACGAGCCATGACATTGTTTCATTAATACTTAAAAGTTTCTTGTATAATAACTCGATTAATAACCTCCGTTTCCCCCCTTCTGTGATTGATAGTGGCAGTAGAAAAGCAAGGGGAATGAAGAATAATAAAGAAAAGGGGGAGATATAAAATAAAATAAAATAATATATATATATATTTTTTTTTTAAAAGACATTTTGTCTTTAATTAGAATTCATAAACTTTTTATCACCTTTGGTGGTAAGAACAGTGTTTTTTTGAGGAGGAGACAGGAGGCAGAGCTGGAGGTTGTGGAGATTTAACATGTTTTGAGCTTCTGTTGGGGAGTGACCAGGATCAGGGATGAGGACATCAGAGGGACAGGACATGTGAGATGTTTTGGAGATGAAGCCAAAAACATCAAACCAAAAGCCAAGACAAGGCCAGACTGAGATGGTTTGGTCCTGTACATTAGGGGTCCTGTGGTTCATTCCTCTACAGCTGGGCAGAGGGATGCTGAGGTTGGAACTGGCAGACAGGAGGCCTGGAGGAAGAGCTGAGAGGAGATTTATGGACGTGAAGTTAGTTGGTGTGAGAGAAGATGGAAGATAGCATTAGATGGAGGCAGGTGATTGGCTGTTTTCCACTCTGAAAAGTAACAGCCAAAAGGAGAAGAAGTAAGCTTTGACTATAGTTTACTAAAAAAAAACAAAAAAAAAAACTCACTCAAGTGGAGACAAATTCAAAGAATACCTTACAAAGAAAAACGATTAAAGAGAAAACTATCAACCCCGGATTACGCAACATCCAAAGCGAACCTGCCGCGTCTGACTTTGATTTGAGACACTTCAACAGAAAGCTCCCTTTGGCGGAGTGCACGGGCGTCGGCGAGGCACATTTCACACTTGACACTCACTATTTTCCAATCACTCTTTGTCTCGTTACGCCCCCGCCGCCATTTCTCTTCGCCACCGATCGTGTCCTGTCCGAGTAAACAACGTCTTTGAAGTATTCCCCCCCACCAATGTTAATAGCCGTGGCACCTTTAATGATGAGGCAAGAGACAAGGCCTGTGAGAAATACTAGCCCGGCAAGGTCAGCGCAGACAAGGTCCCATCTGTCTCAGGCGCAGCCTCGCTGGATCCCGGGACCTTACATTACCGTGGCCCCGGGGCGGCCAAAATGGATCATCAATCTGAGTTTTAGAGGGACTCCGTCCACCGCTGCCATTTATGGGCAGAATAACACGAGTTTCTCTCTCTCGTCACCTTTTTGCAGGTAAATTAATAACGTCCGCCGTGGTGTCGAAAGCGTCCCGTGGTCGGCTGAAGCTATAGGGGACCTTCGGTGGGACTTCCCCCGGCATTACATCACGGCTGGCGAAGCTGTGAAAGCATTATGAAGCCGGGGTGGAAATCAGGCTTTGGTCGGAAAACAGTAATAGGTGTAGGGCTGCAACGATTCCTCGAGTAACTCGAATACAGAAAATAATCGAGGAATTTCATCTGCCTCAAGGCGTCGTTTGATTCAATTTGAAGTTTGCGTTTCTCACGGACTCTTTTTAGTGTGACACATGCAAATCGGGAGGAGACGGAAGCGGCCTTTGGGCAACGGCAACGACGGTAACACGCTTCTGGGACGTCTGGTGTGAGCTTGCACACTGACGTAATGGCCGCGTCAAGCTGCGGCCCTAAATAGGTGTTTTTCTTCTTTCTTTCCTCCTCTCCCCTTCCACACGCTGGCGGACGTATGTTCAGCCGCTGTGAGGGTAATTCCCAGCCGGGTCGTGAGGTTCAAGTCGGTAAAGCCTGGTGTGGCTAATCGTTTGGCTTCAATTTTTAGAAAAGTGCCACTGTGTAGAGGCAGATTAGCCGGCCCTTTAGCGCAGCCACTTTGCACACACACGCGCACACGCCCTGCTTTGCACAAGCGCGACAAAGCAAAACAAAACCAAACACACAACGACCCACACGGAGCGCCGACACCTCTCACACCGCTGAAGCCAGCTGACACGGGGGAGGTGGGTTAAGGGGAGGTGGGTTGGGGGGGGGGGCTCTGTTGCACGGCTCTGTTGATAATGAGTCTGTAATCCATTCGATAGCCCATAAACTGGGTGAGACCTCGGTGCGCGCCTCAGCCGGCAGAGACGTGCAAACGGCACCCGGGAGGTTGACATTACCGTGACGGGAATGAGCGAGTGCGGGCGGGTCAACGGCGCTGGCTCCAATCCCCCTCCCCCCTCCGCCCCGACCGCCGCCACCACCACCACGTCGGCGGAATCTTTGCACTCGAGATGTTTGGAATTGAAAGGCTGGGGAGCGAAAGAAATGAAAAAAGGAAAAGGAAAAAAAAAAGAAAAAATCCGACTGGTGCTGATTTCTGTCATCTTCCTTTTCACACGGGGCTCCTCTCCCACCAGCGCCGCCGGAACCCGGCTGTCATCTTATCGGCCGTGCCCACCTATAAAACCTCCTTCTGAAGCTCCTGCACGGCGGTGGCGGCGGTGGTGATGGTTGTTAGTGTTGGTGGGGATGAGGGGGGGTCCGTGACGTTTGTCTGCCAGTTTAAATTGCTTATCGTACGCAGAGAGGAGTCCGTGCGAGGGAAGAGGTTGTCTCTTCAGTGGGGGGCCTCAGAGGATCTTTTGAAAGCCAGCGCTTTTCCGCTCAGCATCGCCTCTAAAGTGACACAAATCCCTTCAACAGGAGGGACGGCTTCTCCATCCTCAGGTTGCTTCAGGTGCAGCACATTAGTTGTGCAGGGTGTTTTTTTCTTCCATCGTCCTCCTCCTCCTCCTCCTCCTTCTTCTTTTTCATCTCCTGCCCCTGTTATGTGTTGCCTTGAAGCGCGGAGGGGAAACAGCAGGGGAACCCCGACTGTTACCCCCGGCAGGGCGTTTTTAAGAACCTGCAGCCCGGAAAGCAAGCGGGTGGCCGGGACTGAGCTGAGCGGAGCGAGCGAGACTGGCAAGACTTTGAGCTTGATTCCGGTGGAAAATCCACGCATTGTCATTCACCTGGAACCTTGTTTGGTCGACTTCCGGGAAGGCGCGCAGAATCCCCTCCCCCTGCGTGACGGTGTGCTGCGGCGCTCCCTGCCAAGGTGAGCGTCGTCAAGGGATCATTTAACAAGGGAGAGATTGCGTGGAAAGGACAAGAAAGGGCCTCAGGTGGAGAACCCCCCCACCACCACCCCGATGAGGATTACTTTTATCCAGCATATGCAAATGACATTGATTAAAGCCCCGAGAAAGCACTTCGCCATGCGGGCCGTGTGCCATTCCTCTGCCGCAGGTAATCTCTTGAGAAAGCGCTGTAATGTGGCCCGGGGAGACGGCGCTAATAGCCAAAGATGAACTGCCGTCATCATGATCATTATTTTCCACTCAAAGACAGGAGGGGCCGCGGCAAATTGCGCAGACGTGTCGCAGAAACAAGCGATGTTGGTTTTTCGCCTGATCCGCATGCTGATGAATGCGGCGGCGCTGCCGCCGCCGCCGCCGCCACCGCCACGCACACTGTCACGCCTGAGATGCGCCGGACCGCCACTGCAAGCGCATGACTGTACAGCCTTATCGTCCTCCCATGCTGGGACTTTTAACGTCTTAATCCCTCGGCATATTGCGGGAGATTATCTTTCTAAAATTAACCAGCCCCTTGAGACTGCAGAGATAGCAGCTGCCTTTTTTCTGCCACTTGGCGAGTTTTCAACAAACAAAGTGGCTCATTGCATACGTGGGGGAGGTGTTGGGGAGTGGGGGGTTAGTTGCACGTTAGCTTTCCAGATGTGGTCCGACCGCAGGAGCATCGCGAGCTCGGCAGACGCGAAGGCAGCCAAGGCGCTCTGAAGGATTCCCGCGATTCTTTGACGTCTCGACGAGGATTTCCGGCGCCGCGTGTGCACAAACATGTTGTGGATGCGGCAAAGGAGGGTTGGAAAACACAAGCCTCGAACGCTCTGAAAAAAGGGCTGCCAAGCGTCACCTCGGCGCCGGTGCGTCCGTGACATTTACAAGAAGCCGTCGGTCTCAATAAACTGGAGCTGTCAGCGAACGCAGGGGAAGGGATCGATCACACCTTCAGCCGGGCTGCTGAACGTCACTAATTAAAGCTTTTTGGTTATCGCTCCGTGTTTAGAGCCCAAAAGAAAAAAAAAAACCCCAAGAACAACTCCCCTAGTAGTCTTTGCATCACAAGTCACAGGCTGGACTCTCTCCGACTCCTGCAGAGTCGGCCGCCAGCTCTGGAACCTGACCGGCTTGTTAAAACCCCAACACGTCCACAGGTCCTTCGCTTTTATAAGTCATGAGATAAGTGCAGCCGAGTGTCTGGCAGTATAAGCTACCGTGTCCAGAGTTTAAAATGTCAATAAATTGGTCATAACTTGATTTTGGATTAAGCAGGAAGTAAGTGTCCAAATTTCCCCTTGAAGGGCTCTTACCAATTAATTTTAAATATGCGGCTAAATGACAAATCAAGCAGGGAGTGGAGCAGCTGAAGGGGTTCTTTCTTTCTTTCCTTCTTTTTTACAGCTCTGCCAGGTGCTAAAATTTTATTCCACTCCTCAGGAAAACATTATTAGAATGCATCACCATTTATATCCAGGTTTATAGTGTTTATTTTTATTATTTCATAGATATTAGATTCATCACCACGTTCAGCTCTTCAGGGCAAAGAGTGTAACATTTGAAATGCTGAACTCTTATACTTTGATAAAGTCACGGCAAATAAAGAACTTGTCTGACCTTAGAACATTTAAAAGTACTTACAGAGCAGGTGTGCGTGCAAGGATGCGGCCCGGCTGCAACACCACGGACCTGTTGGTTCTGTGCTATAAAAAAAAGACATGAACATGAACAGCATTAACATAAAACATGTTTTCACAGTAGACTTAATCACCATTACGTGCCACTAAATCTTACACGCTGGGCCTCTAAAAATCTCCAGTTTCATCGAGACAGACAGATTGCTGTGATCTAGATGCTTTCTCTGTCCAACGAAGCGATCTCAGCTGGGTTTTCATTTATCCTGCTGGGCTAATAGGGAGCGAAATGCACAAAACAAATTCCTTCAAGGCTCGTTCATCGTCTTCAAATTGTCATCCAGCAGCCCAGAGGAGTTTTTCACAGCCTGCGATCTACGTAAAGGTAAATAACCTGGATGAGTTTGTCACGCAGCGCTCACATAATGAGCCACACTTTTTCCCCCCGTGGCTAATTTGGAGTCGCAAATACCCTACCTCACCACGCCCCCATGATTTGCATGCACTTTGACGCCGGGTGCAAAGCCCGCACGAATGTGCACACGAGAAAATGTATAATTCAAAGTCACGCATCAGTTACCAACGGCAACATGTGAAGTCAGATGCCACGGACAGCTACGTTCGGAGACAACTCGTGTGGGTTTGCATCAGCAACACAATCTGTGGAAAAAAAATCAAATCACATTAAACAGCGTTTGCGTTATTTGTCCGTGTTTACAATCGCACTCCTCTTCAATATGGGGAAAACTAGTTTGATTTCAATATTTGACGTAGTGGTGCTACATTGTCGCATTAAAATAATAGCTCCATTATTTCTAGACAGCTGCTCACACTGCAACGCCAAGGGAAAAAAAATAAAACAATAAGCAGACGTTTAATGGATTTACATAAAATGTTGACCAATTTTTTCTTTTATAAATTCTCTTGGAAAAATGGAAAAACAAAAACACTAATGCCGGGTGTCAATTCGATCACTGGATGCAAATTAACGAAGCTACGCCAAGTGTGCTTATGTCGTAGAACTGCGCTACGTGGCTACCAGAAAAAGCAAGGTCAAAAAAAATAAAATAAGCACCAGCAGAACTTAAAGAAGATTCCAGGAAATACTGTCAAGAATGGCAGGTACATTTTTCCACGAATGCGGACGAGGAGACCAAAGCGTTCCTTCGGAAAAGATCTGTTAATGCTAACGGTACTGTTTTCCCGGCTCATTATGGAAAAACAGGAAGGGCCGAGGGCATTGGCCCTGATCGGAGAATGACTCAGACTCTCCTCAAGAGAGCATACAAATTTTCCTGCAAATGAGAGGAAGTTACACTGTTTCCATGAAATTTCTGATTCCTAACACATAAACAGGCTTTCTGGAAATGCACTAATATATTTTGTTACAGGCCTAAATACCAACACGTCCACGCAGGCTATGTTTTAGCACTGGAAAAGAATTGAAAACGGCCTCGCGGCAGATATCGTTTGGGCGTGGACGTGGGTCTGTGCACGGCAAATCCAGGCTGTATATTAAATTCCCCTTAGTTTTAATCTACGGCGCTGACGTCTTCCCCCGCCTCTGCTGCTGCTGCTGCTGCTGCTGCTGCTGCCGCCACCGCCGCTGCTGCTAAAAAAGACCCATCTGACTCACACCTTCTGTGATGACTGGTGGTGGCCTGATGAGACGTAAGTCAGTGGGTAAGAAACTGAAGCTTTCAAAGGACATTAGCGGGGCCATCGTGAGAGAATAATGAGATCTTGCTCCACTTTACTTTTTCTTTTTTCTTCCTTCTACCTATATCAACGCATGTGTGCTTTTGTGTAATTATGCTCATTATTCACCATTTGCCATCGACGTGCGTTCCGCTCCAAGTCAGTCTCCGTTGATATCAGCTATTTTGTAGGGTTACATCTATTATCTGTAATCTGATAAAGATTTAGCAGCAGTGCATGGCTGCTCTGCTCCAGCCCCCCTTTTGTGTGCAGCAAAGCCGAGACTCAGACAAGTGAGTCATGTTGGAAGTGACAGCAGATATTTATCACTGCCACTGTTTATGGCAGCGCCTGCATGAGCAGTTTTTTCCCTTTTATTTATTTATTTATTTTCGCCCCCTCCTTTCCCCCAACCCCCCCGAGTCAATCCGAGGGACCTAAGTAGGAGCGTTAAGCGCTAATAAGACAGCTTCGGTGTTCATCCTGGCGCTTGCCCCTCCTCTCCTCTGTCAGACGGGGCGAAGAGATCTGAGTGCATCCCGAGGAGCCTCCTGGGCGATCGTGAGGTGAAATCCGAATGCGTAAATAAGCGAGATCAAGTCAAACACGGCCCGCCCGGATGCGTTGCCTCGCCGCGCTCCGTTGTCCTCTCGTGTTCTAAATTGTGGAAGAATCAATAAATAGGAGCAGGTTTTGCATCATGTAAACAGATTGGAGGTAATTGGGTTGCCGCTGTACACTGGCAAGCGCACGCTTTTCAAAATTAGGCCTCTCTCCCTCTCTGTCAGCGCGCCTCTCTCTCCCTCTCCCCCTCCCTCTCTCTCCAGACGGAAAACGTGATGAATAATTAAATAATAAATCCGGAACGCAAAGCAAATGTCATCAGCCCGACTTCAACGTAATCTTTTCCTGAAGTGAGAAAACGGGAGATTAAGATCTCTCAGTATTCTACGTGCGTAATTTGTTTCATTTCGGAGGCTTCAG
This sequence comes from Thamnaconus septentrionalis, assembly GCA_009823395.1. Taxonomy (NCBI): domain Eukaryota; kingdom Metazoa; phylum Chordata; class Actinopteri; order Tetraodontiformes; family Monacanthidae; genus Thamnaconus; species Thamnaconus septentrionalis. The sequence continues at coordinate 14,346,052 of CM020512.1, read as the reverse complement.
TCTCCTCGACTAACCTGCTCCTTTCCCCCCACACACACACACACACACACACACACACACACACACACACACCCCAACCTCCCCCGAGGTCTACAGACGGATTGTGGAAGAGCGCCCGATGGAACAGATAGAACGTTGTTTACCGACCTCCACCTCACGGCAGCCGTCTGTCGCCAAAATATTTGGCTTTGGGTGAACTGCTGCGGACCGACGGGAGAGTCATGAACCCATTAATGAAATGCTGAGAAGCGTTTACTGCGGAACCGAGTGCCGAGTAAATTACTGACCCTGAAGGGAGCGATTTTCTATTTGCTCTCGGTCTCAGCCCGTGATCATGATATACCCACAGCCCTGTGGCTATCGTTGTCATTGTCGGGGTCCTCTCCTAATAGTTTCCCCGTTTACATTCGCTGCACTCTCACAATCGCCTCCATCAACTCCCTCTCCGTGCCCCGTGAACTCGGAACACACACACACACACGCGCTATCTGAAAGCATCCTCGGAGGAAACGTGCCAGGCTCTTGCCGACCCGACTCGTCTCTCTGCTCTCGCTCAGCCACGTCAGTTCGGCCTTCATCAATTATGTCCTCAAGGACCAATGCGGCAGCAGCAGTGATTTCCACTCTGGAACGAATGGAATTCTCTATTATTTAGCCGCTAATATGGCTGCTGATGGCCTCTGAAGTTTGACGGGATGGACTTGGTGCTCGATGCCTTCCTGCACTCCAGACGGCTTCCGGCGTAAAAAGGGTCCGGCTCTGGCCACGCTGGCCATTTTATCTGTTGAGCTCGTTTCCTGCTAGTTGCATTAGACTGCCCACTGGGGTTTCTTTTGGCACATTAAAACAGATTTAGGTTAATAATTGATGCCGCGATTTATGGACTCTAGTGCCTGAGGTTCACTTGTAAGCCTCCACTTAAAAAGAAAGCATGCCTTTCATTCCTGCCGGTGCCTTCGAGTGCCGTGATTTATGGCCTCAGTTTGATGGTGCGCAATTTATCGTGCGGGAGTGTTCCGAAGAAAGGAGCCCCGACGTATCATTTTTCACACAACACTCATTTTGAAGCGATTGGCTTGGAGTTTCAGGTTTCCCGTTCACGCATCAACCCGACACAATGAGGGGGGAAAATATCGATCCCGTCTCCACGAGCAGTAAATCTGCACATATTTGCGCGACGGCCCAAGTCCAAGTCCGCTATCATGACACGCTGCCAGAAATTGATGCTCGACATCGACGCCAATTTTGACATATTGGGAAAAGCTCGGCGGGATGCAAATCATCAGCGCGACGACATTGTTGATCCAACTACACGTGCGATACGCGGGCTTAGCCTTTAATTACACTGGTGTATCGAGGTTGTTAGGAATTAAATGTCTCTGGAGAATCTCCCCAGTAAGAGGATGACTGCAACGCAGATGTTGTTCGAATTAGTAACAGGTTTTCTGTGATGCTACTTTCACAACCATACCTCTGCGTACACGCCAGCTAGTTAAGGATGTGTCTTTTTTTCTTCCAACAAGCCATTCAACTCCTTCTGTCCTGATGTTCGTTTTCAAGACAAAGCTCAGAAAAAAAAGAGCTTAACTTAAAGAAGAAAAAATCCTTATGTCTTCCTGATTCCATCGTCTGCATGTGTTTGCCTGTCTTGGCTTCTGCTGCTTTGTTTCTTTGTGCGATACACCAAGCTGGTTCCGAGCTATAGCATGATGGGAGACATGATTAGGGGTTGTAAAGAATCGGCAAACGCTCAGCAGGGGACTGGGCGAACGTTTTGTCTATGTCATTAGAGAGAGCCAATCAGATTTGTTACTCATAGGTCAGCCATAAGCTGGCCACTGCAGCGGTGTTAGATGTAATTCCTGCCAGACACAGTCAGGATTAAAGAGGAAACTTGTCCACTGAGAAAAGCCTCCAGTGCAGTTTTTCCTTCTCCTCTTTCAATGCGAAAACGCCGCCCAGTCGCCGCTACAGCAGCATCGATGCTAATCTCTTCAGCGGCAGCCTTTGTTTTCTTGATTTTCAGTGCAGCTCGCGTGCCTCTTTGTTTTTCGTACCTCCCGCCTCCACGCACCTAATGCAGGGCGACTGGTCATGGAACCCAGGGGAAATTAAGGATGAGTGAATGCGGAGGTAGCTCGGCAAGCCAAGATGGACGAGTGAGATTTCAGAGTTGAAAGTGAGCGATATATGTGCCGTGCAGGGTTCATCTACATAGTCGTCCATGTTTTCTTAACACTCCCTGACTGATGAGCACTCCCGGAACACAGATGTGGAATAAGAAAAACGCCTCAGCACCTTCCCAGGGAAATCCTGTCGTGTTTACACACAGACTGATCAAGCGTACAGTATGCATGCCTAATGCAATTTTAAAAAAAATTTTTTTTAAACAGCCAAAGGCGATTTTTCCATTTCCAATAAAGCCAAGTCCTGCTTTAAAGGAGGTGTTCATTCCTTTTCCCTAATAAAAGAGGGGCGACTTTGTCACTTTGCTCGTTCTCACTGCATTTGCAATGAATGTCCTTCTGACAGGAAATAAGTCACAGCTGTCGGGACTCGGTGGATATGTTTCCTTTGATGGAGGTGCAGCTGGGCTTTTAGGGCAGCAACATCAGTCAGATGGTCCAAAATGTTGATCCAGACCAAACTACCTAAATGACCGCGTGGCGATTGGATTCGCGGATGATACGTCCTCTCGATCCAAACGCCTGGCGTTGTTTCTGGTAAACATAAAGCTTGCGTTGAAGCAAATATCCCATCGCTGGCACACAACATAAACATTTTAACCGCCATCTGTTAGCCGCGGCACGCTAGCATCATCATTTTCAGCATGTTTAGGCCTGACCGCCACTTTGCACTCTCGCAGGGCAGCTTGGCGCGGCTGCAGAATCTTGTTTCTAGAGGTACTGAGCGCTCGGCGGTAAATTGTGGTCTCTAACTTATTCATGGATGTGGTCAGTGTTCGTCAAGTGTGAACAAATTGGTTTTCTCAGCGGTGGCTGCACCTACTCTAATCATATGCTTTAATGCAAATCAGGTTCACGGCGAAGGTCAGCCAACGGTTTTGCGCGGCAGCAGAATTTCAGTGGAGCACGCAGGCCCAGGTGAGCGGACGCACACCTGCTGGATGCTCGTCAGATCACGTACGGTGCAATCAATAACAGATAAATCTTCAGGCCCTTGCCACTCTGCCTTGTTTGTTTGTGTCTCTTTTTTCTTTTTACACACGAGGCACGAGTTGGCTTTTCCTTTCGGTGACTGAATACGACAACAAATCGTACAAAGCGTTTTAATCTCCCCTCCTTTCTCGTCGTATCCGTAGACCATAATTCCCTTCCATCTGAAGGGGAAGAGAGGATCCATCCCTAACAGAGTGGAATATAAAGCAGGGAAACGGGCTAAGAAATGCACCTGGTTTCAATCCCCTGGAAAAAAAAAAATGGGGGGGATTGCTACCATTTTGGAGCTCCATTTTAATTTCCTGTTTATTTCGCTCCTCAAAGCTTTGGAACTCTGAAAGGATTTAAATGCCCTTCAGTTCCCATGCCCCCCCATTCTTTTTGATTTATAGATTTGATTTTCAGCGTGAGAGGGGGGAGAAAAGGGAGTTCCAAAAGGGGTGCTGGTGGTGGTGGTGGTGGTGGTAGGGGTGGGGGTGCGGGTGCGGGTGTCGAAACACCACCGTGCCACGGAGGAGCTTAAAGTGAGCTGAACGGTGGAGGAAATAGGAAGGATATAAAACGCCCATTGCCAGCTCCACGGATGAAATATGGGGAATTGTCGGAAGGCATGTAGCAAAATGTGATATGCTGCAAATGAACTGGGCTTTATTCAATCCCTGAGCAGCCGTAAGACGCCGCCGCCGCTCAACCCCGTCTGTATTGTGCCGCGCCCCCGTGTCGACAGGGCTCGCTTTCAGCCGACACTGCCGGGCGGCCATTAAACACAACAGTACACAATCACACCTCTCCTTCCCCTAACTCTGTAAACACAGTGCGGCCGGCGCACCCCCTTCTTTTTTTCCCCTCTCTCTTTCGCTTCGAGTGTCCATTTTTCCGCCTCAGATGTCACTCCGGGACGGGCGCCCTGATTTAACTTCCAGGTCGGATCGGGGGGAAAAAAAGGAAAAGAAAAGGTAACTGTCGCATCACAGCCGAATTTCCCCGGCGTCTGGCCTGGAACTCGCAGCTGACCACCGCCGCCATTGCGAGAGGGACCCAGTGTGCTGACGGCCCCTCGGGGGGAGGGTGGGGGGGTAGGGGGGGTGCGACTTTACAGTTCCAGTCACGACGCTCCTGCGGGACCGCCGTGGCCGTGGGGAGTCGGCCGAGAGGCAGACCACGGCTGGGAGACACAAGGTGAAGCGGGGGTGGTGGGGGGGGGTCCGGGGGGTGGGGACAGATGAACCCAAGGGATTACTGTCACACTGTGCGAGCTCCTCGCGGCCCTTTTAGCGCCAGGAGCCAGAAAAAAAAAGCAAAAAAATAAATAAAAAATAAAAAAACACGCGGGAGAGGTTTGACGTCCAACCTGTTTCTAATTGAGCGCCGCCTCCAGCGGGAGGGAGGAGGGTGACGCACGCACAGTGTGGGAGGCCCGAGTGTCGACTGGAGTGGATCGCTTTCATACGTTAAGGTAGTGATTTATTGTTCCACTTTGCGAGATGGCAAATTTGTAACAGAGCTAATTTTCGGCTAACGAGCGCGGGAGGGAGATTAATTCGCGCGCGTGATGAATTGCGTGCGGGCGTGCGTGCGGGCGGTTAGCCCTAAGAAAATGTGAGCTCGGCTCGCGCGTGCACGCGTGCCAGCTCGCACGCACGTGCGCACACGCCTCAGTGAATGCTTCTCAAACTCGGGTAAATACTGCACTTATCTGAAATGAGTGGGCCTGCCCTCCGCCGCAGTCCTCCCGAGCAGCTCGCCACGGTAATGAGCGGGGCACGATGAAGAAAATTTGTTATTTGCGACACAAACAGCGCCGATGATGTTAATTCAAGCGGCAGAGACGTAATCCAGTCGCACCGTTTTCAACGACAAACAACATCTTTTTTCTTTATGTACCCCCTCTCCCCCACCCGCCCGCCCGCCCCAACCAACCAACAAAAGTTCTCTGAAGACTGAGCTCCATTGTTGTGTGCACGCTGAGACAATTAAGACGCCTGACTGCTGGTGCTGCGCACAACATGCGAACCTCGGAGGCCACTGACACGTGCACATGGGTCAATGAAAAAAAAAAAAACAGCCTTCAGCCTCTGGCAAAAAAGGCAAAACAAAACGGCCAAAAAAAAAAAAAAAAAAATCCCAGTACATGTCAGCAGCGTTTTAGAATAATGCCGTCCACATATGCAGGCTGTCAGTCAAGAGGAGGCAGGGAATGTCAACCCCCAAGTGCAAGTGCAAGACATGGCGGCCAATCAGGCAGCAACACCGGCACATTACTGGATGAAACTCTAGGCAAGAGCAGCAACAAACAGCAGATGGGAGCTGCATGTGTGGACTGACCATGAAGCTGCGAAATGTCTGAGCGTCACACTGGAGTAAGACGGACAGGAAGAACTGCAAGAAGATAGCCAGCTAGAATGGCTAAAATTAAATATTTTGGTTCTTTTTGACACTTATGAACAGCTGTTCATTAGGTATGCTCTGTTATTTCAGGCCTAAAAATCTGACCAGACAACATACAAAAAGAAAAAACAGCACATAAAAGATACATTTAACAATTTACGAGCCTCAGAATGGGGAAGAAAAGGGACTGAAGTGACTTTGGCGAACGTGGTGGTTGGTGCAGTTCTGAGGACCTACTGGGATTTTTGTGACAATGCAACCACCTCCGGGGATTACAGAGAACAGTCCCAAAAAGAGAAAATAGCCAGTGTGTGCAGCAGCTGTGCGGCGAAAAACACCTTAATGATGTCAGAGGTCAGGAGAGGATGGCCAGATTGGTTGGAGGCCACAGAAAGACAACACAATCAACCAGTTACAACTAAGACCTGCAGAAAGGCAACACTCCCAACGCTTCCAGGCCTACTCTCACCGGCCAATTCATTAAGGAACCTTGCACTGGCGAGGTGTTGCTAATAAAGTGGCCATCGAGCGTATATCAATGCACCTCGGGACGATTCCTGCAGCGGAAGCAGCGTCTCTGTTAGCATCCTGATTGCTAGCGGGGAAGTTTTAATTCTCCCAAACCGGTCTGTTAAAACATGCTGATGTTCAGCACCTTCGCCGCACTTTGGCTCCGGTGGAGCTCCCCCGTGTCACATGAGCAACTGCAAGAGCTGCAATATGTTAAAAAACCCTATAGTTTGCGCTCCACAAAATCCTGACACCGCCGGCCGCTTTTCACCGCGGAGACGGAAATCAGCTCAGTAAGAGGCATTGTGGAATAAAACCGGCGATGCCAGATCAAACATCTGCATCCGGGAAAAACACTCCCTGCTGCTTATCACTTCGCACTTTTTTTTTTTTTTATTTACAACCGACTCCCTGTCTCCTGTTTGTTGTGAAAGAAAGCAATTACGGCTTTCAAGTAAAAAAAAAAAAAAGAAAGAAAGAAAGAAGAGAAACACAAGAATGGTAAGACTACCCCACGAGGAAAATAAACTGCGTGAAATGAAAGGCAACGGCGGTGTATGGAGAATTAGTGAGTCCTTATTAGTCTCATGTCACTGCGTCTGATTTGGAGGTAATCAGAAGCTGTTCATTAAGATAGCTGCCAATCTGCTGGTGGGAGTCTGCGCTGATTGCCTGGCAACGTCGCGCAGGCGAAATCTCCAGGAAGTAACTGCACCCGGCGAATAAATAACCAGAGAGAGGAGCTGATTCTAACAGAGAAATGTGTTTGTGTGTGTGTGGGGGGTGTTGCGGGGGGTGACAATCATGAATTGCTCCCAGATACGTCGTGTTTATGGGTGTTTGCATAAGCAGCCTGAGTGTGCGAGTGACTTTAAAAGCCTTCTTTCTCTACGCTTCCGTGCGTGTTTTTTGTCTTCCCCCGATTTGTCTCGGAAGTGGCGAACTGTTCGCCAACTTCTCTCGGACAACGTCCTGATCAGTCCGACAAAGATAAACACCGCGGCGCTCTCGCTCTGCTGCTGGCAGCGCGGCGTGGCCAAACACTCCAGGGCGAGGCAAATCTCCCAAAAAAAACAAAATCCATCCATTCCTCTGCAGCATTTTCTCCGGTCCGCAAAGCCGCGCAGTGACCAGAACGAAGCGCTCGCAATAATTCAGTTTTTTTGCTGCCGTCTTGCTAAGACACTGGCTCTGAGTTATATGATGGCGAGGGCTCTAGTTTTGATGTGACTGGTTCAGAATCCTGTTTTCGCATCCAGATTGTTTGGACCTGATTGAAACTTTTGCTAACTGGAGCGCTCTGAGAAAATGGGATATCATGGGGTGCTAATGCCTCGCCTCAGTTTCTGACAGCTGTCGCCATGGCACCAGTCATGTGACAGCTAGCAGAGCTGACAAGGTCGGCGGCAATTAGACGGGCTCACTTCTGGGGAGACGGAGAAACCGAGTTCTGTCTTTTTGTCACTTTGATAGCATGGTGCTGTGGTGTCATTATTCTCACACTACAACATTGCAGGGGATCAAGTCGAAAACAAAAATGTCACTGGCGCACATGCAAATGAGATACTTTTTGGCCACTTCTGCATCATGGGGCCCCATAGAGCATGCACAGTTGGAAATAAATTATTTTCTGGGGATTTTCTGGCCTAAATACATTTTTTGAAAGTTTAAAAGTCATGACTTAAAAATGTACAATATAAATATGTATTATGAACAGGTAGGACGCATCCTGTCAGCCTTTTCACAGGCACCTATTTTTGTCGCTTGGATTTTTTTTTGGCTGCACTTCTTCGAGTGGCCACTGGGTATAAAACTGCTGCACTGCCATATTGCCTGTCTAGTGTCTAGTTCGTATAATAATACATCCAATAATTCTTGCTAGCTCATAGGCTCTGTGGCCCTCATGTTGTGATGCGAAGTAAAAAAAAAAAAAAAAGATTAAAAACATTTTAAACAAATGCAGATTTTGACAAATTTTCCTCCTCATCGTCCATAAAGAACGTGATCAGCTGTATGTTCTTCAATTAGGACATTTTGTCTTCCCACCCGTCAGACATGCAGCCGCTGCTGAGATTCTCTTATTACTGGAGTAAAGTTTTGGAAAACAAACTTGCCATCATTAGCGGTACATTAAACTCAAAGTAGTCTTGCTGTCTTTGCTTGCTGAGAAGCTTTGAGTCATGATTGAAATAATGATTTTTTTCAGGCAGGGAATTCAGACTTTTTTCCTGCTGAAATGCTTCCCGTGACTGCTGAAAAATTGCACTGCCACAGTTGGCACAACGTCTTTGCAAATTGCAGCGTTTTTGTCCCCATTCATCTACGTCGAGTTCCCGTTCCTACAGTTCCTCTCGCCTCACTTGAATTTTGAAGCAGATAAAAGCCAAATTCACATATTGGACTGCAGGGAAAAATAAGCCATTTACACAACACTACTTGCAGCACAACTCATGACATCTACAGTGGAAAGCCACGTCGGCGGTCTTCTGTGTGTGTCGCCGACTAACTGATGCCTGCGGATTTCCTCCTCTCCCTATCCGTCTTCCGAACCGCGGGCCACCTGAACCTCCTGACTCCGTGTCAGTGAACAACAAATAGTGGCAGTCTGTTAAAATGTCATCTTAGATTATAATTTATTAGAAAACACAGAGGGGAAAACCCGGTGGTATATCCCTTGCAAGAATGTTATGTACTTCATCACTTGTCATTTTTCCCAAGATATTGGTGGTCATGTTATATCACAGTTTGGCAAGGGGGAGGGCGGGATGAAGGTGAGCGCCATATGTTCATTTTGATGAACATACAGTGGACAGCTATGACATTTGGGAAATGATTTTGTAAACGGCTCTTGTGAGAGGTCTTGAGTGCACACCTGGCGCCAAGGTCTGCGCACAGAGGGCAGAACTGGCACATTACTGAATGAAGCTCTAAAACAGCAACAGTGTTGAGTAACCTCTGAGCGTCACACTGGAATAATGTGTTAATGAGCAGCAGGATAATAGCCTGCAGGGACGGTAAAAACAACAGTATTTTGGTCGCAACACTGGTTGACACTTCTCTGTCACTGCACTGCTGTTTGGTACAGGAGGTAAGCTCTGTTTTTGGTGGGCTGAGGATCTTTTTGTATGTGGATAAATGGCTAAACCACCAGCTTTAGTCTCTATTGTGGTTTCACCGTACTGCCTTCACCCCTTAAGCCCAAACAAAATCTCATCAGCAAAACCTGTTTTTGTCTGCACAAGAGAAGCAGTTGTGTTTTTTTTTTGTTTTGTTTTTTTAATCGCCAGCTCCTCTCTTCTACAGGGAGATGAACACAGGAGTTCGGCTAATTAGCGTCCGCATGGCGAGAGGCATTTGCTATCACAATCAAATTTGTGGCGCGGGTCCTCCCGGCTAACTAACACAGCTGTGCCCACTTATCGCATGAGTCCGGCGGACCATGAGGTTAGCCATCAAAACAACGGTCCAGTCACGCTAATGGGGGCTTAGGAAAGATTCCGCAACTGCATAGGTGGGAGGTCAGCACCTCCAGGCCTGCTGCTGCCACATCTGATCATGGCCGCTAATGGATGCGGTCGAAACGGGGGCTGCGGATTACGGCGAGACTGCGGGCTGAAGACAAAGGCAGGCGGTCACGCTAACGTCCCTTTTTCCTTAACCTTGACTTTTCTGCCGTCTCGCTGGACGCACATCCGTGTGAAACACGCAATGCGACCGGCATCTTTCACTCGAGCATTGTCCGTCGCTGGGCTCGCGGTGGCGTCTTTACAGAGACATAATAAGAAGGGAGCAGGGATGACAGATGGATTACATTCATAATTGAGAGCGAAGAGTCTATCGCCCTCTGTCGACGCGGCGCACCTGCGTAGTTTTTAGCGTCGACAGCAGGAAAAAAAAAAAAACACAAGGAGGGAGGATTTGTCTTCTCTTAAAAGGCGACCGCAGAATTGCAATGTGTTTTATTCACCGCAACCTCTCGGGCGCCAGTTCCTCTCATGGCGATAAAGCAAAAGTGTGGAGAGTCTGATTTTATTATTCTAAAGCAGATGGTACACAATGGTCGGCAAGGGGGCAGTGAGGGGGTGATGGGAGCGGTGGGGGGAGGAAGTGGGAGGAGGAGGCTCCTGGAAAGGGGGCGCCTGCAGCTCGATGACCTTCACGTTGCTAATCTAACACCGGCCCCAACATTGATCCAACATTAACACCTCGGCCCTCGCGAAGGAAATGCACGACTCGGACCGGGCAGGTGGCCCCCGCGTGCCTTCGAAACAAATCACCCAGACACGCAATTACCTCCAGCACCGGACTTATTTCTTTCCCGTGGATGAGACGGCCCCCTTTTCATTGGACTGTGGGAATTAAAGCAGGTTTCCAGGTTAATTAATTTGACAGACATACCCTATTGTGCTTAGTGTCAGGCCCGAGAGGAAACCCTTATTGCCTGCCCGTCCTAAAGGTTGACTTGCTTTTTTCTTTTTCTTTTTTCCCATCGTTCCTCCATTTGTCTTTCTTGAAAAGAGCGCCTATAAGGGGGCCAATAATTGACTTGAGAGAGGACTGCATCAAGCGGACACGTGCTATCGGAAGGCTTGAAAGAAAAGCGATGGCGTCTCGTCGGGATGCCTCGAGGCATCGAAATGCTGCACACCCGCGGCATATGGAAGAGGAGGCTGAGGTTGTTTACTTGCCTCCCCCCCTGTATACACCGAGAGACACTCGGCTCAGAAGCGCTCTCGCGCCCCGCCGCGCTTGCTTCGTTAGATGATGAAACTGAGAGGGAATCCGGAGGCCTGCGTGAACTTTAGGGAGGGGGGGAAGACGGAGGGAAGATCCAAAGCGAAGTGTAATCTCGCTCGGAATCGCGCCGCCTCCCACGGGGGGGGGGAGGGGGGGAGCCCCTCTCGTCCCGGGGGTTAGTCAGTGAATTAAATCACGGCGAGGGCCCCATTTTTCAAAAGTAACCTTTCCAGTTGACAGTGTAAGTGGGAGTCGGCCTCTCGCCGAGGAGTCCGAGCGGCGGAATTAGTGCCGCGTACGCCGACGACACCAGTCTCTCAGGGTGTCATTGCCTGGGAGGGGGGGGGTTTGTCCCACTGCTGCCTGCCTGACTCAGTGCGCTCGCTCGCAGTGGAGGAGGCCATCTGCCTCCCCCCTCTCTCCTCCCCCTCCTCCCCTCCCCACATCCCTCGTTCCTCTCATCGCCCGTCTCTTCGCAGCAGTTCCCACACAGCCTCCCTTTAATGTATTTTTGGCGCATCTCATGAATTTTGGCCCCGGCGTTGGGCGGCTTGTGTACTCCAGGAAACCCACGCGGACGGGGTCGCAGATGAGACCTCGCCCCACCCCGCTGAAATATATTCATGCAATCAGCGCAGCTAATGGAGATAAATACACTACATGGCAGGATTAGGCTTGAATTAATCTCTATTCAACTTAATTAATTAGAAATTTGTCCACCCAAGCCTGTAGTGTCAATAGGACATGTTTCAATTAGAGCGACGTCGCCTTTTCTAATCTTTTAATTGGAGCGAAATGAATGGAACCAACGTGTTTCCTAAATTGGGATTCTGCGCCTCATAGTCGTCGCCTGGCATCGGAGCAACTCTCAGAGGCTATTTATTACTCAAAGATCAGGCAACTTAACTGATTTATCCCCTAATCCATTTACCGTTTCCTGTATGGATGCATCCAAGAGTGCCGCTGTAATTTTCCGACAACACTGCTGTCGGATCACGTGACGGTCGGTTTGGGGGCTGGTCAGTTTTGGGGATTACTTGAAAATAAAGGCTCGGGCATGAATTATGTATCCAGAGTGCTCGCTTGGCACCTCTCCTCCCTTCCCCACTGTAAATCACCAGAAGAATACAGCGGTCATTACAGCCCCCCTTTTAAATCCGTTTTTTTGTTGTTGTTTTTTTAAATGCACGCTAATTCAAACACTTTTGTTTTCCGTCAAACAGATGACACGGATTGCCAAGTGCTTCCATGTCTGGTGCATGTTGCGCAGAGGCACAAATTATCATAATCTGCCGGTTTGTAAAAAGCACCATCTGTGCAATTACATAGTTTGGGTGATGACAGTGTTGTGTTTGGAAAATGTGAGGGATCCTCGCCGCTGAAGGTGTGGTTAATGCTCACAGCCTGTGCCAGCGCGCGTGTGTAGAGACGGGTGGGGAAGGGAGAGGAGGGAAGGAGGGGGTGTTGGGGTGCAGCATAAACTGCACAGGATGAATCAGGAGTGTCTTCTGAAGAAGGGTTGCCTGGGAGACCAGCCCGGACCCCTCCAAACGTGTCTCCTCCTCCTCCTCCTCCTCCTCCTCCTCCTCCTCCTCCTCCTCCGCACTCCTCCGATTTAAAGGTGCATCAGTAATGACTCCAAAACTATTTCAGGAACGGCGTTGCTGCTACAGCTTATTCTTCTTCTCTGTCTTTCTTTTGCATTCGGTGGGGTGACCCCCTTCCCATCCCTCAGTACCTGCAGCGCCGCCGTTGTTTCCATCCAATGCCTCGCGCCCGCCACCATCAAACGCAAAGAGAAGCACTTTAGTGTGTTTGCGGGAGATAAAGAGGGGAGGCGAGGCGGAGGAGACTATGTGGATGCCGAGATGCTGCGCGCCGAGAGGCACTCCGAGGAACAATTAAAGTCTTGGCCGCATTTATTTTATCATTATTATTTGCATGTTTTCCTCTCTCGCCTTGTTTACCTTCTCCATCTCCAAGACGGCAACTTCCTGAAAACCCGGGTCACTCTCGTCTTCCCCCTTCCTCCTCCTCCTCCACCTCCTCCTCATCCTCCTCTTCATGCTCCCTCTCCTCCCCATCCTGCTGAGCTGAATGACGTCTCGCCACGAAAGGGTGCCGAAACACTGGGCGCACACAGTGAATCCCTCACTGTGACTCATTCATTTTGTATAAAGGCGACCGGTTGCGGAGACCGAGACACACAGACACACACTCACTCACACGCAGAGGGATCCGGAGGCTTTAATTAGCTGGATTTTTCTCTCTCTCTCTCTCCTTCGATCCGCATTGTGGACGCACGTTCTTTGTTTCCCCCCCAACATCTCGACCGCTCGTCTTCTTTCCTCTTTCCCCTTTCCCCCTTCAATCTTTTGGAGACTGTGGAAATGATACGCGCCCATGGGTGGTGGGGGGGCGGAAACAGTGGACCGAGCCGTCATCCCTGCGCTCCCCTCGGAGTTGGTTCGAGCACGAGAGGGACGCTGCCCACTCCTGCAGCTCCCGACATCTAACTGTTGATTATCTTCCGAGGTGAATCCCCGCGACGTGAGCTCGCCGCTGCGCTGGAGGGGAGATAGTGAAGATAATGCCACGGCTCGGCTCCGGCTTCTTCTTCTTCCTCGGCTTCGGTGTGCTGCTTCCACTTCCACTCGCGCTCCGGATCGTCCGCTGATGTGCCAAACCAAACCGGGCCACTCGATCCGCGTCTCGCCGCCGCCGCCGCCGCTCAGCGCCGCCGCCTCGTTTTCACCCGCTCCGACTTATGTGGATTGTAATTTTTGAACCCCCCCACCTCCACCTCCGCCCGCTGGATCCACCATTCAACAAGCTGCAGGAGAAGCGAAGCGATGGACGCAGCATCAGCTCGCCCGAGCCACCGCCGACTGCGTCCTGGTCGTCCGGCTCCGCTTGTTGAATCTGCAGCCTGCTGAACAAGATGGGTTCGTACTAAACAAATCACCGAGAGAGGGGAGAAAACAACTTATCCGACCTTCCTGCTCTCCCATTATACCCGCCGTGTTGGTGCTTCACATTCTCCACTTGTGTTGTTAAGAATAAGAATATATTTTTTGGAGAAAAAAAAGAAAGAAAAAAAAAGAAAAAAGAAAAGAAAGTTGATGATGGCTCGTGCCGGCCGGTGCGCCAGGCTGAGCTGCCTGTGGAGAGCCCTGTGGCTCATGAGGACCGTGGTGGATGTGGCGCACCCGCAGGAGACGTACGCGCCCCACTCCATCCGCACCGAGGGCCACCTGACCCTCGGCGGGCTCTTCCCGGTGCACGCCCGCGGCTCGGACGGCTCGCCGTGCGGCGACCTGAAGCGGGAGAACGGCGTGCAGCGTCTCGAGGCCATGATGTTCGCGCTGGACCAGATCAACCAGGACGAGCAGCTGCTGCCCAACATCACGCTGGGCGCGCGGCTGCTGGACACCTGTTCCCGGGATACGTACGCGCTGGAGCAGTCGCTGACGTTCGTGCAGGCGCTCATCACCAAGGACACGTCCGACGTGCGGTGCACCAACGGCGAGCCGCCGGTGTTCGTCAAGCCCGAGAAGGTGGTGGGGGTGATCGGAGCGTCGGCGAGCTCCGTGTCCATCATGGTGGCCAACATCCTGCGCCTCTTCCAGGCAAGTCTTTGAGCGCGTGCAACAGTTCTCCCCCCCACCCCCAACCCCCTTAACGCCGAGGCTTATCGACGTCGTGTGCAGAGTGGCGGAAAATAATAAGAAATAATACAAAAAAAAAGGTGGCGCACCAGGTTTCCACTCAGCCACTGAAGCAGATGAGAGCAGAGATTTCACACGGGAGGTGTGTATGTGTGTGTGTGTGTGTGTGTGTGTGTGTGTGTGTGTGTGTGTGAGGGGGGGGGGGGTATTACCAACAACAGCAACAGCAATCCCAGAGAAAAAGAACAACAACACATCTTTGAAGGGATGACATGAAATATTTGTTTTTCCATCCAGACGCTTGAGTCCATTTTTTTTTTCTTGCTTTGTTTTTTCTGGTGTTCTGACAGACTTTCTGTCTTGCGGTGTGTCACAAAAGCGGAGGTTGAGGGAGTTTGAGGTGCTCCTCTCTTCCTCCTTCTCCTCCTCCCCTCCTCCTCCTCCGCCTCCTAAGGCACGGCTCGGATGAGACAGCTGGCTCTGCTGTTGCTTGTCCCTGGTGATGGTGGAAGAACAGCGGCCGTCTGTTCCACTATCACTCCAGGATGAGTGGGCACTGACAGCCTGACACAATCACACCCAAAACTCGACAACCCCCTCCTGAGAGTCGCAGGTCCGCTCCATGTGATCGCACATGATCATATGAGGCTGTGGGACGACGGGCCCGCCGAAGGGCGCGCGCCTTTCGTTGGGCTCTTTTGATTCATCTTTATTTATTACTGCGAGGGCCCGGTGGCTGCAAAGTGAATGATGGGAAAAATTTGCTCCATTCCAAAATGACTCAACTTGGATTTGTTAGGTCGCTGGAGGGGGGGCGGTGGTGGTGGGAGGGGGCCGTCTCTCTCTTTCTCCATTGGAGGAGCGTCAGCTGATGATAATGTTGACCCACTGCTGCCGCTGCTGCTGCGGAATGAGGGAACGCAGCAGGGCACCGAAACGGCAGATTAATTATTTAAAACGCATCTCCATAGCAAAACATCCAATTACGTAGAAGATCAAGTGGATGCTGGAGAAGCGGCAGATTTCTATAGGTCGTCCCCGCCCCGCGAGGCCTCCTCAGCCTTGCTGCCGCCCACCGCCGCTGCCACCGCCGCTGCTGCTCATCGTTTTGCGGTTGCAGATTGTAAGTCTCAGTCTTGTCATGTTGCATTTTGTTGCAGCTCAATTAGCCAAACCGCTGGGCCGGCTTTAAGTAGCTGTTTAACTGCATCTGAGTGCTTAACATGCTTTTAAGCCCCCACACACCCAACTCCCCCGTGCCCCTCCATTGGCCTTCGCACACATTAAACATGCAACTCCCCTTTGACCCCCCTTCTCCTCCAACCACCACCACCACCACCATCACCACCACCACCACCCAGCCATAAAACAACGCTGAACAATTACTGACGCGCCCCGGGCTTGACTTCCTGTTTCAATCTTTGTGGAGTGAGTTAACAAATTAAATCTCCATCATTCTAAGTCACTGAAACCCTCCAGTTAAGACTTTGAAGCGTCCTCAATCTCCGGCTATTTGTCACATTTTCTTTGTTCTCGCTCTTTTTGTTTTTTTAAACATGTGACAGTGCCTAAGGAGAGCGAGATGATTTCCTGATCCCTCCTCCTCCTCGTCCTCTTCCTCTTCCTCCTTGATCTCCTCCTCCTCTCTTTCACATCAGGTGCACACCGGCGCATCTGTCAGTGGAGAGTGGGTGCCGTCCGCGTGCAATTTTTTCAGTAATGAAGCTTAAGGGGATCTGTGGAATTGGCAGCGATTTAACATGTAGCCCTCAAATACCGTCTTCATTTCCCGGCCGCAGCGCTGGATTCAGTCACCAAAGTCGAGGCGGCAGAACGCTTTAGTCGTGCCCTCCGCCACGCCGCTCTTCCCAGAGACGATGATAGTGATTGGAGTACATGCTGATTAAACATAATACCGCCTTGTGCCGCCATGATCGATAGGGGCTCTTAAAAGTTCCAGCTCTTCTCTCTCTTTCTGCCCTGGTTTCGTCTGCACCACGAGCCGGTAGCAGCCGGCCTCTGAAATTATTTCAGGCGCAATCCATCAAGTGTCAAATAATTCCAGTCAAAAGCGTCAAAAACCCCGAGTGAGCGCCCGCTCAGATATAATTATAGAGGCACGGCACCGATTTTTTAATTTATTTTTTTCTCCTCTTCCCCGCCAATCAAAGGCGAAGGTGTGTTGCCTCACTCAATTATGGGCTCCATCACCGAGGCTATCTCGTCGGCGCTCTGAAGTGAAATCTTTAGAGCCCCGCCGGAGCCGACGGGCGGCATTGTTCTCCGAATATCACTGGGTCATTGGTGTCTCACCGCTGTGATAAATGGATCATCAGCAGAGCTAAATAGTGATCGTAAATTTTTATTGCCAGACGCTAAATATCACGGCTGTCTATTGGAGACACGGGTAGCCGCTGAACTGTTAACGCAGGGAAATTGACATGAGGGATGGATTTTTCTGAGGACCTGGGAGGGTTGATCGATACTGTTGCCATGGTGAGGCCGATTTTGCCGCTAAGATGTTTTTATTTCGCCGCCACTTGCACCCGCGTTGAAAACGAGAAGCAACAATGAATGCCGCCGCGGGAGAGAGGCAGAGGGAAGGGAAAAAAAAAAGTCAATTAGCCGAAAGTTTTTTCGAGTTGTCACCGAAGACTGTGATGTTTTCCTTCTTTTCAAGGATGGAGTGGTGGAGTGGGGGTGGGGGCACCGGTTGGACAAAAAAATGTCATCATCCAGTCGTCACTCTCCGCTCTTGAGCGGCCTGTCATTTTGAAGCACGGAGAGAACTGTGGCTAGAAAACATTGGGCAACTTTGCCCATTTGTGAGTCCTGGCCTCTTAAATGAATCATGAAATTGATTTTTTTTCGGGCAGATGACATTTACATCAGAGGCAGTGGCAGCCCCCTCGTCTCTCCTCTGTGGCCGTCATCAAAACTTCTGTGTTGAAAGCAGGTGAACTGCGTCTCGTCCTCCCGCGTCTGGGGATGCGGACCCCTCCCCCAACCCCCGACAGACCGGCTGTCTAAGTGAGGCATTGACGTCCTCGGCTCCCGCAGCCCCCCCGACAGGCCCTGCTTGGCTTTTTATCTCATCTTTTTTTCTTTTTTTCCCCACAGAATCATCTCTGTGATTGATTTGAAGGCTCGCAGTGCGATCCGTTCAGCCAACAGCGGCGGACACGGACGCTGAAGGAATATGAGAGCGTTGTGCGAGTGCGCGCGTGGCGTGGGTGCACGTGGGCTTGTGTGCACGCGGGCGTGTTTCCTAACAAGCCCTCACAATGACACAAACTGACAGAGGTTAATTGTGTTTTTCTGAACATGGTGGCCATTTGTGTACTGATGAATGCCGCTGCGCAGGTCAATTAGTCACATCCCTGGAACTCCATTCAACCCCATCGGAGGGGATACGGTTGGCATGCCAACTGTGCAACGTACTCTATACACATATATGCACCGAGAGCCCCATTACCATTCTTGAGGACGGGAAAGCACAACTGTCTCATGGATATTTCATGATCCACTTCAGTGCCTTGGGCTCTAGCGTTTCCTCTCCATCATTCGCTAATTGGCTTTTATTCAGAGTGTGACATAGAGACCCCTCTCAGTGCATTTAGAACTTTCCAACATCAGCTCCAACATAAATAGCACCCCCCAAAAAAAAAGTCCTCTCAAACAGACCCTTCAGATACTTAGTGACAGATCATGCTGACGACAACGTAAATGTCTTCACCGCCGTTAGAGGCTGAATTGAAACACGCATTTAATTACAGTAACAGTGTTAATTTTGGAAGCCATTATTAATTTGGTTGCAGTCTTGGCCCCTAATACAAAAATACCTCGTTTTAGTCAATTTTTAGTCAAAAACATTCTCGTTCTAAATCAGTTTGACTAATGCAGATGCTGATAATTGCACTTGAGGTGACAGTATCTTGTGAAACCCTGTTTCCTCAGTGCAGTTGTGATTGCTGTTCTGTTAACTTAGATAAGAACAGTGAAGTGCACACAAAAAAGTTGTAATGTTTGGCTATATTTATCTCTGAAATAAAAGTGCAGTGAAGTGAAAAAAATTAATTTGAAATAAGGCAGCCAAAAAATAAATGTCTGGGACGTCTCATTGTGTGTGCACCAAGTTTCCTCTGAACAATGGTCAGGAGAAAACAAAAAAAAAAAGAGTAGATGCAGTTACATTAAAGGCCAAATTTCTAACAAGTTGACAAAGCGTCTCAAACATTGGCTAAATGTCAGCAAATGAATGTGCTTAGCTAGTTAGCGGTAGCACGCTTACCTCACTTACCGTCTTCCGTTCGACATCAGGTGTCTCTTGATCATGTAGCCACAGTAAGATGCCTGACCATCTCCTTTGAACAAAATGCACGGCTCGGCTCCTCAATTTAATCTGTCAGGGACAAAGACAAAGTTTCATCAGCGAAAATGAACCTAGTAGGGAAATATATAATTTAAGCTGCAGAACTAGCAAGCAAACTACTGTTGCCATAACAGAGAATAAGACAAACTGCAACCTTTGCGCTTCATTTTTTTAAAACCTTTTTGCAAATGTATATCAAGGTTCTTCTTGTTTGGCCACCCCTGCGTTTGGCATTTGAGTATGAATTTGCACTGACAGACAAACTGAGCACCAACATCACTTCACTTCTTCCCTCGGTTCTGGCAACCGCTCACATTAAAATACCCTTGAAAAATAAATATGTCCTTCCACTGCAATCGCTCTGACACGTTTACTTTGAGCCCGCACAGAGGACATCCTTTTGACCACCGCTGTTCCTCCTCAGATTGAACGAGGCTGTGAGCACAGAGCTGTTGACAAGTGGGCCTTATGCTGCGTCACAGTTTTTCTGTTTGTTTGCCCGATAGAGGTTAGGGGGGTAAAGACATTAGGACAATACGACCGACAGCCAAAACAGTCTGAATTAAAGAAGAAAGGTGCTTCTCGAAATGTCACGCTGACATTTCATTAGGAATGTAGCGCCTAATTCTCAGGTGGGAGTAAAATTGAGGTGGAAATGTTGCCGCGTAATGAGTCAACGCTCCGCAGGTGTTTTCTGCATCCATCCCGCTGTTTTCCCTGGGATGTCTCCGATAAAGGCTGGCGTGACGAGCCTTCAAACCTCTGTGTTACATTTGGCTGCGTTTACACCAACTTCCTCTCTTTGTGCCGCGAGTTCCGGCTGTGTTGCTGTTCCGGCGCAGTGCGATCTCCACTCTAGGAAGATGTCACCCCCCTGATCAGCTAGCTGTGTCAGAGTGCGTAAATGCTTGTCTAAGGAAGCAGTTGGGCTTTGTATTACCTATTTATGGGCGGAGAAGGCGGTTGGCAGTGTTTAGCGCCGTCACCTCGCCACCTGAGCCAGGCTCTCGGTTCCTTCCCCGTCCTGGTCTCTGCGGGGAAATTCCATATTCCGAGCGTGTCTGCGCGAACTGCCTCCGGGTATGCTGCCTTCGTCCCACTGTCCAGGTTAATTGGTGACTCCCAAAATGCCCGTAGGTGCGATTGTAGCCTGTGTGTGGTTGTTTATCTCTCGGTGTCAGCCTTGTGATAAAGTGCCTGGGTGGCCGGGGTCTACCCTGGCCATTGCCCCATGTCAGCTGGGCTCGGCTCCAGAGCCCTTCCCGCCCTGCGGTTAGCGCTGCTGATTAAAGATAACCATGGATTTTCCTTCTATTCATCAGGTTTCTAATGGTGTAGTACAAAACTTTGTGTTGTTAGGTCAATAAGTAAGAAGTTTTAATAAGTTCTTGTGCTTTTTTTTTTTTTTTTTTTATTTCCCCCCTGTGCGAATACATGACAGTGTGTTCTGTTTGCTCACTTTTGATCCTCGGGGCTAAGAGCGCAGCTCGTTATCATTCCAGCCATTTTCTCCGCTGACTAATGGCGCAGCCATAGCAAAACTGGCAAGGTGAAATTCCAAAAAAAGAAGTAGGACAGAAAATGTGTTTCCATGGCTATAAGCATAAACAAGCAGTCTTTACAGAGCTTACAAGATTAGAGAGACAAATCGAAGAAATACCGGAGACGTGCCGTTTTATAGGCGCTTTGTTATGCTGTGGACTTTCACTAATGGGCATCCACGCAGCGTGAGGCCCTTTCTGCCTGTGTCCTCTAAGCATGCAGTTATACAAACAATCAATAGACACTCAAGGAGAGGTCAATTCCACCTGCTCTTTCAAATCGGCAGGACACCTGGGAATCTGGCTTTTTTGCAGGTCAGGGTTCAGTCGGATTGAACTCTGGGAGAATTGGACAAGGCAGAATCAATTTTGCGATAAGAGGCTTGTGTATTTCACCGAGCCGTGATGCCGCACTTATGCAGACCAGGTTTTGATGAGATGACACCATGACACCAGAGTAGACAGAGTGCATAAAAGAAAAAAACAAACAAACTATATATATGTATATATGTATATATATATATATATATATATATATATATATATGTGTGTACACATATATATTTTGGCATGTTTGGTAGTAGGAGACAGTAACGGGGTGGTCCCAGGTGCTGACCCCAACCTGTTGTCACCAACCGGGGGAAAAATGCCAGCGCCCTCTGTGACCTCGCAAAGGGCTGATTCCTGGAGCTGCTCGTTAGCAACGTGGAAGAAAAAGACAAGCTTTCTTTACTTACAGCCAAGAAACACAAACTGTATTATTGATCAAGTGAACTTGGCGTAAGGCTGGCTCGTAAAAAGCAGAGACTGCAAGTTCTTGTGCTCAGACTGTAGTGCATATCTGCAGAGACATAAAAATTAATTACCTTGGCAGAGAGATGTAGCCTGAAACCCCGCTACAATAAAAAATAAATATATATGCACATGTATTCACATAATAAACAATATCCATCTTTGTTTCTTTGTGGCGTTTGCTCCGTGCTCACACAACAATGCAGCGCCGAGAACTAATGCAATATTAATACGATGAATAAAATATTCCTGCGTTCAGTGTTTGTCGCTGCTGCTGACATGAGGTCATTGGGTCAGTATTACCAGAACCCCTGCGTGCCTGGTATTAATATCATGGCTTCTCCCGCAGGCCCGGGGCGCTGCTGCAGCTTATTATTCGTTTGCGTGACGGCCTGCTATGTTTCTCAATGAACAACAGAGCCGCTGCGTTTTCCATCCCGTTTGTCGCCGCGTTAAAAGTTCACTCGGAGTGAGCGGATATCGATTGGCCATTCTAAGTGAGTTGTCATCGCCGCTGCGATCCCCCAGCGACGATGATGCGACGTGACAAGCCCAGTCAGGCCCATTTTCTCCCAGCGCGTCAGAAATAAGGGAACGGGGCACCTGCTTAAAAGCTTAGCTGTGCTCGCCGCCCAGGCCGCACCAGTGTCCCTTCAAAACTTATTGTTACTGTGACTGTAAAATGTGGCGAGAATAGCACTCTTCCACTTTGTTGGAAGTTTTTTTTTTTCTTTCCGCAGTTTATCTGGCGAGCAGAAGGAGCCCAGAGAAGAGGAAACCCCATTATGTCCGATCCTCTTACGGGGATGAGTCGAGAAGCATGAGGAGGTCTCGGCTGGCTGCTGGTCAGCCTCTCACTCATCCCGCCAAAAGGAAGAGTGTCCCCGTTGCTTCTGCAGAAAAAGGCTCCAGTGCCGACTGAAAGGCATTATCACAGGGCTCATTGTAGTTTGTTTCAATGCAGTGATCTGTGATCCATGGGACAGTGTGGGTAGAGCCTGAATTACAAAGTCACTCAGCCGGCTACTAGATTTCTTTGCTTCGTGGCAGAGTCTAAGTCTGTTTCTTTGGTTTTTTTTCCCAGTTCCTTCCTGCCACAGAAACGCTCTCACGACCGTGAAATGCGCACGCAGATCAATGAGGAATTTGCCTTTTAAATATGCGCCGTTTTCTAACAGGCAACCCTCCTCTTCTTCTCGCAGTCTCTGGAATCCGGCTAAATGAGTTAAGTGATTTGTCAGCAAGAGCTTTCTCGCTTTCTTTCTCGAGAATGAAGCGTGCGCGAGGGCTCCTTCCGCAACCGGAGGTTTATGCGTTTTGTTTTATCATTTTCTCAATGATTTCCACCATCTGGCCCCCTCAAAATCACGTGGCGCCTCACTAGCAAAATTGCACTTAAGACTAATCCTTCGGATCCACCTGTCAGGGAGCATTCCTTCCTTCTCACCGCAAAGAAGGAGTTTTGCATTTGGAAAAAAAATATATGTATATACCCTCGATACATGTATTAAGGCATTCATAAAAACCTTCTAATCTGTGTCTGACATGGCTGAATGTATTAATAACGCACTGCAGTCGGTGACACGGCACCTCTTCCTTCGTTCCCTTTCAAAAGATGATGGCCGCTCTGTCTTTAAACCGGTCAGGTCCTCCACAGCTAGACGTGTTTACCTGGTTGAGTTGAGCCTCTTCAACTTCCATTTGCGTTGTGCATGTGTCACCCCTTAACCTAACAGACTCAGACTCGATTTTCATTTTCAGTCGACGCTTTCGCGCACTTCACACCTGCAGCCTGCTGCACTTTGTGCTCTTAACAGAGATCTACTAAAAAGCCGCTCAAGCCATTGGAAATTTGGGCACATTTTCTTTGGTTCAAACCGGCCTGTGCATCACCGGCTGTCATGCATGAGCTTCCTCGCTGCACTGTGGGCCGTAGACGTTCTGAATTCATTGAGAGAAAAAAAAAAACCCTTTGCATATAACCACGAAGGCATTAAGGAGATCCTCATTTACAACAATACGAAAAAAGGATTGTGGCATTGAAAGCACACATGTTCCCAGCAACATAGACCATAATGATAAAAAGGCCTATATTCTCTAAAATAAAGGTTAACGATAGTATTCAGGCATGTGCGACCAATCTAATTCAAACTAATCCTCCATTCAAGCAGAAAAAAATAGAACCTGACCGAGGAAACAACAAAAACACACAGCGTATAAATATAAAAGAAAAAATATTACAAAACCTTCAGAGCATTACAGGCAGGTTTAAAATTCATTTCGACTTTATCATCAAATATTCAACTCTTTACAATGCACTAAAAAACTACAGCAATGTAAAAAGGACCATAAAGTTCTGAAGTAAGAGTCAAGGTGACCAAAATAACTGTGGGTTTTTGTTTTTGTTTTTTTTCAATTTAAAGTTGACTTGAATTCACAGTTACCAAATCCGACAGACATGCAATAATTTCACATCACTGTGTACCTTTTTATTATCTGTCAAGTTTGTACAGTCTGCAGCTGTGAAATCACAGTCAGGAACAAAGAAATGCTGCGCCAAAATGGTGCAAGTTCATTCACTGGGGAATATTTAGTGTTGCTACAATATTTTCCACGTACATGTTATTTTTGTCAAGATACCTCAGCTTTGAACAAAGTGGGACAACAACAACAACAACAACAAACAAACAAACGTTGCTGGAGCAGCTCGTCTGACACGTCTTTTGGTTTGGGAGGCTTAAGATGGTTTGAGGGCGCCGCCGCTCAGGCGGCAATCTTCTCCAGCCCGTGCAGTTATGGGTCACATTAAGCGTATGCAAAAACAACTAATGCAACATAAATCTGGCAAACAGTCAACTCTATATTGTGCGCTGGCGGCTCTAAAGGGGACAGGAGGAGAGCTGCTCACATGGCTTCCCTCGCCGTCCCTGGGGGCTGGCGGCACGAGGCTGCGCGCACGCGCGCAAACACTTGCGTGTCTATGGCGAGGGCCCTAATGTGGACGGGCACGCCGCTGAGGAGCAGAAACAAATGGACTGGGACTCACCACACGCCAGCTTGAGATGCATGAAAGGGTGAAAAGAGACAACAGCGGTCACCCTGCAAGAGCGTCAAGGTTTTTTCTCTTGGCGGAGTCGGGGGGGCAGATAGAGTCGTCCTGCTTTTATTTATTACCTTTCACTTTGGTCACGATTTCTGAGGGAAGCGCAGGATGGGTTTTTCGTGAAGCCCCTCTAGGCCCTGCGGACCCCCCGCACCCACTCCAGCCCCCAAGTGCAAAGACACGCATGTTGGG
Organism: Thamnaconus septentrionalis; assembly: GCA_009823395.1. Classification (NCBI taxonomy): domain Eukaryota; kingdom Metazoa; phylum Chordata; class Actinopteri; order Tetraodontiformes; family Monacanthidae; genus Thamnaconus; species Thamnaconus septentrionalis. The sequence goes on along the minus strand of CM020512.1, from coordinate 14,321,570 downwards.
TTAATCGTTAGGTCAAATTGTTGTCCATGTGAACACGAGGGCGCATGAACCCTGCGCGTCAGCGCTGTGAAGAAGTGCCAGGATTGCACCACGCCTCTTGACCCTGCGGGGCGTAATCGCTGACATGTGATGGATGGAAGCTTAATTCAGTCCGTGCGACTGCTAAAAATCCCGTCTCACCTCTTCCCCTTCCTCAGCAGAGGGCGGGGGACGGTGGAGATAAATTCCATATCCCCGATGAATAGAAATAGCTTAGGGAAGAAAAAATAAAATCCTACAGAGATAGCAAAGACGTAATAAGTAGTAGTAAATTAGTAGTAGTAGTAGTAGTAGTAGTAGGAATGGATTACGGTACATATTTTGGTAGAAATAAGTAGAATAAGGAAACGTTTACACTAAAAAATGTGTTTAATAATCCTGAATAATTGTGACCATTATTGTAATCGTTGTAATAATTGCACAGCAGAGGTACTCAGTTACTTCCAAACGCTCATTGCAGGTATTTTAAAAACTGAAGCATACAGCATTCCACCTACACTAACCTCATTTTTCTGCCACTAATCCTTGAAAATACATTCAATTCCACATCTGTGTTTATTTATAGCTGTGTGTGTGTGTGGATCATTACACTTCTGTGCATGCACGTGTGTATTTGCATTGTTTGTCCTTCAGTTGAGGAGTTATTACTGCAGGCCTGGAGGGTGGCACCAACGCTAACAACGGAAAGAAATGCAGAACCAACGCGGTCTGGACCTTTATCAGGAGACTAAATTATTGGAGTGTGGAACTGGGCCGCGGGTAGTTATGCAAAAATACCTGTTGATTTTTCTGCGGCTAAATTACACGGCGGTATTCGAAGGTTTCGACTGAGTTCATTTTCATTCTCCCCATATTTCCCTGCAGATAGCGTTTGGCCAGTGTTTTTCTAGCCGGCTGTGCAGCGGCGTGTGAGTGCTGTTGCAACGACTCTCTGCTCTTTGGAGTTTAACATGCAGCTTACACTGCGCTGCAGCAGGCGGCATACATAAAAAATCAGTCCGCAGGATAACTGTTTTCTGATGCAAATCCCGAGGGACTCCGAGAGCTCCCTCTCTCTCTCTCCCTCTCTCTCTCTCTGTCTCTCTCTCTTTCTCTCTGAAACACCTGCACATGACAGTTACATTGATTTGGGGGAAAGCCTTAATCGTCATTGGCATACTGCAAATCAGGGGAGGGTCTTCCCTTTCAAATGGGGTCGGTTAAAGCACAATTGACTGCTGGACAGAAGCTATCTCCGACAGGATGGAGTGTTTTTTTAAGTGCTCAGGGCCCCACGCGCGCCTGACACTGATGCCGGGGCCAGATCAATAGCATGCTATTTATCAATGGATTATGCATACAGCTGTCAGGTGCTCTCCACCTTCAGATTGAAGGCTGTGTCAGACGTGACATTTGCCAGTCAATATTGCGGGGTGTTTACTGAGGTGTTTGGGAACTGAACCCGTTTCGTCTCCCACTCGAACCCCCGGCTTACCCTCCACGGGGTCCCGTCCGTCAAGGCCACGACTTCCCTTCCCTTCCTCCCACTCGTTCGTCTCGCCGACCCGGAATCAGAGAGCACTTTCAATCAGCGGTGAAATGAAATCGCATTACATTTTGTAATCAATTAGCGTCTTTCAGTTGTGACAGAAGCAGGGAAAACGAACCGCTGTAGTCGTTGCAAAAAAAGAGAAGTACAAGAGGTGACGCTAAAGGGATTAGCATGGATGGAATTTTTTCAATGAAAAAAAAAGAATCCTTTCTCGGTTGACAACCGTTTTGTTTTAAGTTTGGCTTAATCTGGCTTTTGTGGCTCCTTGGGTGGATCTGAAGCCTTGAGCTGTCATGAGGTGTCTAAACTAGTAATAAATTCTGGCTATTCTACCCGAATTTGGCAGACAGAGTTTATCCAGGCAGCTGTGCTCTACCTCTCCCTTTCTAAACGTTTCCTGCCGGTTCTTTACCAGATAGACGTTTGAAACACATGCAACTTTAGGAATTGTTCCTTTAGATGGGCCAGATCAACTTCTGTAAAACTTTCTGATAGTATTTCAATAAAACGCAGAGAAATTTTGCCTGAACATTGCATCCATGCATTCCCAATCGAACGGTCTGCTCAATAAAGTTCAGGCCCAGAAGTTTCACTCAAAGGTTAGTATGCACAGACAAGGCCGCGTTGAGAGAGACTCTCAGGATAGACAGTGAAGTTTGGCCCCATACAAAGCTACTTTTCAAGGCTTTGATTTCTGACTGAGGTTGGCTGTACGTTTCAGATAAGGCGTTCAGCGCCTATGGTCGAGGCAGAGACAAGGCTCCTGAGGATTGATGTCCAGCCAGATTTATGTTTGACACACGGGGTTAACGGCAAGCTGTAGATAACCAGCGTGCGATTTTATTTATGTCCGAATCAGATTGCATTCTCTGCTGGCAACCCTGCATTGTTGATTTATTAAGTGTTTGCGTGTGTGTGTGTGTGTGTGTGTGTGTGTGTGTGTGTGCGCGCACGCGTTCAGGACACATAACTTTATTTGTATTCTTCACCTTATGCTGTTTGTATATATAGCTTTTCTTTTACAATACTGTGGACACAGCGGGAAATTTGCAGGCAATAAATGTGAAGCAGCGCTGGGGTTAAATGCCTAAACCGCCCATTCTCATTACAGAAGTGGAGTGAGTGAGGGAGGGAGGGAGTGAGCTCCCCGTTGAGACAGCATGTTGACACTCTGGATGAGGAGTCGTGCTTGAAAGTGCGATGAAAGTGTGCAGGTGCGCTGGAAGCGTCTCCGCTGGATGTTTGTTGTCGACTCCCTATTGAACGGCCCCACGATGGACAGCACATCTTTCTTGGCAACAATCTCCACCTGCGATCAGAAGCTCCACAGACCGAGTCTGAGAGCCGACCGCGCAGTGTCCACGCGGTATCGCCGCAAATCCACCGAGGAGCCGCACATCAGATATGGCACGTAGCCTAAAGCACGGCTTAGGTGGCAACACGCTGTAACACCGGAGTGTGAAGCTGTACGTCAAGCCGCCTGTGTGTGTATGTGTGGGTGTGTGAGTGTATACGCGAGAACCTCTGGTGCTCGACCTCGGCTTTCTGGAAATTGTATGCTTAAGCAAGTTTTTTTCTTGTTTTTTTGAATCTTTATTGACAAGTTGGTGATAGTATGTTTTCAGACAAAAAGAAATATATGAGACAAGATAATAATCAGAACAAGAGACAATAGGAATAAAGAAGAAGAGGTACATAAGTTGGTCACGCAGAGAATACAGAGAGTACACGCAGTACTTAAAGTATAAATACCTTAAACATTGGTGTAGCTTTTAAAAAATATGTGTGAACAACTTACGAAAGATGGTGAATTTGTTAAAATGAGTTCTGCAACTGGGCCCATTGTGATATCACAGAGGGTTTTGATAACCCACTCACATCTGAGCTTGTTGTTCCAACCGGTGAGAATCTATGGAATGCGCAAGAGCGCATTACCAACGCAGCATTCTTGCTGGGTCCCTGTAATCAGCGGGCTAAACACCTGGTTTTCCAGAGATGTGCACAATTGTTTGACGGGTGGGATTTTGTCATGGTGCAAGGCTGCCTCACGGGCGCGCGGGGTTAAAAATAAACACGGTTCCGGCTCTGCCCTTTATGTGCAACTTGTCTGTCTGAAGGTGACGTTCCTCAACGCCAAACGCACAAACCTTGTCACTTGAACTGTCATGCTCAGGCTTTGATGGACTTTTATTGGTTTTCGTTGTGATGACGGTTGAGGCTTATCTACATGTTCCATTTATTTTCCTGCCGCTGCTGCTGCTGCTCTCCCAGTCGTCGCTCCAGCTGTGGCCATGAACTCCATACCGCTCATTGCAGCGCTTGTTATTCAATCTTATTTCATGCAGTTCAAAATAGCTTCTCTGTTGAGACACAACCTTATGTAACGCAGAGGTGACACAATGAACATCCAGAGCGCATGCATATTTACATCCTGTTCAACACGGATTTTGTCGCCTAACAATTCTTGGCGACGTATTTGTTTTTTTTTGCGAGACTTGATCTCTCATGTCGAGCGGCTGTAAGAGACACGAAGGCTGCTCCTCGTACTGGAAACGGAGATAACTTCTCGGCGGCCTGTGACATTTTCATTGTATTTGCCTGGCCCGTCCCCGTTTCGGCTGGTTAACTTGTCTGGGGGTAATTGTCTGATCTGGCGTCTTGTTGCGCATCTCTGATTCTGGCTCCCAAATACATGTCAGTGTGCAGCCTTTTGACACGTTGTCACGCCGCCAGTGGAAAAGCTGTGTGAAATGTGCTTGTCCCAAAAAAACACATTCCACATCAATCTTCACAGTCCATTAGTGGAGACGTTTGCTCTGATGAATCGCGAGCTCGGCGAGAACCAGAGTCCGTTTACGTGGCGTCCAGTCCTTTCAGAGCCGCCAGGTCGTCCAGGCACGGAAGAAGGGAAAAGCTTCTTGCGCTCGCTCGACAATCCGTCCATTGTTCTGTGGCAGTGCGCTGCGGCGAGGACTGCCAGGGTCAGATACGCTCAGCGACGTGCTCCACTATTGCAGCAGAGCAGAGCAGAGCAGAGCAGGACCGTCAGAGGTGACGAGGTTGTGCCTCGACACCGGATCATTTTCATCAGAGTGGCTGAGAGGAACAGGGTGCAAAGATAACACACACACACACACACACAATTTAATAAGCTTTAGTGTAACAAAGTCGGCTGAGGTCTGCGCCCCTTTCTTTTTGTGTCTTGCGTTATCTTTTTTTTCTGGAGGAGCAGTCAGAGGTCTAGAATAACGGAGAGAGCCTTCCCGGTGTTATCACACGCTTCTGTAACATGACTTTACAGAACTGCTGCAGAGCTCGGTGTTCGCCGCGCTCGGTTAGCGTCCCCTAAAAAGGTGAAATCGTCTCGGTTTCGGAGAGGACATGTTTTGCTTTGCTACGCTTAGGTTACACAAGGTTGTTTTAAATCACAAGCCTTTTAAAGAATTGCAGCGAGTGCCATTGAGCATGTTGGCTCCAATTACGTTTTGCCACTGAGCACAAAGGAAATGTACTCATTGAAAACCGTGTTTGACACTCATATGACACAAATGGTCTTCTATAAAATTGACTTGAGTCATTTTGGTCTATCCGTCACTGGACTTTCCAGAAGTGGGGGCTTGTTTTGCTTACTTTGCTTTTCAGAGTGCTAGTACAGGCAGTTCAGGAAATATGTCTTTCGTAATGCTACAAAAGCTGAATAGTGTTGTGTCTAGACATGTGAAATGCTCTCCCAAAACATCAATATAGCAGAAAGTTTCTGGAGCTTTTAGCTTTTTTTTGTGTCATTCAATCTTGAAAGGTACCACACTCATCTGAAAAGTGTGGTATTATGAAACCTTTGACTTAAAAATGAGCCAAAGTTGTAGTTTTCTAGCTTCAGACTGCATGTCGCGTATTGACCAACTGAAGTAAATACCAGCCTTGTGGTGGCGCTGCAACACAAATTTGGGGATCAATAAAGTTTAATGACTGATTTCTAAATGTATTATGGTAATGTCTGTACAAAATGTCATGCTACCCCAACCCAAGGTGATAACTTTGAAATGCTGGTGGCACTAGAATAAATGTCATCTTTCAATAGGTCAGTAATTACAATCTGGATTTCATGAATGTCTGCACAAAATTTAATACCGACCCCCCAACACTTGTTAAAATATCTTATCTGACGGCGGGGGAAAAATGCAGAAGGATGCTAGCATATGTCTGCAAAAAGTGCAAAACCCATAACTTATGAAAAAGAAGCTGTGATAATATGAGATTTTGCTAGAAAAAAAATTGAAATGGTCCTCCTTCCAAGTCATAGCCTAAAGCTTCCTGAAATCCATCATCACATGAAACCAGAGACCAGAGGCAAGAATTTTGGTATCACTTTCCGTCCGTGGTCCGAGTAATCTACCAAGGAAGTGAGCTATCTGAATATCTGTATGCTGCAGTGGAAAGCCCGGCCTTTGTCCCAGACTCTGTATCCCAAAGGCCAAATTGTCATCGGACCATAGCTAATGAGTTCTGAGATTGCAAACATCCAAGTCATTAAAACGCAGCTGTCAGATTTTTAACCATTAGGAAATCATGCAACAGTACTTTCTAGCACAAACCCTCTGGCTTTCACTTTTTTTTTTTTTTAAAGTTCAATTTCTTTTAACTAACGCGTCAAGCTGAAAATGAAGTTGTGGCCCCGACGCTGGGAGAATCTTTGCTTTTGTCGTGACTCTGTCAGGCTCGGTGTAATTGCATTCTCCCCGGGAAAGAGGAGGCAAAGTGGCTGTGCTTATTGCCCTCAGCTGAGGCTCCCCGAGCGGGGCTGTGCGCTTCCACAAACAAGTTCTAATCAAATGCTTCAGGTTATAGATGGTTAATGTGAGGCCTGGTTAGACTTGCAGTCGAGGAGGTTTGTATAAAGCCTTGGAGGAAGGTTCTTTCCCGGAAGAAGAATCCAGGTGCACATTCAAGGTGCGGATCACTTTTTCTCCTGCCGTCAAAAACAGATCTGTCTGCCTTGTTGTGCACTGCAGCTGTATGTCCGATCCATGACTGCAATTGTCTCTGCATTTATTTTCCATGTATTTTGTTTTTCCCCTTTGTAGTACCTCGATTCATTCCTCTTTTCTGCAATCCCGACGTTTGAAGGCACCGTTTGTTAGCCCCTCCCTTCCCTGAATGTCGGCCGAGGCGGGTGAAGCTGCCTGCTTCCTGTAACGCGTCTCAAACACCTGCAATGAAAATGACTGCGGCTGCTGTCACACGTTTCACCGGCACCAGCTACAAATGTGCGCGCTGATCACGGCGTGCGCGCTCTCGCTTCGCAATTCTCAGCTCTTCCTAACGGGCGCATCCCGACGAGGGCGATGCCGATAAGATACTGAAAAATCTTCAACTCAACGGAGGTCCACAGGCGACGGCTCAGACAAAACCAGGCGAGCAGATAACCGCCCATTAAAAAATCCCGCTGCAGACACATACATCTGCGGCGCGCGGCAGAAAGTAGGGGGTTCAAACACACTGACAAAAGGAAAGGGATATCTGTGATATTTTTTTTTTTTCCCGGCCCCTGTGATCACCACATAATTACGCGGCCTTGCTAAAGAATTCTTTGTGAAGAGCAGATAGAAGGGAGAGATAAGATTGAGGAGGCTCGCCTGCATTGTCTGCACTATTAGAGGAGAAATGGGCCTGGTGATGATGCTCTGGTGAGTGTGAATGGGGAGCCGCGCAGGGGGGAGATGGGGATAGCACAGAAGGAATGATTGGGATGCAGGTCAGACTGCAGCGGGTGCACGACTGACAGTGCCAAATCCTGTATGCTCCAGGTGTAGGTCAAAAGAAAAAAGAGAGAAAAAAGAAAGAAAAAAGGCGTCTCTTAGGTGCATAACACTGTGTTGTCGGTGGTATGGAAGGACAAAACAAAGCAATGAGCCGTGGCCGGACTGTAAAGATGTTTCATGCAACAGCAGTCCACACAAACCTGCCGGTGTGTTCGTTTGTGTGTGTTTCTCATGAATGGATTTTCCTGATTTTCTCTTCCCCGGGGGTTATAATGGCGCGCGGACGGCGGTATTGGTTTGCTGATAAACACTCGCATCTCTAAGAAAGAAAACGTTTTTATCACGCCAACTGTGAGAGAGAGCGAGAGAAGGGAAAAAAATGCATCAGCCTCTGGAGCACCTTTTAGTCGGGTGGGGTGGGGGAAGAAAAAAAAATCAATAGATCCATCTGCAAAGTGAGACGGCGCGGATATAAGGGAATATATTTGATAACTCTTAGTCATAAACCTGCAGGCTATGTTTTATTCTCGCCGTGACTCCGCCACCGGTTTCCGTCGCACCTGGAGAGAGCGCGCGGCTCAGGCTTGATGATCAAGGCTCTCGGCGCTGAAGCGCATTGTTCTCGGCGCGGCCTCGCTTTGTGTGAAGACCATGTCAAAAAAAGAGGCTTTACCAAAAGACTTGAAGAGAAACTGTGTCTCTGCAAAAAAAAAAAGAGAGAGAGAAGAGAGAGGGAAAAAAAAACTCTGCATCAGCCTCTCTGATGAGTGACTGGATAAAAGCTTGAAAACTGTGACGGCAGCTTGAAAGGCTCCAACCTTAATTCAGTCGACTCAATTTATGCCATGTTTTTTTTTTCCCTTCCTCTCTTTTTTTTTGGAACAGCAACGCTACACTTTCACCGAAACGCGAGGCTCTCCCGATGCAGCCACTTCAACCGACGAGTCCTTAAGAGCCGTTCGGCGTCGGGAAGCCATTATTTCTTTGAAATGCCGATAGAGTTGAAATAGCAGCCTGTTTACCAGATGGGAAGATGGAGGTCGGTCGGGTTCCCTTTGTGAGCGATCCACACATTCCTCCCACGCTTCAGCTCCACTCCACTGTGTGGCTCTCCTGGTCAAATATCTGATTTGTGAGTCATACCTTGCCTCTCTACCCATGGAGGAACATGCTGGTTGTCTTAAAATACACTCTGGCAGGGCAGCCATGCAAGAGCTCGGGCCCCGGCACTGAGCGCTGGAGCCGCCCGGGGGACTGGCACCGAGCGAGCGGGAGAGAGACGCAGGGTGAGTGCATCGGCTGGGAAAGAGAGCGGTGGGCGTAGAGGAGACGTTTGGAAGGTCTCGCTAGATAAAGGATTATGAAAGCCTAACTTTCTGTCATGTAACGCAGAGCCTAGTTCAGCTGTGTGGGCAACTCTGAGATAGCGGCGGTGTTCTTTTCCCTTTCCTCCAGCAGAAAGGAAATATATGAAAACCTATAAACTGAGAAGAAGAAGAAGAAGAAGAAGAAAAAATAAAAGACTGGTCAGACTCTTCTCAGGTGAGGTCCAAGCGGAATAATGAGCGGCGGAGCCACGAAGAGGCGAGTGAGAGTGAGATGCCAAACACAACAGGGTGGGAAAATAAAAAGTCTGGCGACAGCTTGTGCTCTTTATTTTTTCCAAATAGGAGATGAAGGAAATGTAATTGCAGCGCTTTACTGCGTTGCGGGGAGCGTGACGCTCCCGCGCCCCGTGGCGAAGTCGGCGTGTTGGGTTGCTGGGTTACGAGGAAGAGGAGTCAGAACGGGATTATTTTTAAACGGCTTGACGCGGAGGCTAACGAAGACACGGGCGGAAATAAAAATGAAAAAATGAAAATGGAAAAGCCAGACGGTATGTATGAAGGGCATCTCATCTTCTCGCAGGTTGGATTTTCCAAAATGGGAGTTTGAAGATGTGAGATTTCAATCCCCCGGAGCAAAATAAACAGTCCTGGGTCTGAAAAGAGAAACACCAACACACAGACCTCCTCCAATCAGACAAATTAGCACGTCAGTCATGTCCTCCTGCGCGGCAAAACATGTGAAAGACAAAGAGAGCGGTGCAGCCGAAGGGGTATCTGAGGAGCCGGCCGAGGGCAGATTGGCTCGACTTGGGGGGGGGGCGACGGGAGGGACTGGGAGCCAGCGAACCTCTCCGGGCAGGAAGTGTGTCTGCTGATCATCTGCGTGGGCGTGTCTGCGCGCAGACAGACGACGGGGAGGGAGAGGCACTCAGCGAGATAAGACTGACTCGTCTGTCTCCGACGGGAGCAGAGGCCGTGAGAGGGGAAGAGGGTGGGTAGGGAAGAGGACACAATCAGACGAGGCTGCGACTGTGCAGGTCGCGCAAGGCCATGGGTGGAGCGGGTGGAGGGGGGAGAAGAAGCAGCAGCAGAAGAAGAGGAGTCGGAGCGAGAGCCACAGATGGGCAGGGAGGGACGGGACGAGAGTGACAGAGGTGGGGGAGGGAAAGCCGTCACTCTCGCCTCCTCTCCAACCCTCTACCCCCCCCCCCCCGCCCGCATCCGCCTCCGCCCCGCCGGCAGGCTGCGCTGGCAGTGCCGTGCTCTGGTGAGGAGAGATTACTAAAGCCCGGCCCGGGGTTGCATGTATGGACACAGTCATTAGCTCTGCCCCTGCAAACTAATGGCGCTGAATGCAAACCGGCTGTGGCCGCCGCTCCCTCGTCCTCGTCCCCCAGAGACTCAGAGACGCGGAAACGTGAAAAGTGTTCAACGTCTTCATAGCTGCCGCCTCATCGGACTGTATCATTTTGTTTATAGCGTATCGACCTCTGCTGGTTTACAGCACCTGGAGCCGAAGCTGCACGGAAATCTTTTTCCTTTCTTTCTCGCCATTTTTTAACACCTTCACAAGCAAATGTTTACTCCACTGCGGCGCCGGCCTTTACTTTTGCAATTTTCTTTGAAATGGCCTTTTGTCCAGCTCTGGGGGGGATGTTCTTTTTTTTCTGTGATTTTGCATGTGTGGGTAATCTGGGCACTGGTGCACAGCCATCACAGCACAGTGGGGGTGGGGGGGGGTCAGAGCCGGGTCTGCCAGAACCCGCTGTCATTTCCGCCGTCAGTGCACACATTGTCACAAAGTGCCCAGTGGAGCTGACTGATGTCAAGATACACTTAGACGCCAACCATGCAGCAAATAGAAGCACCGCACTTCCTGCTGCAAGAAATGGCCCCGGCTGACCGCGCTGCACTGAATAAAGCCATTCATAGGAAAACATTTCAGCTCTGCCACTCGCAGCTCATTTGTTGTTTCCGGGCGTCGCTCTCGGATTATTGCGGGAAAGTCGGCTGCCGCGGCGCGACAGGGTTTTTTGTTCCTCCTTCTTTCTTGTGGGCGGCGGGTCTGTGGCGGTTTTAGCCTCTTGTGTGGTGAAAGCTGAGCTTTTCAAACAGAGCTTTGGTCTGTTTTTTTTCCCGCCCCTCATGTGTTGAACCCCGTGCACTTTCTGCGGAGACAGCCCTTCGTGTCACGTCTGAGGACTTTCCCCTCATCAGATGGCAGCAAAGATGGATGGTTGCTATTACCCTGACCGGGGACTCCTAGCCAACCATATGTTGCTGCTTGCTCTTCAAAAAACATTTCTGCTGCCGCAAAAAATTCTGGCACACGCGAGCAAAAAAATAAATAAATAAATAAATTTGTGCACATCAGCGGCACGCCTCGCCACATCTGTGTGAATCCCTCCAAGCGGCGACGGGAGCCGTCGGCTTTGCGTGAAGCGGAGGAGGAGGAAGAGGGCGGTGTCGGACCCTCAGCGTTCCCCTCGTCTCCCGCTGGAGCTGTCCATGGTGTTGGAAGCAAAAAAATAAAAAAAATAAATAAAGGGAAAAGAAAGGGCAGGGAGCTCTAATTAACTTCAGCTGGCGTGCCTGCTCACTGTGAACATGGCTGACCTTTACACAACCTTGTCTAGGTGGACCCCCCACTCCCGACCCACTCCCTCCCCCCCAAAGGGCCGAGGTTAAAATTCTCATATGATGTCAATAAGCAGATTGCCACCCCGTCCCTCTGCACCCCCCCCCAAAAAGAAAAGGCCAACCTTTTGTGTTTTAAAGAGATGCCGAAGGCGGCGGGGGGGGGGTTCCTTAACACATTCTTAACACTTCTGCAAAGAGATTTTTTATTCGGGGGGCTGCCACTCCACTTTGCGGCGGCAAAAAAAAATCAATAGAACAGTGTCCCCTATAACAGACCTCTGTGTTTTCCTCCCATCGATCCTGTCAGCCCAGATACATTCAAGAGCAAGCCGGGCGATTACCCTCGGCAATCCTAACTTTGATCTATACTGCAGATGACAGGTGCCAGACATCAGCTTTTGGTAATTGTGATACTGAAAGGGGGCATCGTTAATCATTTCGCCTCGGCTCCGGCTCGGCCGCTCGTCATCGCTTCACGGTCATTGTGCGACGTCGTCGATGAGCGGCCGCCACCGCGGGCCCCGCCGCGTCTCCGTCACCTCGTCTCCACCGAAGCGAACGCACGTTTTCATGTGCGGCGCTGCGCCTCGATTCAATCGCAGACTGAAAGTTTTGTTGTGTGTGGGGAACCTGGGCGGTGGTGCGTGCAATGGCGAAAATAAGTGCAAGATTGAAGTGCAAGTGAAAGATTATTCAGAAGCGCTCCCCCTACCCATTCCGTAGCGCGGTATTTACAACCAATTTATTAAGAATCTTGATAGACGATTTCCTCCTAATTATGTTTGCATTATGAAGCACGCCAAAAAGAAACTTGAAAGCGCCGCGATTAGTCCTTGCGATCGCTTATTTAGGCGGCGCATTAGTGGAAATCAATCATGCATTTGTAACTCGATTGGAAAGATAAAAATTTGTTGCTGGTAATTTGCTGAGAATGACATCAAGTTCAGATTATCCCATGAACGCCACGAGCTAACTGAGAAAATTACAAAAGGTGTCAGATTGTTATCAGACTTCGTCTTGTTTATCAATGCCTAGCATCGCGGTTGCAGCTGCCTCGGCGGTCACACCTCAGCATTTCCTCAATCAGTATTTAGCACTTTCCTACCTCGGGGTCACGGTGGTAATTAAAAGCGCACAGGCTGGATATGTTAATGTTGGTAGCGCGAGGAGCCGGCGGATTCCTGGGGAATTGTGGAGTGCAGGGTACAAGCCATTGGTACAAAGTGAGGAGACATTGGCATCTTAAACGCTTCCCTGCAGCAAAGAAATCCAGAGAGACAAATGTTCGAGCTGCTTCGTGTCCCGGCTGGGGCGTACGTGCGTGCGTGTGCGCGCGCGTGTGTGCGGAGGACGTGACTGAACAAAACCGAGCACCTTTTGGCTCCACGGTTTAACTCCGACAGCTGAGTTGAGGCAGACGTTTAAACTGAACGCTTTGCTTTTGCGAAGGAAAGGGCCTTTTTAAATGCAAATTATTGTTTCTCTTCCATTTACTGGTGCCTGGCTGCCCCCTGTGACCCGGCTCCCTCAATTTAGGCAGCAGCCCGGACCATTGAACAGGTGGCGTGGCGCCACCTGTGGATTTGTTTAATTGCGTCGCGTGTTCGTTGTTTTCCCGGGTTGTTTCTGTTTTGCACCCCTCTCTTTTGTCATTGTGCGGCGTTTTCGGGGAGAGAGGCGTTATTTGTAACATATTGAGTTGTCTTGAGCCTGACCTCATCGTCCGCTTCTCAATTTGTCAGCGCTGTGCGGTTGACTCCTTTTCAGTTGCGGGTCAAAGCTATAACTCACACTCCGTGAGTTGAGGCAATCCCATCAGCGGGCTGCTGTGTCCTCATTCCTGCGTTTCCCCAGCGTCCGGCTCCTTTGGATCACTCTAACAGAAATGGATGGCATTCATACAGCGCTGAGATTAGACGGCGCGATGCACGGGGTTCAAAAGAAAATGATGTCTGCCCCAGCTTCTGCACCAACCTATCTGGGACGTCGCCATTTTGATCCCCGGCACTCAAACATTTTTTTTTTTTTTGACTGCAGTTTCAAAAAGCCGTAGCCTGGCTGCTGATAAGATGTTGGGCACTTTCATCAGGCTGCATTCTGAACAACTAGATGGAAAACCAGAAGATCAAGTGACTCAAAATTAAGTATGCAGCTTCCCACCGGATGCGCTGATTTGACGCACCTGATACGGTCTTCTGTGATGAAAAGCGTGTTTTAATTGCGTTGTGAAAGATATCCTGTCGCGTTTCATCTTGATTTGCTTGTTGTTTATCAGTTCACAAAATTGACTTGTTCTCTGGAACTCCGAGTGTTAAATCGTTGTTAGATAACAGCAAAGTCTCAGAATTAGGTTTGGCACCGTTTTTTTTGTTGTTTTTTTTAAATCTGTGATTGTAGCAGTTTATGACATTTTCTATAAGAGCTAATATTTCTGACTATCTATCGATGGATTTTGATTAGAAAAACAGCTTATTAGAGGTGTGTATGTCATTGCATGTGATTTAGTGGAAATCAAAATTAAAATTCCGAGAGGTTTTTGTAAGAAAGGGGTATCTGTATTGACCGTCAGTGGCTGGATCAGTAAAGAACTGCGAGGATAACACAGCGTTTGGCCTCGCCCTGAAAGTCTGCATCATTTTTAACAACCATAAGGTTCTGAGGTCTAAAGTTGTGATCATTGTCACCTTTTAAACAAATCTGTGGTGATAACTTTTTAAATCCACGTACTAGTTTCAACAAGTCTTTTTATGTGGCTGTATAACAGGATAAAATAATGAGTGATGGCATTTTACATGGGACTAGTCGGAGGTCAGCTTCACCCAGACATCATTATGTCGCGCTACGACACTTTTCCCCGTCGTTATATGGTGCCATAACTCAGAGACAGAAGAGGACGTTGTGACTGTATTTCACTGTGGGTTTTCCAATCCGGAACTGGTGACAATAGAACTGCCAACCTTGCAGTTGTGCAGTGTTAAAATGTTCTGTGCTCCCCAGTCGAAGATGTGTATGAAGTGTTTCTATCTCCTCAGCAAGAATAGTAAAAGGAAAAAATATATATTGGCTGTTCTAGTAGTTGCAGGATGATGTCATCTGCAAATTTGCATAAGAACAATTTGCATATAATAGATGTATTGCAGCAGAGGAATACAAATGATTTTTCCTTCTTTTAAACTGTTTTATTTTACTTCTAAAAAATATGCCTATTAAAACAAAGGAATAGTTTTTCCTAATTTTTAAGAGAATAAATCACAAGGCCAATGTTTTTATTAGATCCAAATTCTCGACCCCAATTTTTTTTTGACACCCTTAAAATTTTACTCAATCCTAATTACTGTCATTAAATATTTGCAAGAGAATATTTCAAAAGGTTTGGCTACATCCATTGAAACTGCACTTGGAGACTTAAGACTGATAGTGCAATATTTTTTTGTCACCGCTTTTGAAAACACCATGAAGATGGTGGTTCCGGAGGTTCATTTTCAGAGACATTCTCTGTCTCTTTAAAAAATTATTTTTCTCTTGTACAAGCCAGACACTGACGCAAATGCTACCTTGAACAACGCACCTATTCTAGTTAATTGAAGCGCAAACATTTTCAATTACAATGCAATTTGCTCAAGTGTTTTTTGTCGAGTGACTTTTTGATTTAATGACATTTTTCGTTTGACTTAATTGGAAAGCACATCACCACAGTTAATTTGACCATCTGTCTGAATATAATCCCCGTAGTAACACCTTGTGCACCGGGCAGAGGGCTCTTTCCAACTGACATTGGCTTATGGTGACGCACCTATACTGAAATTAGCATGCTGAACGGAGCTGTATGAAAAATATTGAGATTTGCAGCTTTTTAGTCGGTCTCCGAAAGCTTGCCCTGGTGTCCTTGCTTGATTAATTTGTCCTCTACAGCATGTCAAATGCAGTGATTCATCAGTGTGTTAATTACGCGGGGGTCCAATGTCATCTGTTGATGAGCGGATTAAAAGCACAGGTAAAGGCTTCAAAAAAAAGATTGTAAGTGTGTGCAAATGTGCAGCCTTGATTGTCAAATTACCAAGTGAAATATTAATCAACTTGATTCTTGGCCTTTGAATCACAAGTTTAACAGGAAATCCGTGATTCACGGTTCACCCATGGCCCTCGTACGACTCATTACACATCAGTGGAAATCTCAGATCCCTTTGTTTAAAAAAAACTCAAAGTCAAGTGACAAGTTGAAGCAGTCGGGAAAAAAAAAGCTCCAGAAAGGAATTCAACACTTTGCATTTCAACAACTCAATCCAAGGACATTAGTGGTTCTCCTCTGAAGGGAGTTTTTTTTTTTTTTTCCAGAACTCCACAAAAGAATGGGACTTGACTTTGTGTTTCACTACAATGCACAGGTGCTTCTCACATGGAGAGAAGTGAGGACACATGGTACTATACCAGCCAGTATTTTTTGCTCGCCATCTACAACTAAATCCTCCTGTCGTCTGTTTTTGTATTTAGCACTTACGGCATCGTGCACAAGACAGAGTTTCATCAGGCAGTGAGGGACAAGGAAAGGAGCTCTTTGAACACGGCTGCCAGTTCATAAAAAGTGCAAAGACATCTCTCAGTAAATCTTCAATGACATGCCAGGGGAAAAAAAAGAAAAGGGGAGGGAATGACAAGGCAGCTACTTAGGTACCAGATCCAGTGTTGGCTATGGAATGCATTGCGTTGTGCAATTTGAATATGTTCTTGGATGACTAATAGCGAAGAGTTTAAGGGAGAACAAAATGTTCCTCCCAAGTTGTTTGGCAAGCTACTTCCTCGATCTCAGCCAATACTGTGCGAGTTGCTGTGGAAGGATGTGGTGTCGCGTCCACTTAAGTTTTCTTTCAGAAATTCCCTTCATAAGTCGAGTCATAAACATGATTAATTACAAGAGGGAAAAGCAAGTGGGATCCGGCAAAACATAGGAGATGTCACGAGTTTACTCGAAAATGGAAATTTCCTCCATTTGCTGCTGACTGCTGAGGACGATATTGTTTCATTTTCTACGGCACGTGAGAGTTCTTCTTATTCACAGAGGGAAAAAAACATGTTTGCAAATTATTTACCGATTGCCTCCACTAGCCAACCACCCAAACATTAAATGAACTGATGAAAAACATCATTGCTTACTCTTGATTCACATAGACAAATAATTTACAGAACTTTGTTTACAATCCATTTCAGTCGTTCGTTTGCAGTCATGGAAACAATAAAATTCCACAAACGCTCAGTTCTTTCAGAGCAACAGAGGGGGGGGGACTTCAAATAAGCACACACCTCAAGGGACAATTCAGGTAAAAGAAAAAAGAATCAATTTCACCTAGACTGGAGGGGGATTTTGTATTCCACTTTAGAATGCTAAAATTCAAGCTAGTGGATACCTCTTGTGACTCACATTAGCTCTCACAAGGATGACGAGGTCCAGTAGCAAGAAATACCAACAACAGCCACATGAATATATTTCTGAATTAGATGAAAGAATATGTGGCAGACATAGTTTTGCTAACAGCATAGTGTCAAGCTGCACTGCAGACACCACACGAGCTGTACAATGACATTTAATGTGTTTCGTCTCAAGGTGTTGCCCAGTATAGAATTTTCTCCTTTCAATTTTGGTTAAGCTATCCCTTTAAACTTAAACGTAATACAGATGTTGATGTTATGCATGAATTATACATAGTGTACATACATGAAGCTAAGAGAATAAACAGAGAACAGCTCGCCTGTCTCTGCCCTGAGGAGAGAAAAGCAGCTCGCCAGCTGCTTTTTTTTCCCACCAAAGCTACTGTATTTTGCTTGTTCAAGTACAAAACTTACAGTTTGCAAATTTAAAAGGGGTCATGTGCCGGGCCGTGTTTTTCTTTTTTTGATTATATTTATTTTATTTTTTTCAATTGTCTTCCCTCAGGCTGAAAACAAAGCGGAATGTGGCAAGTGCTTTCATTTTGGTCTTGTAGCACAGAGAATGCAGCGCACAGTATACTTGAACTGTGCCTTTCGAGCATCTTACTGTAAATGAGGGTGATTTCTGACACATCTGCGCATCCAAATAATGATCCCTGCGGTCACCATGGCAACTACCTTCTCACACTGCACACAAGCCAGCGCCGATGCAAAAGTTAACATTTCCTTTGTCCACGCTCTCCTCTGCTCCCCCTCCCCCGCCACCCACCCCCGTCTTTGTCCTCAAGATCCCACAGATCAGTTATGCGTCAACGGCCCCGGAGCTGAGTGACGACAGGCGCTATGACTTCTTCTCGCGGGTGGTACCACCAGACTCCTTCCAGGCTCAGGCCATGGTGGACATCATCCGAGCCCTCGGCTGGACCTACGTCTCCACTGTTGCCTCGGAGGGCAGCTACGGGGAGAAGGGGGTGGAGGCCTTCACGCAGCTCTCCAAAGAAGCCGGTAAGATCGTCACGTGAAGGCACTAAATGCAATTAAATGTTTTTTTGTTTGTTTTTTTCAGGAGGGCTTATTTGTTTGTTTCTGTGATTTAAACATTCATTTTTAATCAGAGACGGTTCTTGCATTCGCAATTCATCATAAAAATCTGTTTTGGGGGCATGAATTATTGATCCACTTGGCTACTTCTGGTCTGGTCCCACAGTGAGTTGAGGAGTTAGCAGAGAGCAAGTGGAGAAGACGCCACCGTCACAATAACCCGCCTGGGACAACTGGTGTTGTGTCGCTGGATTTTGAATGAAAGCGCTTTAGGTTTCTGCAGCACGCGCACGCTGCCGATTTAACATCAATTGTTGTTGTGCGCGCCAGCACGTCCCCTCATGCTGAAAGACTTTTTTTTTTTTTTTCTCTGCTGTTGGAAAATGCGGGGAGGGTTAATGATGGTTCTGTCATCCTTGTGGTCAGTTGGTTCAAATCACTCTGGTTTGTGTTTGCGCAGGGAGCAGCAGGGCTTTAAATATTTATTCTTTCAGGCAGAGGAGCCGGCCTTCTCTGCCGAAGGTCTCCAGGCGTTTCTCTCAGAAACCGTTTGATTAAACAGAGAGAGATGAAGCGCTGAGTGGTCCGGAAAACAAGCGATTTAGAATTGGCCATGTTTTTATGTGGAGGTCCAGTAACGCAACGTTAATGGAGATTGTTAAATGATCCTTTATCGAGCTCAAGAGCCCCTTTTCAAGTTTACATTTTTGTTTTGTGATGTTAGCGCAAGTGTCCCCCCCTCTCTCTGAAGCGATTACGACAGGCATTTGCATTCCGATGCGGTGTTGCCGAAAAATTGTGCATGCGCTTCACCGAGCCGCTCTTTTGCGCGCAAGTGCCGTCGCTGGCAAGTGGCTCTGCATGTAAACCAGCCACTCCTGACGGCGCGGGGTGAGTGAGTCTGTGTCATGAGATGTGCAGCCGGAGCGCTCGTCGAGAGAGATGCTGCAGCAATATTTCTGCGAGAGCAAGGACACCGTTTTACAGCGGTACAGTCAGTCTGAAGTGACTGGCCATGACTGCGGGTAAGGTTGTTCTGCAGCACGAGGGGCAGCGGTGGCGTGATGATGAAATAATAAACCCCCAGTGATCCCAGACAAAGCAGCTATGCAGCGGATGACAACGGGATTAAAGGTTTTGCTGCCTGTGTGTGTGTGTGTGTGTGTGTGCACGGATGATTTCCCGATGATCTGCGGGGAGCGAACGCCGTCTGCTCCAATAGACTCAAGTGGGAGCGGGTGGAAAAAAAATTGAGGGAAAGCTAATGATATCCCACAGGCACGGATCAGAAGTCCGGCACATATGAATATTTTATCTGTGTTGCATCCTTGTCCGGTGTGATCACTCATTAAAATTTGAAGGAGCTGTTTTGCGACCTTGTGGTTTTCCTTTGGCAGCGAGACAGGAAGTTGCCAACCTTGCGCGGCGGCCGGGTCGCCGAGGTTACGACGGTGGAATATCACGTGTGCAACCACGGTGACCTCCCGGCAAAGAGCGTTTTCAGTTGCTGTAAAAAAAAATTAAAAAAACCTTCACATAGCTTCCAAAACCAATTAGGAGCCCTAACGAATAAAGTGGGAGGGAGGGAAGTGACTGTACCTGCGCGGAAAACCACAGAAGAAGAAACTGCTGATATTTGCGCTGCCACCGTGGCAGTTTTATCATAGGTGGATGTCAGTTTTACATTAAAAAAATAAATAAATAAAACATGAAACTTGCTCCAGAGGATTTTCTTGGCGGACGACGTTATTTTTCTTCTCTCCTGACTTTCTTTGGCAACAGTTTCATTAAACGCCGAGGTACAGAGCAGCTAGCCATGGGACGGACGGTTTCGTGCCAACAACAACAAATGTTTGAACCTTTATAGACAGATAGTTGGCAACATCACCTTCAAAAGTTTTACCTCCACTTTCCAAAGGCTTTTTTTTACGTGCTCCTGGAGGTGTTAGATGAATGATTTGGGAAGCCTTTCATCTGTCATGCCAGGTTAGGAGGATGCCTGTCGATATAAAAGTACAAGTCCTTGTTTACCCCGTTTGAAAGAAAGAATTTCTCCAACTCCGTACTCTGTGATAAAGACGGTTGCTCGCAGCTGTTTGGTTGGGTTGTTTGTTTGTTTGTTTTTTCCAGGGGAGTTCCATCTTATGTTCCTTTTCCTCAACCACAGTGAACTTAGTGATTTCATTATGACTCACAAAAGAGTTAAAAGAAAATCATGAGAAATTGCTGCTGTTGACTGTTGCCATCGCCGCCGCGCCACAGTCTCCGTGCAATATTTTGTTATTTACGTACAAATGGGAATTATTTCCTCTAAAGGAAACACCCGAGGCATTTTATCTATAATAAACACATTAATTATGTAACAGCTAAACTGTACATTCGAAGGATTTATGCAACGGCTCCGGCTCTGAACCAGAAGTGCCGGCGATATATCGACAAAGGTGCAAGAAGCAAACAGGAGTGAAAATATTCCAGTGTTGTCTGCAGTGATGTGAAGCATTTTGTGCGGACCTCGCTGCATCTATCGCAGAGTAGCAGAAAGTAACAGTGTGGGGCCTGTGTGTTGAGACGTTGGTTCCAGTTGATCCTCGAGGCCTGGAGACTTTTTTTTTTTGCAGCTGTCCTGTTTGGTTGCAGTAAAATGTCAGATGCATTAGTAGGATTCTCGCTTCGCCACTCCAAGGAGAACCATCTAGCGGCCTAATGCAATATGCCTCCCCATTACTCCGAGTCCAGACCAGAGTGATGGTCAGCCTGTATTGATCCCCTCTGTTGTTTTTCTTTCTGTTTTGTGTGTCTTTCCTTTTCTTTTTTTTGTTATGCTGTCTCTCTCTCTCTCTCTCTCTCTCTCTCCCTCCCTCTTCCCTGTTTCGGCAGCGTTCCATCGTGTTCCTTCATCCCTGCTCCAGGTGGAAGCTGGCAGAGATTAATCTTGTTTGTATTTTTCTGTCTGTCTGGAATCAGGCCAGAGCAATGGAGTTCAGTTCCCCCTTGGATTTAGAGGGGGAGAAAAGAAAGAGTTGCATTTGAGGAAAACCACCCACAAAGTATCACTGTGGGATTGATTGCAGCGGGTTGTGAACACAATGTGTTCTTTGACGGCTGGCTGGCGCTCTGAAAAGGGCCGGTAGGGTATGTACCTGTTAAAAATAGCACCAGCGTGGAGGAATGTTGGAAGAACTGGTGGCAGGAAGCCTGATGCATCTTCAAACACCATTAAGTAGGACGGCGTGCTTGAGAATGACCCCGGTGACACGGCGCAGTCCCACACCTCCCACCGCGGGAAGGCGGGCAGGCGGGCAGGAAGAGGCCGGGACGGCGGAATATGAACGCCGGCTGCGCGTCAGGCCATTCTGATGCACTCCCACGTGTCCAGATGGGGGAAGACTCAGGAGGGAGCAGGTCTGCGTGGTGAATGTCAAGGTGATAAATGTAATTGCAGCATTATGGATCCCCCTGGAGGTTTGAGTTTGGAGGGTGAGGGGGCGGCAGGGAGGGAGGGAGGGAGGAAGAGTGTGGGGGTCGAATCCATCAAGAGCCTCTAATTTAAAGGGATTTGTATTTCACCGGGCGAAATGGCGAAGCCTTATTCGTGGCCTGAAGTGCATTTTCAGAAGCAAGGGCATCGAGGATGAATAATTGAAGCAGTTAATGCAGCGCGTGACCTATAGCACTCAGACAGATAAGTAGAGAACTTCCAGGAGCCTGATGAATTTGGCCATCACGGTCATTAAGCTGCCTTTGATATATTAATCAAATGAGAGGCAGAGGCTAGAGGTTCATTGTGGTTATAGTTTTGATATAATGTGGGATCAGAGGTGCTCTAATAAAGAGGCCATGTCACTCCCTGGTATGTCTCTAATGACAGCAGAAATTCAATTTTGTGAGTATTTATATATACTCAACGTGGTGGAATACAATAAAATTGGATTTTCTGCAGCAGATTAATTGGGGTTACGTGTCGCAAGGCCACATTGGAAAAGCAAAGAGATTCAAAAGCTGATCGGAATCTTAAATCTGTTTTTGGAGGCAGGGGAATGTTAGCACATGTTCCCAGTCTGCCTCAGCTGGAAGACGCTGCGATGCTGCACTAGGTTGATATCGTCTGAAGAGGTTTGAAAAGCTGCAGTTCTGACAACGAACGACCTTGATTTATCAAAACAACTTCACAAAAAAAAAAAAAATTTTGGGCCGCATTGCGCAACACGAATAAAACAGAATCGTACACAAAGACTATAATGTTGTCACACAACGAAAATGTACAATTTAAGCTATAGACAAGCTATAGACAACATCAACTGTGATTATTTGCTCCATGTTCACTACAACAAACTTCTGTTTACATTTTTTGCAGGCTACCTCATGATTGGCTGTTTACTGACAGTATGTAAGTTTACATGGACACAAATAATCAAATGAAAGACCCAATAAGATTAAAAATGTGTCACGTAAACACATCAATTGGAAGATTCTGACCCAATTAGGTTAATTCGGAAAGAAAACTTATTCCAAAAGCCGTCCATGTGCAAACTTATTCCGATTGTGACTTCCTGCTTGGGGTAAATCGTCCTCCCTGCGCGTATGTGCCCACATCACCATGACGGACTCAAGTGGCTTCGCCCAGGGTCGGGAGTGGCCCACGTAAAAGGCACCATGGGTTTGCGGCGATGTCTTGAAAGAAGAAAGTGAGGGCACTAAATTTAAAGTGCCTCGAGTGATGAACGTGTCATCCGGCTCTCTCCTGCGGCAAGGCAAGAGCAGCAGTATTACGAACTGAGCCTGTAGCTTAGCTACCGCAAGTGGCCAACGTAAGTCAAGTTGAAGGTCCGCATTAAAAAAAAAGAAAACTACATAAACAAAGGAAAATGAAAAGTTTTTTTGACAACATTGGCGGAAGAACAGCTTCTGCTTCTTTTACCATTTCTTTAAAATGAGACCACTCCCCGCATGCCAAAGTATTTTTTTTCTGATTTAATGCTTAGTGCATGTATAGGCACATCATGATTGGATCATTTCATGTGGTGTCCATGTAAACAGCGAATTTGGACTATCTAATCCTTCCAAGTTTTTGATTCGATGAAGACATTTTGCACAGCTTGTGTCAGGAGGGGGGCACAACACACACAGAGTGGCACTGGGCCACTGGCTGAATTTTGTATGTAGCTCCTTCTGGTTTTAGGTCCCATTTTTCACTCAATTACTGAGGATTTCTAAGAATATTTGTCTCTAGTCTGAAAAGGAAGCAGGTGAAAATTGGAAATTCACAATTAACTCTTTAAGCTCGCTCGGCTTTTCTGAATCCATGTGCCAAAACACACAGTTCTGAAAATCATCACTAGGTGATATTGCAAAGGGTGCTGCAAGCTCAATGATTTGTCACCCCGGTTTGGTAAACGACAGTGATGTTAACGACCATGCGGCCACCTTGCATTTGTCTACTTTGAAACATGTGGAAGGTCCATCAAATCAATACTTTTTGCAGGGAGCTAAAACTGAGCATTTTCACAGAGGAGAATGTAAACAGGGGGCTAAAAATGCTGTTTTCTGGACATCTGTGGTGGCTTTTGAAGACGGCTTAAGTGGAGAAGAGGTGAGAAATGAAGATCTGAAAATGCGCACGAAAAGGCCCTTCACAAACAAGTTGGACCAGCAGCCAACAGCAAAAAGGGCAAAGTTTTGACTACGATAACAAAAGTGTTTGGGAACATTCAACAGGTAAACAGGTTAATTGGCAGCCAACGATAGCATCAGGATGGAGCAGCAGCGTGTTCCCGTTGGCTCAGAAATAATTACATAAACACATTTCTTTTGAAAGTGATTGCATTCTGTCCGCCTCTCAGCGTTCCTAGAAATTCAGCGGCGGCCAGAGTGTTATACGCAAGCCTTTTCTTCAAAAAAAAACAAAAAAAACAAACAAACTGGAACGAGTCAGAGTAAAAACACTCTTCTCCCAGAGCCTGACATTCATCCGTCTGGCGCCACACATCTCCAGCCAAGGCGGACGTGTGGCTCGACTTGAGAGCCGCCATCTGAGTCGTGGGCTCTTTCAAGTCCGCCGAGTGCTTCCAGTGACAGGTGAGGGCGGTTCGACCCACAGCACAGTAGCGCCGATCCAATACTTACCTTTCCATCATAGCTGCCACCTGACCACCTGATGACTGACAGATGAGCCGTTCTGCAGGCATTCAATAATTTAGCTGCCAGTCGGCAGCTCCTGGCTGCATCTTAAGATGCCAGCGTGCTCTTCGGCCTTTCTGCAGATGGGACGCGCTCCAAGAGCTTCTTATCTTCATCAGTGGCTCCTGTGGTCTCCGTCTGCGGTATCGACTTGTGCGACCTTACAATATATCTCTGTTCAAAACTGCAATACCATTATAGCAGCTCTTCGCACAGGCCAGCAAGGTTGTTTTTTTCTCCCCTAATGGAGTTAATACATTTTCATGAGACTTCAATTCTCATCGACCTCAAACGCAACCACCCCCTCTTCCCCCAGACTTGTCTTTTTGTCTCGAAGGAATGAATGCGTGTATGACATCTGGAACTAAAAGGTGCCAATACGGCGGAATGGAATGGTGTGCAGCACTTCCTAGGTTCCTTAAATGGAAACCTGGAACTGTGTCGCTCTGAAAGGTGTCTTCTGGTTTTAAGGAGCTACTTCAGCGCAGTCCCTCGGAGACCCGAACGACGTTTGCCGCTCGGCGAAAATGACAGCCCAACCCGCTTCAATTGAACAAGATACCAGAAACACTTCAGCGAACTTGCAGCGCCATTTCCGGGATCTTCTCTTTAATGTTTAGTCCATTTAGAGCGGATAACAGCAGCCGTCCCAAGGGTCTTCTGACACACCCAGGATGTTTTCCGACTGGAGAACAGATCCTAATTCTGTCTGCTGCCGCCACTGCTGCTGCTGCTGCTGGTACTTAAAGGGGGGAACGGGAGAGCGGGGAGGATGCTCGGCGCTTGTCATTGTGCTATCTTCTGCCTTTAGAAAAGCCACAGAAAAGCGGGCGTGGAGATGTGTGATCTGCCAGCTAAAAGCTGTTTATATCAGAGTAATGAGCCTGAGGAGACTGGCAATTAGAGAGATTCTTTCCATTTCCCTGTCTACTCAGGGAAACTCCAGCCGAAAGGTTATTGGCTATGCTATTAAAGTGCTTGAGTGGGAGAAATTTTAATTGGCATGGGGTAGAGCTTTGCTGTTGACTCAGGCAACTGGTTGCCGCCTGGAGTCGGAGGCCTACGGTGGCGATGATGTTATATCACACAGGTGATGATCCTATTGGCTTTTTACCCAGAGAACCATCAAGGCCCCATGCTATGCCGAAACAACTACGCTGATGGTTTTCTAACAATAATATGAGCCTCTAGGCAGTGAACTTGCCAGAAATTAGAAAAAAAAAGTCCCACCTATACTTTTTCCGTTTGCTCCAATTTTCAGAAAGTGTTCCGGTCACTCACTTCTGGACATGGTTCCTCTGTGATGTCATAAAGGGCGCTTGAGCATCACTGATACCTGCGGGTGTAGTGATGACACGTCCATTGAGTAATTCATTCGGCCCCTTTTCGCCTGCAAAGTGCTGCCTTGCTCCTGTCCTCTTCAAGTAGAGAAAACCAAACTTTCTCACACGAGGCTGTAAACAGAGGGCTAAATATGCTGCTTTCTGATCCTGACTTTCTGAGATCTACTGGTCTATGGCCAGCTGGCAGTGTGATAGTCTTGGTCCACTGGAGTGTTGGATGACAAATAAAGATGAGAAAATGAAAGAATATATGGGACCTTCACAGGACAGCTTGGCTTGCAGACCTGTCATTTATCTACATAAGTAATATTTTTACACCGTCTTAGCACGCGGCTGTTCAACATCAACAAAATTATTGAACAAAGCGCTCACAGCCAGACAAAATAATGTAACGTGTCAAACGTTGGGCAACTATTAATCAACGCAATCTGCAATCAGTAGCCTTCGTCCTGTAGGAACTCATTAACGCTGACCTGTCAGAGATTGATTCATTGAGAGTATGAATATCCGTTTTGTCTGCCGTTGCCGCTCGCGCTATCTGATTGGTCCGGGGTCCAACAAGAGATGTTTGATAATGACTCTAATGAAAAGTCAATGGCGAGCTGTTGGCTTTCCCCGGCTCCACAATGCGAAATCTTTAGCTTTGTGTCTCCGCTAAAGTGGGCTGTAAAATCAGTTGAAATATGCCGGCGAACGTCTCACTCCGGGAGGCATAACTCTGCAGCCTGCGCGCTGTGAGTGTTGTGCTGCACGCCGCAGCGCCTTCCTCAGCTCGCTGCCAAAAGCGTAAATGCGTACAGGAAGTGCACGAGACGAGTTGTTTAGGCTCTATCGCAGGCATGACAGCATCATCCGAGTCCCTGAATTGTGTCGAGATGCTTCCTTCCCTCTATTTCCATACAGGAGGGGGGGGGACATCTTTTGTGACCCAAACCTTTTGTGTGTGCGCATCTCTTTGTGTGAGACTGTGAGTGAATAGGTGAGATTATCCCTCAGGTCTTATCGCCTCTTACTCTTCTCCTCCATTAAAAAAAAAAAGGTGGAATCTGCATCGCCCAGTCTTTGAAAATTCCTCACAACCCCAAGCTGGAGGATTACGACAAAACCATCCAACAGCTGCTGGAAACGCACCACTCGCGGGCAGTCATCATCTTTGCCAGCGAAGAAGACATACGGTGAGGAGCGCCGCACAATTCTGGCTTGGTACGCCGCGCTCGGGCGCTGCTGATGACTTGCCACGTTTAGGTCTTTAATCTCCGAGTAGCAGCTCCCGGGGACACGCTAGAGGCACAGATTTAGCATGCGGGCTACACAAACACACCTCCGACAAACACAAACACGAACGCACCCCGCAGGAGAACAAAAGGGGAAAACAGATTACAACAGAGCTGCAGAGATATTGTTTTATTTGCGTCGGCCCGTGGGGAGTGCGGTGAAGAACCACAGAATCAAACATTTAGCACCTGTGAATTCGAAGCGAATAAATCCATGGGCTGTCAAATGTGAGGGCTGAAGGCGCCGCTATCTTGAAAGGGCCAACGTGTTTGTCAACATTTGCAGTGAAAAACTGCCGTTAAATTGACATTTGGAGAGATTAACTGGCGTTAAAAGGAATATGAAATACATAAGGAATCCGTGATTTTATTTTCTAATGACACTTTGCGCCATCAGTCTCCCAGAAGTTTTGTGGTTTTTACTCCGAAGTCACAGCCGGTGTAAACGAGGACATCAGAAAATAGGGATTAATATCACAGCGGAGGGAATTTGTAAATGGGCGAAAAATGAAATGGAATCCAAAATGAAGTCACCTGCTGTCTGCAGGGCGGGTCGTTCAGTCTGCCCGCTTGATTGCAATTCCTTTTTTGATAGCTGAAGCTAAAGTGGCAACACAGCCAATTAAACAGGCAATCATTCGTTTGCAAAAACGCTTTTTACAACCAGGTGCCACTGACGCTTACGCACTGGGCCTTTGAAGAGAAAATTACGTCCAAGGAAAACACAACACGCTCGGCAGTTCACGCAAAACACTCCCCTCACCTCTTGCCTTAAGCGAGATAAACTACGAGGCTGTGCGACCATGAACCCAGACCAACTCCTTAAGACTGGCCATGCCTTTTGTTTAACTGTCCCAAGATTGCACGCACACACACACACACACACACACACACACACTTCCATGCTTGTAAATTTGCAACAAATGTCCTTGCAGGGGTGTTCTCAATGCTACCAAGAGGGCCAATCAGGTGGGCCATTTCCTGTGGATTGGATCGGACAGCTGGGGGAGCAAGAGCAGCCCCATCCACCAACTGGAGGATGTGGCGGTGGGAGCGGTCACCATACTGCCCAAACGCTCCTCCATTGAAGGTAACAGCACTCGATGCTAACATTCCACCGCGCGAGGGTGACTGACACAAAGGATGGGAAACAAGCGCAGCTGACATCTATGAAGCAATTTTCAAGTTGTGAATGTTTCGACGGGTGCAAACAAATGCTGTCATTAGTCGTTCACTCGCTGTATCAAAGGCTAAAAAGTCTTCCGCATATTCCGTGACGGAAACTTTCGCACAGCCTCATATCTCATTTTTTGACAAGGGCAAAGCTTGATGGAAAAAATGCTGCAAGGTGTCAGATTTAAAAGTCACTGCAACATTTTCAATTTCTCAGACGGTTCTACCTTTTTGCGCTCGCAGCAACAAACCACCACTTGTGCTCCCCTAATAGATATTTATAAAATGGCAGACTATAAAGGATCGTGTTCACGTACGGGCTGAACTGCGAATCTGCACTGATTTGACTGCAGTTTAATCAAAACTGCACCTTTTGTTCAGAAGCCCTATTATTTGGAAGCATCATGTCTCTATGACTACGCACAGAGAGTGTGGTGATTCTTTTTTGGAGTCATCTTGAGTCATCTTTTGAGTTGACAGACTTGTGAGTGTAAAGTTGCTTGTTCATTAACATTTAGCGATTAAAAAAAAAATTCTAAGCATCACTCAGACTGAGACAATTTTTTTTCTTGCCAAAAACAATTCAGTCAGTTTGCTCTGAGTCACAGGGGCTGCGTCACAGTGCAACAACAGAAAATGACTACAAAACGGGGAACGTGGAGGGAATTTCTGTTGGTAAGACATTTCAGAACAGCCAAACATACGCAGGCACACCAGCCAGACTAGTCATCTTCTCGTTAATGCCCACGAAACTGTTCAGATGGTTTTCAGTACAACAGTATTTATGTTAAATATACTATACTGCGGTGTATGTGGTGATTTTACATATGAGACATTTCATTTTTAAACAATTCGCACTGAAAATTTGAAATAAAAGAGAGTTCATAAAAACATTTTGCCGTGCGGAGGTGCAAAAAAGAACTTTTTGATTGATGTTTTCAGTTCTGTATTACGTCTGATCTGCTTTTTTAAGCACCGCTGACTCGTGGACTCGTCTAAACAAGCACATTTTACTTTTGTGTGAGCAAAGAGGAGAAAACAGGATGAGAGAAAAACAACAACTTTCGGCCTTCAGAAACTCAAAAGATGCAGAGATAAAGAAAACAGCTGTGGAGCGTTTAGCGGCTGCGTTTTTCTTTATCTGTCGTTCTAAGTGGCCACTTTCTCCTCTGGCTCAGTCCTACTTCAACTGGTAATTTCCTTTCTGCGCTCTCACCCAATGACTCAGGACGGTCCTCAGAGAACCCGTGACCTTGCATGAATATTCTGCATTTAGCCCTTGGTCATATATGACCAGAAAGAGCGTCTTCGGATAAATGGGTTGCTATAGATAGATATCAAAATCAATGAATACTAATTATGTCACCTTTTGCTTGTTACCACCTTTAATGTGGCCCTACCAGTAAAAAGAAAAGAAAAAGAAAGAAAGAAATAGAGCCATGGCCTATTGTCTATAAAGAACTCATCACCTGTGCTCCCTAATGCATCATTGATAAAAGGGAGGAGAGAGAGAAAGGGCTCTAATTTCATTTTAGTACACGTTGTACATTTTTTTCTGTCCTTTTGATCATTTAAACAGGTTCTATCATTACAGCCCTCAGGAATATCATTACCTGGTAAGTACTCAGGGGCGGGTTTCCATTTTTCTTTTATACTTTAAATAAATCCACCCCTACAGGCCAGGAGGCAAACAAGGAAATTGCGCTGCCACATCTGGCGGGAGTGACGTGTGCAAACACACCAGAGAAAATTGAATATCGCCCGCCGCCCAGTGTCCTAACAATCCTAATGGCCAGTCATCACCGCAGTCGCCGAAATTCAAAAAGTCTCCGGCTTTAATTAGTCGGGCAGGAGGGGGGGCCAGGCTGCGGGGTGGATGGCCAGAATGTTATTATTCCACCGAGAATCGTTGACGGCCTTTTTGAAAAGAAAATCAACTAAATCATTCAGCCCTGATTAGCCATTATCACCTCTACCCACGACTCAGCTGACAGAGGAGGATAACAGAGTCCGGACACAGGCGGGCAGGCAGGCAGGCAGGCGGGCGGGCGGGCAGGCAGACAGAGGGACGGACAGACAGACAGACAGAGGCCGCTGGATGTGAAAATCGTCACGATCCTGCAAACAGAAAACTTCAGCGAGGGAAGGGAAGCCATAAATCTGGCTGTGAAGTTGGCTTTCCTCACGCCACGGTGGGCTGGGCTGAACAAACATGAAAAACAAATCAGCATCAAGTCTCTCTCTCTCTCTCTCTCTCTCTCTCTCTCTCTCTCTCTCTCTCTCTCTCTCTCTCTCTCTCTCTCTCTCTCTCTCTCTCTCTCTCTCTCTCTCTCTCTCTCTCTCTCTCTCTCTCTCTCTCTCTCTCTCTCTCTCTCTCTCTCTCTCTCTCTCTCTCTCTCTCTCTCTCTCTCTCTCTCTCTCTCTCTCTCTCTCTCTCTCTCTCTCTCTCTCTCTAATACTTCACTTCACCTAAACTCTGCTGAAATTACCGATGAAACTAATCGCGCCTTCACTCCGTCTGGGCTGTAACGAGCTTTATGAAGTGGGGCGAAAAACGGGGGGAAAGAAAACCTGTACGGCACCTGCGGGGACCTTCAGCCTCCAGGCGCCAGGCTGAGGCACCACTTACAATCCAGCCATTATTTATCACGCATCCTGTTTTTTAATTAATGCAATTTCCGAGATGAAAGGGGTGATTAAAGTTCCATGCGGCGTTGGGGGAAGAGCGACCGCTACGGTCAAAGTTTGATGAAGCGGCGCCCGGCGTCGTGCTTCCCCGGCACATGGCGAGCGGCGCCGCTATCACCGCCGCCACGCTGCTTCATTTCCTCCAGGTTGATAATTGGTGCGCAATCTAAGCTTCTCGTCTCTTCCTCTTTTTTTCTCCCCTCCTCTTCTTCCTTCCCCTCCATTACCAGGGTTTGACGAATACTTCACCGGGCTCACGCTGGAAAACAACCGCAGAAACGTGTGGTTCGCAGAGTTCTGGGAGGAGAACTTTGACTGCAGGCTGCTGAGCTCCTCCAAGAGGGAGGACACCAGTCGGAAATGCACAGGTACCCAGCCACCACCTGCACCGGGATGCAAGTCAAGAAAGGCTGCGTGTTCTGCGCTCGCAGCCTGTCGGGTTCAGTTGAACTTGACCTTTTATGCACATTACGAGGCGCAGAAAGACTGTCGGGAGAGGGGCGGGGGGGCGCAGCGAGACAATCTTACACCAGGTGTTTCCACCCGGTGGGCGCAGGCCGACGCTGGGTTTATTATTAGAATAAAAATTGAAACATGCACCTTCGTCATGGCGCGGTCGCAGACTCTCCGCTTCCTGTGGCTAATGTTCTGTAACTCTCAAATCCCCATTCCCTCCTTCCCAGCCTTTTAACCCAGTCACCTTGCCGGCGCAACACAGTCATGAGGTATGGCTGCAAGTGCACCGCCAGAGTACATTATACCGGAAACACGACATAAAGCCACGACCAGGGCGAGAGAGCGGCTCATGCCCTCATTCCTTATTCACACTTTGCTGGCATTAATAACAGTATTGTTGCGAACAGTGATGCATGCTTTTATTACCCGAACTCCGCCTGTCAGCGGTGTGACGGGCATCGCGCCGCATGCATTATCAACGAAGATGATGCCTCCGATGTGGGAAGTCGTATTAATCTTGGCGGCTGACGGTAATGGCAGCGTGACAAAAATTGCTGCTTGCAGAAGGATTTCATTTCGTTATAATCTCCTGTTTGCCATCTTTTACCACGCGCCAAAGACAGAAGATACTCATCCAGTGCGTGAGCCCCACAAGCCCCCCCTCCCTGTTAAGTGGCAGTAAACGTCTT
This sequence comes from Thamnaconus septentrionalis, assembly GCA_009823395.1. NCBI lineage: Eukaryota > Metazoa > Chordata > Actinopteri > Tetraodontiformes > Monacanthidae > Thamnaconus > Thamnaconus septentrionalis. The sequence goes on along the minus strand of CM020512.1, from coordinate 14,290,005 downwards.
TCATCTTGCCTTCCATTCCGCCGGGGAAAAAAAGAAGAAGGCTGTGCAGCTGTCGTCCTCTCCTTTTAGTTTACACCTCAAAACCCAGTCGATGTTTCTGAATATTAAATATGAATGGAAGGGTTTTTTTTTTCTCCCCCCCTCTTCTATTTTTTGCACTCAACGGCTGTCCGTCCACTTACAGCTATTGAAAGCAGAAAGGTTAGGTGTGGGCTGCGATGTATGTTAAGTCCTGAGAAATTGGCTGAAATGTCAGCGCAGATTGCGTCCGACCTCTTTCAGTTTATGCAAGTCTCCCACTGTCTTATGTGCCTCCTGTTAACATCTTGCGCTGCCGCCGAGCTCCCCGGGTGAGCGATGAGCAGCTCCGACCGAGGCGGAGGGCGGGGGAAGACAGAAAGGAAAGGAAAGGAAAGCGAGGGAAAAGGGGGGAAAAAAATCCTGCAAGATCCTGCCATTTCCCCTGATGAGGCGTCTTTTGTTTACTCGCGGCTCGAACGCTGAAATTATGATCATAATGATGATGATCACGACGGCGGCGATGGTGATTATTAAAAGCACTCGTCGCGTTTTTTGCCGTAATTTTCAATTTCTTTTTTGCGAGTGCGCCACTCGTGCTCCCCGAGTGTGAAAGGAGGCTAATTCAATTTTGAGGCCAAACAAAAAGAGAGAGAGAAAAACAGTCATGATAATCCTGCGGAGGCCTTGCATTATGTATTCCGACGACGTGGCAGCGGCATGAGACCGGACCTTTAATGGCGGCCTATAGTGAAAGGGCAGGGCGGGAGGAGGAGCGGGACATAAAAGAGCGGGAAGCGACTGCGGAGGAGGAGGGAGGGGGGTGTTACTAAAATTCACTGCGATCTTTATCACTGCGCTCGTGAATCAAGTGCGATTCCTCTCTAAGTGCATTACTTCCGAACGCGGCGCTGCCATCTGAGTCTGCTTGCGTTTGTATCCGTCTTAATAATCCCCGCGTGGGAATTCAACGCGCCTTCCTTCCTGTTTCGTCCCGCGCCACGTCGCCTCCAGGCGCCCGCTTTTTTTTCAAGTCAAAACCGCACCGATTGGCAGCAAACGCTAATTAGCCGAGCGGAATCACAGGCGGAGACGATCGGCGGCGCTGAGAGGCTGTCGTGTCTGTCATGTCTGGTGTAGTTATCGCTGTAGTTTTGGCTGTTAGTCCACCTCCTCTTTCCCCCCACCCCCCAGGCCAGGAGCGCATCGGGATCGACTCCAAGTACGAGCAGGAGGGCAAGGTGCAGTTCGTCATCGACGCCGTCTACGCCATGGCGCACGCCCTGCACAACATGCACCGCGACCTGTGTCCCGACCACCCCGGCGTCTGTCTGCAGATGGAGTCGGCCGAGGGGAAGACGCTGCTCAAGTACATTCGCAACACCGGCTTCAACGGTGAGTGCTGCGACGAAAAGTAATGACCAAAAAAAAAAAAAAAAAAAAACTCAAACGGGCCACCGTAGTCATAATCTATTGAGAAGAGACAGACCATTGTAGGTATAACTGAACAAGCTGCGGGAAGATTTACGAACTTATGGATAAAGCGTCTGTAAACTCATTAGGTTAGACAGTAATTTCTTGCTGCGACCCAGATAAGAAGATCAGCACCACCCTGATGGTTTCACGCTAAATATAAAGCTGCAGTCAGCAACGGCGACTGTTGTCGGCTCAGCACAAAAAAAAAAAAATGCGAAATGGGGGGAACCCTCAGCGTGGCTCTGCAATAAAGCTCCCTAATTAACACGTTATATCTCTGTTGTCTAATGTGCGTACAGAAAACAAAGCATGAAAGAGAATGGCGCAGTGCAGGACTGTTTTTTTTTTTTTTTCTAAGCCTGGAGCAGCTGCCAGACATCAAGCGGCGACGAAACTCTCCATTTATTTGTTTTTTCCTTTTTTGCAATGCAAGTCTATTAATAATCTGGACGTAGCCGGACCAGATCTTCCTTCTAGTTCCTAGAGTTATTAGGAATATATCCTCTGGAACAGATCGGAGATTCAAGTTTTTTTTTTTTGTCTCTGGCACTCTGTGGTCGCGTTAATCCCACGGCTGAGTCTATCTGATGACACCAGTGGCCCGATGGCATATCAACGCCGAAGGTGGTTTTCATTGCTTCCGAGGGCCCACTTAATAAAAGCTGGCAAAAACCTGCACATGAATTTTGCTCCCATCCAAACTGGGGGGAAATTAACAAAAATGTTTACATTTATTAGCGCCTTTGTAGCTCTGCCAGCCCGCAATATCCTATTTATGACTCTCAAGGCAAGGCAGAAACGTTTCCCACGTGTATCCGTTCGCTTCCCGCCCCTCCGTACACCCACACTGAGGCACCATATAAATGCTGCATACAAAGAGTGTTTATGCACAGATATGACCTTAATGATTAATGGTTCTGTATAGCCAAGTGCAGCGATACCCAAGAGGAAAATGGAGGGAAGGGAGCTTATCGGGCGGAATATCGGCATTCGTGTCTGAGGCTGTGGTTAGAGAGCACATGTTGTGAATTATTATTTTCATATGTGTTTTAAGATTATTATAAGCGTCCTTCAGCACTAAAGGACAGCGGACCATATACGGACATGACGTGGGATTCTGCTCACTCAAGGATCACGGTGAAGGACATTCAACCGACACGACGTACGCATCCGCAGCAGAAACAGGCGGACGCCTGGATAAAGTTTCAGCCGTGACAGTGGGGGCTGCAGCGAGCTGCCTTTAAAAACCACAAAGGGGACTTTGAACTTGTGAATAATGACTGTTGCCAACGAGATTAGTTCAGATGCTGAAGTGGTGACAGCTTTAAAACTGGATATCGTTTTTTGCTCTGAGGGTGCGCAGAGAGCAGCGTCGAGGGCTTCCGTTGGCGGAAAAGACGTCTTCAACTCCGGAGTCGCACTCGTCCATGTTGACAACCTCCGAGACGGAGTGATTTTGTTTTTAAAGGCCCCTTATGCAGTTATTAGAATTAGAACTATAGTTTAAAACTTTTTATTTTCCATTTCTTCATGCTTGCAATAGATATGACGGCAACGCTGCCACTGAAGTGAGTGCACCAGCCTTGACTGTCTGGAGGATGCAGGGCAGGCAACCAATTGGTTTCAGTTCCAAAACTATGCAGCTTCTTTTATGTAGGAGGCTGAAAGTACATGAGCGAAAGGCAGCTGATCCGAGCTGCCTTGGAAAATCAATCAAACAAGGACCAGTTTCTCCTAAGTTGGCCCCCTCATGAGGTGCAACGTTGAATTGCTTCTTTTTTTTAACACAAATAGCTAATCAGCCAACTGCATGGCAGCAACTCAGTGCATTTAAGCCTGTAGAAGTGGCGAAGACGACTTGCCGAAAGTTCAAAGCGAGCCTCAGAATGGAGAAGAAAGAAGATTGAAGGGACTTTGAACGTGGTCGTTAGCGCCGCGCTCAAAGTCGCTGGGAGTTTCACAACATCACAACCATCTCTGAGGTTTACAGAAGATAAAGTCCCAAAAAGACGAGATATCCAGTGAGCGGCAGATGTGTGGAGGAAAATGCCTCGTCGACGTCAGGAGTCAGAAGTTTATCTTTCTGTTTTCTGTTTACTTGTCCTAGACACAGAGCAAGACAAGCTCACATTTGTCTAAGAATACAGGTGCATGAAAGGAGACCCCTGGATCAGCAGCAGAATGGGCAGACTGGTTGAAGGCAACAGGAACTCAAATACCCACTGGTTGCAACAAATAGAAATATCTTAGGTGCCCAGTACTGGCAAGGTGAAGCTAAGAAATTGCTGGAGTAGAAGCATTCGCACATTCTCCAGTGATATTGAGAGGATGTTTTAACAGAAGTGGATCACAATTTCACATCGAAAGGAAGACACAAAAACGGCACCAGCGGCTTTTACTTCCGTCTGGCTTTGGGAAGAGTCAAGGCAAACAGCAGTGCTTAGCAATAATAGTTCAATAATAGTTCAGTTTTGCCTCCCCTATCCAAACACTCTCTGTAAACTCTTAACCAGAAGGATCCGCGAGATCAGTTCAAAGCGTTAGCAAAACAAAAAATAAATGCAAATACAAGGGTGAGAGTAATCTGTGTCCTCTAGCCAAAAATATCTCCTGATAAAACCCACATGCACTCCTTACACAGCAATCATTTACCTACAGTGTCACCATGGCGAGCCCTACTATAATATTCAATAAAAAAAAATAAGATTGTGAGGAAAATATGAAATGCTTACTGTTACAGACACAACATGTTAATTATGAGCCGACTATCACATCCATCCTCATTCTTTCCCTCAAAGCAAGGCAACAATTTTGTGGAACGGCATAATGTTCTGGGCTAAAATGGAATTTTATGGTTCTGCTACAACTTGAAGCTCTGCATTATTCAGGCCGGCACGGAGAGTTACGTGAAAGATATTTAACAATTAATGGAAATAGCTATTAATGAAACCTGCTCTGAGTGGAAGGAAAGCCAAGCCGAGTTTAAAAGGCCTCGGAAACTTTGCCAGTCATCAGCAGAGGCTCTTCTGAAGTACATTTTAGCAAAAAAATATTACACTGGAATCTCATCAAACAACATCAATAAAGCTTTTCTTTATTTTATGTCTTGTTTTTATTTTATGTTACCACGCCGATTTTTTGATAGTTTAGTTTTGATAATTTGGTCACTAAATTGTGTGCAAACTGTTAACGTCTTCTTTCTTTGGTCATTAAAAGTGTTTTGTATTCATAAATTGCAAACAGCAGGAAACAAAGACAAAGATCAGATCGTGCTTGTTTTTGTTTTTTGTTTTTTTTGTGCCTGCAAAGAGTTCCAGGTTATTTTAGGTTACAACAACCACACAGCCCTATTTAAAACACGAGATGTGGGCTGTGAATAAAGAGTCATATCTACATTTTCTCAACGACCACCATCAGCGTCTGCCCTGCGCTCGTTCCCTCCCACTGAAGATGTAAATCTTTGGAAACAGGTCACAAATAGTTTACTTCTTGTTTTTTTTTGTTTTTTGTTTTTTTAAAAGGCGCACTCATTTTCCACAACAGCGGGGGAACTGTTGTTTTCGCGAACATTTCTCAGACAGGGGTAAATAGTGCCTTTGTCTCCGCACTATTTCCAGCGGCAGATTAAAACACGTCGGCTGTGAGTATTTTCTTAGCAGGGGCAGTTTTATGTGGATTTGCTTAAAAATAAACAACGGCTCATAGTCACGGAGCGGCGTGCCAGTGCAGTTTTTGATGCGCTTTTAATAGTTTGATGATGATGATAATGATGATGCTGATAACAACGGTCATGATGACGATGTGTTTAGAGAGAATTTATGTTCATCGAACTGCGCAGATCGTCAAAGCACTTCTTGGGGATTTCTTTGCCAAAAAGAGAGAAAAAGTTACAAATATCGCAGAAATCAGCGATCAAATCGGGTGAATCAGGATAGTTTTTTTTTTATTTCTTTTTTGCTTCCATCCAAATGTTGTCTATCTTGATCAGTTTTACTCGGACAAAAAACCGCAACAGCATAAGGTCTCTGAGGAGCATCTTTTCATTGATGGAAAACCTCGCTGGCCTTGATTTCTTTTTGCACAATTCAGGGTGAGAGGTTTATGGTGCAGCTAAAATAAAAATATGAAAAAAAATATATATACGCAATCGCCCGAGCCGCGGCAAGTGTTCACGGAGACTTCGTCTAAGTGCAGATTCATGCATGATATTGAACATCTGCAGCTCAATCTCGCTCACCCGCTGGGCCCCGGCCTTATTTTTTCCCAGCCTGCACTTTATAGCTTTTTCTCCTTTTTTTTTTACATCATCTAAGAATGAAGAGGTTGATTTCACCTGAGCTAAACAATAAGATCTCCACTCCCCCAGTGCATGCGCGCTGCCTCTCGACGAATTGCTATTACTGGCGGAGCAGCGGCTCAGCCATATCTCACCGGCCCTTATTGCGTTTAGACCCCGAGCCGCGTGCATGCGCCGGCGCTAATGTATGTTTGAGAGCGAGGGAGTATAAGCCCTCTTTGTTGATCTCCCCACTGCGCCAGAGTCACCGAGCTGAAGAGTGAGAGGCAGGGGAAAGAAAGGAAGGCAGGGGGAGAAGAAGGAGAAGAAGAAGAAGAAGGAAAAGAAAAAAAGTGGGCCGGAGGTTTTCGGGAGGGGATAATGATGGGAGAAAAAGACGGCGGTGGATCCCGGCGTCCACCCACACGGCTCGTCAAGGCGCAGCGGCGGTGCACTTTTGTCGTGTCTTAGTTGAGAGCCGCATGCGGATGCATGAATCTTTTATCACAGACATCGTTCGCACGCGGGCGTCGACACGGGCTGTTTTGTTCCCGCGGGGCGAAGGGAGAAAAAATATAAAAAAAGGAGCATAATAATAATAATAATATCTCCTTGAATTGAAGACCACAAAGGAGTTCCAGACGCTAGGCCTGCTATCGGCGGCGCGGCAGCGAAAACTCCACTTAATTACGCGACTGGCGAGCGACTGAAGGGGCCGTCGAGTGCGCAATCAGTCATGTCGCCCCGGCGCCGCGTGACTCACGGCGCGTTTGTTTACTTGTGCGTGAGTCCGCCGAGGCGCCGAGTGCACGGGCGGCAACCCCGTCACGACTCCTCGCTCACAGGAGTCGGCGCATTGTCAACATCTCTGCGTCAACAGGTCTCGCGTCTGTTCGGCGGGAGCCGAAGTGACAGCGACTGACTCCCCGCCAAGACCTGGCTTCGGGTTCTGTTTTGTTTGTTGTTTTGTTTTCTTTCGTGCCCCCAGACTAAAAACGACTCGTGGGCTCGACTGCGGCGAGACGCACGTGTTCGTTTGCTTCGCCCGTCGAACACAACAGGCCTGACCGGTCAAGCGGCGCCAGCCGCTGTTGCTGCGGCTGCTGATGATGATGATGATGATGAATGCAGGCGGCGGCGTTTTGCATAACGGTGGTTTTTGTCGCCCGGCCTGAATGTTGAAAGAGACGTTTGTGCCTCGCCACGGTGCCACAGGGTCAAAAACGGGAAATTGAGCAGCTTTTCAGCGGTGCGTTATTGTTGTGGGAAAAAAGGTTGGCTAATCATTTTATTAAAATGCAGGGGGGGAGCTTTTTTTATGCTCTCGCTCTTTGTTCGTGTTTAACAGCAGGGATTTGTTTTGTTTTTTTGCGGCCTGGAACTTTTGCTGAACGATAAATGACAAATGTCCTTGGAATTGAAAAAAAAGAAAAACCTGCAGGGAGATAAAATAAAAAAAAATCCCCTGTGCTGCAGAGGAGGCAAAGGCTGCGGTGGCCTTCCATCGCAGGAGCCGCCACCAGCCCTGTTCCACATACAGAAGCTCCCGGTATGCGTTTTTTTTTAGTTTTTGGACATATGCTTCTTTGTCTACACTTTTTATAGCCTCGGCTATTAAAGAGCTAAATTAACATGCCAAGTGTTCCCATTTCAAAAAGTGATGCCTCCGTCCGCTGCAAGGTGAGCGGCCGGGCAGCCACGTCCTGCGACAGCATTGTGCGCTGGTGAAAAGTGACATCAGAGAGGGACAGTGCCTGTTGGAAATACGCAAAATCCGGCCCGTTCAAAGCCGTCCGACCTGAATGGCCGCGAGGGTAGAGCCCAGCTTGACTGACGTCTGAATTAAATCTCTGCCGCTGCCACGGCCGTCTGCATAATTGAGTGTACATTCAAAAAAAAAAAAAACATACACCAGACGCAGGAGGCGAGCTCGGGGGACTTTTCTTTTCTTCTTTTGACGGACGTGCGTTCCAGGTGCCCGCCGTCCTTCTCCGAGCTAATTAGCGACCCGTTCGGGGGATCGGAGGAGGTGGCGGCAGGGGTGGGGGCTCCCCATGAAGTTGGCCGATGCCCACCGAGAGCAGATGGAGACCTTCTGACGCAGCCGCCCGACCCGCGTTGCCTCCCGCGATCCTGTTCTGCTGACCCCCCCCCCCGCCCCCAAGCGAGTCACCGATTGCGGTCGGCTGAGGGTGAATCCTTTTTCGCCTCGAGAGCGCGGCCGCACGCTCGCGCGTGTCACGCATGCAAAAGTGCGTTCCTCCCACCCACCCACGCGGCTGCAGCCATGCATAGGAAACAGCAGGCGGAGGAAGCGCGATGTCGGTCAGCGGGGGCAGAGACAGCGACTCCTTCCTCCCCCGTCAGGGTTCAGCGATGTAGGGTCGCTGCGTCGGGGAGGTTTTTAGCAGGGAGTCCAGAATGAACACCGCGCGTCGCCGCGCATAAAGGGGAAAAAACCGATGAAAACACAAAACAAGGGGTGAGAAGTTCACGCTCAGCCCTGCTGTTAGGAGATGTTCCCGCACCTGCGTCGTACCCGCCTGCGTCCCGCCGCCCTTCACCTGCTTTCTTCCCTGCACCCCCGCAGGCAGCGCCGGCACCTCCGTCGTGTTCAACAAGAACGGCGACGCACCAGGACGCTACGACCTGTTCCAGTTCCAGCTGACCAACTCCTCCGCCCCAGAGTACAAACCGGTGGGACAGTGGGTGGAGACTCTGCAGCTCAAGGTACGGAAAATAAATAAATAAATACATAAATGAAAAGGGGCCTTGCAGAAGATGCTTGGCAAAAAAAAAAATAAATAATAATAATTATTAGCATTAGTGCTGTGCTCTTCCAAAAACTAAAACCTCTTCCGCGACAGACTGGGGGTTCGGGGGTGGGGGGTGTGCGTTATTTGCATTTTAAAAATGTCAAAAGCTGACTGCAGGTACTTTCACTATAATTGGTTTATGTTGTATTTTTTTTAAAGTGCATTTCTGCAGGAAGTGCTAATGTTTTTATGGAAAACCTTCACACGCAGCCATTTGATGTGTTTGCCGCTGATGTATAAGGCCGTCAAATGTGTTTATAAGTATATCACAGTTTTAATAATTTAATAATATATAAAGGCAAACCATCAGAGCAGCTGCGTGGTGAAGACGGGGAGACATTCTTATTTAGGTCCGCTGTGTTCGGTTACAAATCTGTTTTTTGTTATTGTTGTTTGGTTGTTTTTGTTTGTTTGTTTTTTTACACAGAAAAGGCTGTTAGAGAGGCACTCAAAACTTCTGCAGGCACTTGTGGGACGGTTGGGGAAATAAAAAGGGCATCGAGAGAAGGAAAACGACAACAAAGGCGCAGCAACCGTGGAGGTCGATGAGCTAATGGTGAAGGAGAGCCAATGGAGGGACACATTTTTAAAGGACCTGTCAGATGTGTGTGTGCGTTCGCCACCAAAGTCTTCAAAAGGATTTCGATCTGGTTTCTGACTGCGATCTTAAACGCACACTCCCCACTTTACTGCAGGGTTACCCACACATGATGAACATCCAAATGTGTAATCACATTAAAGGTACTCAGTGTGCTCAGTGAATATTTTAAATGCTTGGGGTATTAAAGCCATTTTTTCTTTGTTTGATGTAGAAAATGAAGAAAACCGTCACTAATTTCGGATTTTTCTCCTTTTTTCGGGCAAAGAAAGATGGCACCGAGCAATTAAAGGCATTTTTATTTCATGCAAGCCTTAAACATAAAATACAGTCTAATTTCAGCGGGAGGTGCGCTGCTGGAGACGACTGCCGAGCTGCTCTACGTGAGCGCGGGTTGCCGGTTTGTTGCTGCGGCAATAGATCTCACTGTCACCAGACCAGAATGAGTTTGGGTGATTCATGTGGACAATAAAGGAAGTGATTTTATTTGCAGGGCAACACATGATTTGGAATTGCCGCCACAAAATGAAAAAAAAAAACAGAGTTGGGTTGTTGGAGCATTTCCGTGTGCGACACAGAGAGAAGCGTGCGGGGGGGGGGGGGGCATTTACATTCAGATGAGTGAACATTTGCATAACATCCGCCCAGATCTGCGAAATTAAACCCAACCCAAAGGATTCGATAAGACAAGTGGCGCCCGCCATCCCGGCGGAGATTTGTGCCTCAATCCGTTCAAGTGTGATTACGAGCCGAACGCAGCCGCGGTCCAATTATATGGCGATACGATAGCTGTTTGTTCAGGAACACATAAAGAGCTGTTTAATTCAAAGGTTAACCGCGGAACGAACCTTTCCGGGCGCACTTTGCCAGCCGTCGACGGGGAAACACGATGATCTGCCGTTCCACGTGGCAGGGGCTCAAATTAACTGTAAAATTAACTGACCTGAGGAAAAAAGGCAAAAAAAAATCTAATGAAAACTATGGCTGTAATAGGTGCAAGAGACAAAAAAAATAAAACATCTTGATTCTGGTCGCCATGGCAACAGGGCTATTGGTCTCATTACGGTTTCCACACTGTTTGTAATCGGGAGGGTTGTTTTCTTTTTTCCTCGGAGCACCATTCTTTGTCCAAATAACAAATGGCACCTTCATGCCCCCCAGATAAATGGCAGATGATAATATATCCCGACAGCACAGAAACAACACATTTGTCAAGCAGGTACACACACCAGAAACACGCTGTAGCCTCGTGTGTGTTTAGGTCTAGGTGCCTGCGTGTGTGTGTGTTTGTGTGTAGTAGTAGCGGTGCTAAGGTGCAGCTGTGCAATTACAGCGGGTGTTTCCACACAAGGAAGGAGTGACGCTGTTTGTGCCTTCAGCTGAACTCTTGATGTGTGATGACATTTGTGCCTGCTGGAATTTTTTCCCGCCTTCCCGGCCGCTGACGTCGGCGGCCGAGGACAAAATGTTAAACGCGTCGTTTGGAAGACGGTGAAAACACGGCCATGTCGTGACGAAAACCAGTCTTGGTGAGTTTTGGCTAAGTTGCAGGAGGTTTCAGCGAAGCGGCTGTGCACCTTTGTGACATCACAAAGGGCTGATTTCAGGGTAAACCAACAAGTAATTGATGGAGTTTTACTCTCATTTCTAGGGGTGAGAGGCAATCTAACAATCAAACACTTATCCTGTAGGTGGGTAGGGGTATTCTGGAGGTATTCAGAAATTGTCCCTCTGATACCTCACAGTGGGCCAATTTCTTCTGGCCAATTTCCACAACTCCATCTTGTAACACATGCTTTTTGAAACACGAATGGGTTCAGTCAAGTTTACATTATATGGGACCCTATAGGAATAAGAGGAGATATTTTTAGACCGTCCCCATGAGGATTCACAGATACCCTGATCACATTTCATTGGCACAGCGTCTCCGCTTTGCACGAACTGAAGGGGAAAATCGAAGGGGAAATTGTGAGCAAGTTTTAAATTAAATCAGAAGCCGACGCCGAGACTCTAATCTCAGTCGCTCACCTTGAAACTGTGCTGACCGTATAGATCTCGTGGGCCACGGGGGTTGAAAATAGCAGCGAGGCTCGCCGCGTCGCAGAATTTACAGCGTCTCCGCAGAAACATCGTGTGAAGTATTGTTGTCGGCCAGTTTATTGCGCCCGCTTACATTTTCGCAGCAGGTGTTTGTCATCGCGCCACGTGATGAATCTGCGTGTATGAAGTATGTCACAACATGCAGTACCTGTCCGTGCTGTGACATACTACGACCTGGATTGAGGGTTGGAGGATGGGGCGGGTAGGCGGGGGGGTGGAGCTAACCGGCAGCGAGGCGAGCGATGCGGGGAATTTCCGTGTGTGTGTCATGTTTGCTCAGACAGATGAGCGGAGGAGATTTGATGTCTCGGATGAGGACAATAATCTCTCGGGTCCGTGCGTGGAATATCAAGCGGCTGCCCCAAAAAAAAAAAAAAAAGGGAAAAAAATTTGGTTAGCTTAGCTGCGCAGAAATCTCACCTTGCATCTCCTCCAAAGCTCGGCAATTAGCCGCGTCTCATTTCTGTTTAATCCAAGACACAGACACGAAAACCGCAGCACAAGAATGAGGAGATGTGGTTTTTTGCAAGGGATTTGGGCGTCGGAGCCTGGCAGTCACTGTGACATTACCTGGCAACCGGTGGTCGATTTCTGCGCGGATTAACAAAGGAGATGTGGCGTGCTAATTAGGAGCGCTGGCAGGGGGGCTTTTGTCACTTTTGGCTGGCTGTTCCTCCCTGCCTGCGACGCTGATGCTGTTAGACGCCCTGAAAAACTTTAAGAAAGAACACACGCACGCAATTTAAGTCCGTCCAACGGCTGCCAATTAAAAGGCACAATATGCCAGCAGTCGGTCCTGATAGTTTGTTTTATGCACTGGCTGGAACAGATGTACAGGGAACTTTTGGGACCTATTCTTGCATATAAATACAGATAGATGGATTGGTTTTTAAAGACAAAAGCTGCGTTTCCATCACCCCTAGCACTGCGCTAAACCAAAATATTGCAACATCGGTAATGGAAACTTCTAAACTTGGAAAAACCTCTCAAATTTCGCTAAAAGGTTTTGAAGGTCCCATGAGGTGGTTTTTCAGACGTATCGATATAGAGGTATATCGATATAGATTTTACGAGAATCACGGTTTATGCACTTCACACCATTCAATGGAAACACCTGGAAAATCGCAACTGTACTTTGTCAAAATTTTCTTTGCGTAAAACTGCAATGAAAACGCAGCTGATGAAGGTCTATTGTATTTTGCACTGTGAGCACATCCACAGGGCATGGGAATGATTTATTACAACACTGTTTTATGAAACATGTTCATAATCACATATGACAACAAATCTGGTGGCAGGCTTTAAAAAGGACCATCAGTGGTGGACTGAACATGTTATCAGCTCAACATTATTAATGTTTCATGACTCCATGGGAAATTAACAGCTGTGCGTCAGGGAGCAAATCTTGGTCAATTATTGAGTTGTGTTTATATCATTATAAATCAACACGGGAGTGGAGCTGTTGGAACTGCACCAGCAAAACAAAAGTATGACCCCATATCTTTGTAATATATTATTAACTATTTTCAACAATAAAACTAAAAAGTAGGTTTCAACAGAAGATGGCAGACAGAGAGACGACACTGCAAGACGGAAATGGACTGAAAGAAAATGAAAATAAAAAAAATCAAGCTCTGCTGTGGAACAACAGAATGTAATTACAACAGCAAGTCACACAGCGCGCACTGCAACTTTAAACATAAATCCAATCCAAACCTATGTGACTCATTCGCTCCCCAGATGGATAAAAAGAATGTTTTTTTTTCCTGCTTCCCTTCATGTTTGCCTAAAAAGAACGCACGCAGCAGTGAAAACACGTTCGAGCTGTGGTTGTATAACAGGCGCCGTTGCTGCATCGAAACAGGCAGCAGACAAGAAAAAAAAACACACAAAAAAAAAACCGTTCAAACTTTGGAGAGCATTGCTATTCATCGCTGCTATCAGCAGTATTTTCCCCCGCCCTTGCCGCCCTTCTCTCGACCTCCAAAATGGCATCAGGTCTGCTGTCCACCGCCGGCCTCATTCCTTTGTGTCGCCAAATAATCAGCGCCGCTCAGAATGACACAGCGCGGCGCTGCGAGGCGCGTCCAGGTCGTGACTAATGCTTTCGCAGCTGGAACGACTGGAGGTGGAAGCAACTTTTATTTCCAGGAATTTACTCACCTGGGTAATAGAATTGCGGCCAATCTGCATGCTTGTTTCCAGCCAAAATGTACTGAAATCCGGCTGATGACGCATCAGGGACTGTGGTGGTCATTACTCTTCTTGTAATCCTGCTGAAGTTTATTTCAACTTTTACACAAATTTGCTCTCAGCTTGCACTCGGCATTTAGTTCCGCCAGCTTGCCGGCTGTTCTCCCCATCGTCTCGACCGACTCAAAGTCCCGCAGAATTTTTCTTGAATATTTTGCTCCGTTTTCCAAACAATCAAACACGGACAAGTGAAGCTTCTAGAAATGAGACAAAAAAAGCTCGCAGAGACCCACTAGCGTAACCACGGTGCGTTCCAGTGTGTTCCACCAATCAGAATTCCAGGGGATGAGAAAAGCACCCCTCAACTAGGTCCTTTTAACAGGGAAAGTTTTTTGCAGGTAATTGCTGTGAAAATCTGTCAGGGTTTATGTTTCTGGTTTTTCTTTTTTTTTAAATCCTGGATAAATCATGAAAATTCCTGCATTGCAATTCATTCAGGCATATGTTCAGGCGCAGCAATCACAGCCCAAGATCTGACATCACCTGGTGGATTCCATTCAAACCCCAAACTAGTTCAGTTTTCACCGATATAAACCGAAACTTCACCATTTTTCCACTCGGTCTCCAACATCTGGGAAGTGCGTAGCATCCGACCTTGCTGCGGCACCAAGTTAACCTGTGACTCACGCTGCCGCTGTTGTTGTTGTCGTCACAGTGCGGCCACACAGCACAAAAGGGCAACGGGGAGGCACGAGGCAGTGATGTAAGAGCCGTCCCTCTCCCCCGTTTTAACAATGACTGTTCCCTTTCTCCACTCCAGGAGATCCAAACGCAGCCGCCGTTAAACAACCGGTGTCTCTGGCTGCCTTGCGATGCTGCCACATCCTCCCCAGTTTTATTAGACAATTAAATCAGATTCAATAAGCGCTCCCTCTCCCTCTCTCTTTCTTCTGTTGTTGGAATTCCCGATGATTTATTCCGTGCACTTGGCCCACAAGTTGACTGTTGTGAAGCTGCCTGAAACTGCCCAGACTATCATTAATCATCTGCTGTTTTTCAAAGCCATGGATCAGTACACTTTCATAATACATCACAAAAAAACAGAAAAACAAAAAAAAAGCTCAGCTTCAGCATATCGTCATGGGTTTTAAAGGCCTGGGAAAAATATGGAAGGGCTTTAAAATATTCTAGTTCTTCGCAGCCATTCGTTGGGGCTTACTTTTTGTGTTGACGCCATACTTTGAGCCTTAAAGCTGCGCAAAACACCTGAAGGTTTTTTTTTTTGCAGCTCTGATACTTCATCAGTGGCGCTACTCGCTGAACTTTTCATCCCCAATCCCGAAGATCATAAATAGAAATTGCTCGGCAAAGTTGAGACGAACCTCCTCGCAAACCCAAAACCCCAATTTTCCTCCCCTGGCATGGCGTATTTCATACCTCACTGGCTCCTGTATTAAAACATAATGTCTTTTGCATTTCATATCTCTTTATTTTTATTTCGCAGAACAAAAGGTGTTCTCTGTTGCCATGGCGATTTCAATTACTTTCGAGTATTAGAGGGAGGCAATCCTACAAAAGAAATTGGCAAGAAAGATGTTGTCGTACATTAGCTAAATCGTTTGGCGTTCTTTTCTCGCCCCCCCCCGACGGTGTTAAAATACGTCCAGCTGTTTCGCGGAGACGGCACCGCGCTCCGTCTCCGCGAAGGAAGAACGCACCTCTGTGACAAGCGGGGTTGTAGCAATTATTGCAACCTCATTGTTCTTGTTGTGTCAGTGGGGATTTATTTTTAAGACCTCCCCGCCTCCTTCTTACCTTCTCTCCCCTCTGTGCCGCTGTGTCGTCTCTCTCCCCTCCAGCTGGAGGAGCTCCAGTGGCCAGATGGGGAGCAGGAGGTGCCCATCTCCGTGTGCAGCCTGCCCTGCAGGACGGGAGAGAGGAAGAAGCGGGTTAAGGGCATGCCCTGCTGCTGGCACTGCGAGCTGTGCGACGGCTACCAGTACCAGTACGACGAGACCTCGTGCCGACTGTGCGCCTACAACATGCGGCCCAACCCCAACAGGACGGCCTGCCAGCCCATCCCCATCGTCAAGCTGGAGTGGCACTCGCCCTGGGCCATCATCCCCGTCTTCCTGGCCATGCTGGGCATCATCGCCACCATCTTCGTCATGGCCACGTTCGTGCGCTACAACGACACGCCCATCGTGCGGGCATCGGGCCGCGAGCTCAGCTACGTGCTGCTGACGGGCATCTTCCTGTGCTACATCATCACCTTCCTGATGATCGCCAAGCCCGACGTGGCCGTGTGCGCCTTCCGCCGCATCTTCCTGGGCCTGGGCATGTGCATCAGCTACGCGGCGCTGCTCACCAAGACCAACCGCATCTACCGAATATTCGAGCAGGGCAAGCAGACGGTGACGGCGCCGCGCTTCATCAGCCCCACCTCGCAGATCGCCATTACGTCCAGCCTGATCTGCGTGCAGCTGCTGGGCGTGCTGGTGTGGTTCGCCGTGGACCCGCCCAACACCATCGTCGACTACGACGAGCAGAAGACCATCAACCCCATGCTGGCGCGCGGCGTGCTCAAGTGCGACATCACGGACCTGCAGATCATCTGCTCGCTGGGCTACAGCATCCTGCTCATGGTGACGTGCACCATCTACGCCATCAAGACCCGGGACGTGCCGGAGGACTTCAACGAGGCCAAGCCCATCGGCTTCACCATGTACACCACCTGCATCGTCTGGCTGGCCTTCATCCCCATTTTCTTTGGCACGGCCCAGTCGGCGGAGAAGGTGAGTCATTTCCCTACGCCAGGCTGCGTCCCTCTCTGTGTCACCGCCCCCCTCGTCTTTGTGCTCCTCCCGCCCTCCTGTCACAAATTTCCCTTTCATTCCTCCTGCCCCCTTTTTATCTTGTCCAAACACATGCGGCACATGCATATTTGTACAAACGCAAAATGGCACGCAGACTCTCTCTCTCTCTCTCTCTCTCTCTCTCTCTCTCTCTCTCTCTCTCTCTCTCTCTCTCTCTCTCTCTCTCTCTCTCTCTCTCTCTCTCTCTCTCTCTCTCTCTCTCTCTCTCTCTCTCTCTCTCTCTCTCTCTTTCTCTCTCTCTCTCTCTCTCTTAAAATTCACATACACATTAATGCCACACCAGGTCCACCGCGGTCTGGAACTGGCTTATGAAGAGAGTGGAAGGCGTTGATGCGGGCGGCAGCAGAGTGCCCGCAGCGCTCCAGGAGTGATATGGATGGTGGGGGCCAGCATCTGCAGATGTCACCATTCCCAGAACTGACTACTAACTTACTGTAATGTAGTGGCTTTCAAAGTGGGGCATGTGGCCCGCTGGGGAGCCACCAGGGGTGCTGAGGGGGGCGCAGAAAATTGGAGATAAGATAAGAAAAAAAATGCCACTATCAAATTATATTATTATCAAATATAATCTACTGTAATTATTGTTTAATCATTACTATTGAATATATTCTATAATAAGATATTATAATTATAATAAGATATCGGCTGTGTAGGACACAGCTGCAGCAAAAAACTAAGAATTGGCAAACCAAAGTGAGAAAATATGAGGCAGCATTCCTTAAGTAAGGCTTTACACCAATACAGAAAAATAGCCATGATCATCAACATGTCAGTTGATCGTACTCTTATTCTAAAAGAGGGATGCAAATCATCGATTCATTCATTAATCGTTAGTTGATTGAAACTACTGATCGCTTAACGATTAATTGATTGATTTTTCCTGACAACCTAAATTTCACAATCAAAGATGTGTAAAGAACACTTTATTTAACCCTTAAGTAATGACGAGGGTCCCCTTGCAGCCCCTTTTTACATTTGAGAACAGTAAAAACACCCTACACGTTTATCCTCTGACTTTAACTTTGACTTCTAATGGGTCACATTTCAACTTTCTTTTAAAAAATTTTATTAAAAGTAACTTGTTCTAGGTATATTATGACCATCATCATATTAACTACCCATGTAAAAATTGTTCAATTAATTGTGACTAATTTAATTTAATTTAATCAATTAAATTC
The DNA here is from genome assembly GCA_009823395.1 of Thamnaconus septentrionalis. NCBI lineage: Eukaryota > Metazoa > Chordata > Actinopteri > Tetraodontiformes > Monacanthidae > Thamnaconus > Thamnaconus septentrionalis. The sequence goes on along the minus strand of CM020512.1, from coordinate 14,272,474 downwards.
TTAATCGATAATCGATTAAACGAAAGTATAGGAAAAATATTTGAAAAAGTTGATGTTTCTTTACATATTTTGTAGCATTGTGGCATTGTCAGAAGGGGGTTCCGGTCCAGGGGCTAATGCTGTTTGCAGTGATGTGGCATGGAAAAGTTTGGGAAGCCCTGCTGTAACACACCGCTCTGAAGAGGGGAACCGGTGGCTGTGAGAGGAGGAAGATGGAGGAGGTGGAGGAAGACGAGGCTAAGGCTTTCTAAGTGGTGGCGGAAGGGATGGCTGAGGTGGGTGGGGGGGGCGCAGGCGCAAATGGAGGTTCGATTCAACACATTTCTTCCGCGGACGGCCACGCGGCACTCCACAAAAGCGTTTGACACCGGCCGCTGCTGGACTTGATTGAGAATCTGACATTTTGACCTGATGCGCTAGTCATTGCTTATCTGGCCGGCGCCGGGCGGAATACTGATGCACTCATCTGGTGGACTCGCGAGCCTCGCGAGGGGGTGGGGATGGGGCTGGGGCTGTGGGACGACGGGGTGGGGGGAGTTTTCCACTGACAGAATATCGATGCCGACAGGAAAGTGTTGCACCTAACCTTTTGAGAGGCGCGCCGCTCGATAACTTTCCTGCCACGCTCGGGCACGAGATGGATCAGAAACTGGTTTTCCTCATCTCAATTTGCCGCTGATTTCATAGATGAATTACACCCCTCAGCAGTGATTAGGGAGTTCATTATGCCACTCGCAGCGACTGGCGAGGCGGTAATGTGTTTATCTTTCCCCTTTATGCGGTTAACTCCTTCTTGGCGGCGCCCCCCCGTCCCTCCGCCCCGGCGCTCGCCGCCGGTTCGCGCCGCAGCATCCTGCCGTAATGGCCGCTCTGTCGATGCGCGGGTGCTTATTCCCCTGCCGCGCCTGGAGAGAAGTGCTTTTACGTGTCCTGATGACATGCTCTCTGCGCTGTAGTTAAAGGGAGGTGAGGCCAACGCCGCGGCTTCGGGTTGCTCGCACTTGTGTTTTTGGGGGGATAAAGGTGCTCGCCGGGCGTCCGACTCTGGCCGGGGCCGTTTCCTGGTTTCCCAGCTTGACCGCTGGGCTGAAGGATAGGTCAAAATAAAAATAACAGGTCCTGGATCTGCATGCTGGAGGCTGACGCTGTGTTTCCTCACTTCTTGATCACCTTGTCCTCGTTTCCCTCTCGCCCCCTGGTTGTCCCTTCATACATCATACAGCAAAAACATCCTTGTAAAGCCTCTATGTTATACCTATTTTCAGATCCCCAGACCTGCGTGATAAATTATCCAAACAGCTCCCGACGCTTCTAAGTCCACAGAAAACAGCATATTTAGCCATCTGTTAAAAGCTTCCTGCAAAAACAAGCAAACAAACAGACAAAAAACATACGCAGAAACTAAGGTGGCATCATAGTAAATACCAGACTGGGTGTGTTGACACTAAACCAGGGAGAGGAGCCATTTTTGTGCCTGTGCACTTTGTGACATCACAAAGGGGCTTATTTCTAGACTTGCATGTTGCAAGGCACGCTTTCTGAAAATTAGGGCAAGCAAAAGGAAATAAAGGATGGAGTTCTCGCACTTCTGGGGATTAAATGCAGTTGGTGTCAAAGGGACAACAAACACCTGGCCAGGGTTTCAGTCACTGACCTAATAGATTTACTGGTCAGGGTTAGCGTTCAGAATCAGTGCCCCAGAGAGACTTGTTATTTTCAGAAAGCACCAATAAATTGATTTTAGGTTCATCTGGGACATTTACATTGATCACAATAATGTCAGTAATCCACTATTACCCAGATTACTGTTTGTTAGCAGTTTTTTTTATGCACATGGCTGAAGTACGACCACAGGAAGTGGAATTATTGTAAACTCCAAAGCACTTATGTGCCCCCTTCTGTTTCCACACCTGTGACCTTTTTCTTTTTCAAACAAATATTGAGAGAAGCTGTGCGACAACAGGGACAAAAAAAAAAAAAAAAAAAAAACTCACAGCTTGCCCAAACACACTGACACACAACACGGATACACACCTCCCCGTGCACCTGCATGCGCTCCGTCAACTACTCAAAACTCTCAAGATAATTACTGTGAGAGTCAGCGGCATCCAAGTGGAACCGTCATCAGGCCATGAGATCAATGGACTTTTGAAACAAACTCCAGGGCCTCTGGTTGCTACTTAAACAGCAATCAGGAAACATTCAAAATGGCCTTTATGAAGTCATAATTTGTTTTTTGACATTTAAATGCCTTCCTTAAAAAAAAAATACATTTCGGAAATACACTCAGCCACTTTATTAGGTAAAATGTTGGATTGCTTTTTAATACGAATGGCTACTCAGCCAGTCACATGGTGTGGTGAATACTACTTGTAGAAATGGGACGAAGGTGACGACACAAGACTAAAGAAAAGCCACAGGAACTCAAATAACCACCGGTTAGAACCATGTTCAGCTGAATACCGTCTCTGAATGTACAACACGTCCAACCTTGAAGCAGTGAGTTTTTAAAATATTTAAATAAAGTCACTCAACAGCCACTTTCTTATGCACCTGGTACAAGATGCACCTAATAGGGCTCTAATTAAAAGTTGACCCAAGGCGTCAAAACATTGAAGTGTTCGTGGGTGTGATTTTTTCTTTTCTTTTTTTTTTTTATTGCTTTTTGGTAAGCTTGAAAGTGAATCCTCCACTTTAACCAGCAATCACTTGGGTGCCTAATAAGGTGCAGTACTTGGTGCGGTGGATGGAAATACTCTCAACAAGACATGGTGGCTTGAGATAAGACCCTGGTTAAAGAGGTCTTTATTCTGCAGCCCTCCCCTCAAGTTGACGGCTCGAAATGACTTATGATCAGCGGGTGGACGGGAATGCCCTAGTACCTACTAAAGTGGCCGCTGAAAGTAAATTTCGCAGACAGGAACTCCACATATACGACCCAGTGGCCCAGGTGTCAATTAAAAAAAGAAAAGAAAAAAAAGGTTTGATGATGATGGAATGCAACGTTTTTCTTGAGGCACAGAAACCTTCTTGTGCAACTGCGACTACACAACTATACCCGGCGTGAGGTTGTGTTGCTTCAAGGAGAAAGAACCCCATGTCCTGCAAACTTGCGTAGCTCTCATTCTTTGTCTGGAAACCACTTAGGTTCCTGTAAGTCATCCCCCGTACCAACAGAGGAGAGACGACTCTGCCAAGTGTTATTAACGTTGACCAACTACTTTTTGACAAAATAAATTTAAAAAAAAACACACGCTCTCATTTCAGCTTTCATCAGAAAAAAAGGAAACTGCATCTTCTAATCCCTACGCGCCTCTCTGCAAAACGACTGCACTTGACAGGAGTTTGACTTGGCACTTTTCTTTTGAGGTGTGGAGTCTTCCGGGAACGGCATGAGAAATTTCACCGCCTATCACCGGTATTATGCCGGAAAAACGTGAATAGTTTGCAGCAAAGGCACACTGCCGGAAAAAAAACGAAAATTGGTGTGGAGCAGTGGGGGAGGAAAATTCATAGGATGCAGGTTCTTCTAGGTTTGGAAAAATATGCCCAACATCCCTCCTAACAAAGAGGACATCCCTGAGTTCTATATTTGCGTCCCGTGTAGCACAGATTGTCACCTTGATGTTCAACGACACCCGCAGTCTTAAAGTAGAAGCTATGATGACATGTTGTACTTTCCCTGACAGCCGGAATTTGGAGCGCAAGACAAGATGCAAAACAGCAACGCTTGTTTTCATCTTCTGAGTGAAATTATCATATCCGCCCCATCTCGCATTGCTTTACATAACATGCCACATCCTGCTCGTATGGCTGAGCGTCGCTGGCGCAGTAATGATGTGGGGGAAATCAACTGTGCGCTGTGGCACCTCTCTCAGCGGACAGTATGAAATCTTATTGAGATCGTCCCCCGTAGGTGGGGGGGGCATATATATTTTTGTCGCATCAGCCGGTCCTCGGAATAGCGCAGTTACAATAGGAACATTTGCTCTGCGATGGTTTGAGCTAACAAGATACGCCGTAATAAAGATGAGATATCCTTTAGTACTTGAGGGATGACATAATTGTGTTCAAACACAGAGTTTATTGCATTCTTACTGGGAACCTAATCGTCTGCCTTATATTATGAGCTGTAGGATTCCTTCTTTTTCTGTCTAAATTATTGTTTTTTTGACAGAGACTGTTGCAAGGATACATTTTCCCCGTTGCAGGAAAAAAATAATGCTGGATGACATGAGGTGTACGTGATTTTCGTTTGTTTTGTTTTTGTCCAGCAATAAAAAAAAAAAGAAAAATATGGGTTTCTGCTGCAGCACAAAGCCTTAGGGGTTTGTTGTTCCTTCCCAAGTGTCCTTTATTATATGGTAAGGACACCTCCCAAGCAATTCATTTTCCAAAACAGGAATTCCCTTTCTAAATTAGAAAAGATAAACGATATAAGTTTGGCCAACTATATAACTTTTATCACTCATCTTTTATTAATGATATGTGATAGATGAATTTTAAACTGAGAGGGTAAATTTGGACTAAATGCATGACATTCAGAAAGTTTTTAAGTGATGGTGGTTTGCAGTTTTCACAAACGCTATCTACATCGAGGAACAGAAGTTTGCCATATACAGAGACAAATGTAGCTGCGTTTCCATTACCCCTAGAATTGCGCAAAACCTAAATATCGCAATAAAAAAGCTGGTGATGGAAACACCTAAACTTCGACTAACCTCTATAATATGGCTAAAAGGTTTTGACGCTGTCATTGGGTGGTTTTTCAGATGTATCGATGTCGAGGTATATTGCAAGAGTGTCATGGAAACACTTTTTTCGCATTTACACGTCGCCAGACGTGACATACGGGGTCACGTGACCAGTTAATTTCAAGTGAAAATGGCGCCTTATGTTTGGACAGAGAAGGAGACGGAATATTTCTTACATAATCAAAGAGAAAAATATAACAACCATTCTTGACAGCAAACAAATGTAAACAAACAAAAGCTCACGTAATTCTTGTAAATCTCATAGGACGAGATTTTACGAGAATTACGGCTTATGCGCTTTGCACCATTCAATACAAACACCCGCAAATCGCAATTGCACTTCATTGAAATTTTAGAAATATCGCTTTTATTTCGCGAAAGACTGCAATGGGAACGTAGCTAGCGTTGCCTTTTGAAAATAAACATGTTTCAGCACAGCTGGTTGCACATGTCTTCAAAGGGATGGATCACATAAAATTAAGATTTCACTCATTTTCTCCTTGCCATGATGTCATTCGATGATCTAGTGGCATTTTACAATCTAAATTATTCTCCAGAGATTCTCAGAGGAAAACAATTCCATCCAAGTGTGTCGATACAATGACAGCTCATGGCAGCCATGTGCACAAATGTACAAAATGACAGGAAAAAAAACACATAAATGTTCTCATGCTGTTCATCCACATGTCTGAAAGGCATGTGGCGCCTGGTTGTTTTAGACAACAAATATTCCGAACATGCAAGAGCTCCTGGGCAGGAGGCGAAACGGTGGGTATTTTGTCTAAAATCACAGTGTTGATGGTTGCTGTTTTGAGAGGAATTGCACAGTTGCGTCTTCCAGACACCACACGAGCAGTGTCAAGTCCTCTTATGTTTTTCTTTTGTTGTCTTTAAACCACTGTTGGCTGCCAGTAGGTAGAAGTCTTCCCCTCTGTGCAACTCCAGAATGGTTCCGTGGATTAGAAAATCTGTCCAAAGCCTCTGAAATCTCCTCTCTGAAATCTCCTGAAACACTGGAGAGTAACAAAAGTCTGAAATGTCGGGTTTTTTTGGGGTGAGAAACCCTTTTAACTATCACCTTTGAAGCTTAAGTGGACTTTTTGTTCAGACTCAAAATGAAGGAGACCACCAACCACAAACACGGCACTGGCTCCAATCCGGAATTGGGCTTTGCAGCACAGAGCCAGACAGAGTTATTCATGACATGAGCCGGGGCTCGAAAGTAGGCCAACCAAAACAACAAGAGACATCCAGGTGGTTGAGAGGAGACTGCAAATCCCCTGGATCCATTATTGGAGGGATTGTATAACGGAGCAGAGAGCATCCCACTTGTCACTTACTGAATCAAGTTCTTATGGTGGCGAGCATTTACAGTGGCGGACAGTCCACGGCCGCGATGCCTTCATGCCGACTTTATCCCCGCAGTGGCTATAATTACTAGCGTTGCCCGCAAGCAGCTTTCGGCCTTGAATGGGAGAACATGTTGTTTGTTGTGACTGGAGAGTTAGCGTTAGCCGCGTCGGTGAGATGTGAAACTCAAACACAGGCATTGATTCCTGATGAGGAGGTTAATAAATCATTGCGGTAGCTATAAATAGAGAGTTGCCTCGCAGCCGGGGAAGGGGAGGCGGGAGAAAATAAAAAAAATAAAACGACTTCATGTATTTATTTATGTTAAGGCAACAGGAATTAATTATGGATGTTCTGTGACAAGCTAAACATTGGAGTGGTTGGTGAGAGGGGGCTGAGAATTTAGGTCAAGCTAGGGAAGAAGCACAATGAGCAGAGGGGAAAAAACGCATGTCTCACTGATTAGAGGTTCTGCGTGCATGTGAATGTGTCTGGCTGGAGGCCAACATACCTGTACATGTGTATGTGTGTGTTTGCGTGCGTGCGTGTTTGTGCACGACGCTTATGAGGAAGCGTCTCGTCGCGCTGCTGTACCTGAGTCATCTCCCCAGCATGGCCAATAAATCAGCCGCAATAGGGTCAGCGCAGAAGTATCCACAGCATCAGAATCTCATTAGGGGCTCACTCCAGCCATCTTTAGCCGCCCACGCTAAACTCTCTAGCGTTGCCATGGATACCAGACAGGTTAACAACCACCACAACATGGAAGCGCAGCACTGGGCTGAGATTCCCCCCGCTGATTTTATTTAACGCCGCGTGTACTTGGCGAGGAAGAGAGAGGAAGAGGTAGCGAGAGAGAGAAAAAACCCCTTTGATCGGCCGCCCCAACATCTAATCTTAGACGGTGCTAACGCGCTGCTGAGGCACCGGAGAAATGCATCACTCTCTGCCGCCTGCCTCGCCTCGAATGACACAGAGTGCACAGAGAGCATTGTGATATTCATAGTTATTAATGCATGGCGCACCAGCCAGATCACTTCCTCTGATGCAGCTCCAGCGAGGCAAGCGGGGCGAGGGGGGAAGTGGAGGAAAGGGAGACCATTGGCATGTTGATGATAGCAGTCGCGCGCGTTTTGTTTTTCCGCCGGAGATGGAAAAGGCAAAGGCGCGCGAGTAGCATGTCAATGGAAAGGGGAAAAAAAAGGAAAGAAAAAGCGCGGAATGCAAGATATTGGCATTAGTCATGCTGTTTACAAAGGGAAAAAAAACACTATGCAAATTGGTGACATTTACACACACACACACGCGCGCGCCGGGTCCCTGAGCTTCTTATCTGCCTGCCAGATATACCCGAGTTGGCCGGTGTGCCATCGCGAGTATCCTCTCACCCATCTACATCACCCGCTGTCGGCTTAACAGTAGGGTATGAGTGACATCTGATGTCTCAGAGTGGCGCAGATTAGCGGGGAGGCTCGCCGCGGCCTCTTGAAAGCCCCTCTCAAAGTGATTCCTCTCCCGGCGAGGCCCTCGAACGGGAGCGAGTGGCCCCTCGCGCGCCCGCCGAATTACCGGCTTCTGTACCTTTAAGTGAAATCTCCTTCCACCGCTAATGAAGCTGCCGTCTGCAAATCACGCAAACCTGAAATTGCCGGGTTATGTAAGCCCGTCGTTACGATAATGCGGCGCGTTACGCAAGCGCCGGCGAGAAGGAGAAGGGAAAAGAAAAAAAGAAAAGGAGCGTGGCGGAGGAAGCGTTTAAGCGAGCGCCGCCACGCACGACTCGCAATCTCGTGAATGATCGCGGCGCCCAGAGAGCCTTTCAGCTGCTGCTGCTGCTGCTGCTGCCGCCGCCGCTGCTGCTGCGAGAGCAAATGTAGGAGGGCTGCTGCGGCCGCGCTCGTACTGCACGAAGGAAGTCTTTTACTCAAAAAGGAAATTTGCATTAAAATGAGGCCGACAGCTCCACAAAATTTGTTGGTGGAAGGAGCGGCGGTCGGTCGGCTCGGTCTGACGGATGCTTGAAAAACGTCGGCGGTGGGGAAGGTGAGAGAAGGAGGAGGCGAAGGAGGAGAAGCAGGAGGAGGAGGAGGAGGCATCAGCGGCGGCGGCGGTCACGGACGCATCCTCGACTGCGCCGAGTCGGCGTATCAATCTCATCAAGGGTCCCCGCTGGACGGAGGCAGGAGTTCCGGAGGCCACGGCGGGACGAGCCGGGCCGCCCGTCCTTTACTGGAGCGAGCAGTCTGACTGCGGGTCAGGCTTTAATAAATGCTGTTGCCGTGCGCATGGCCGCTCATTTCCCCCACAGCTGCACATTAGAAAGTGTACGAGTCTCCCGCGTACACCGATAACGATATTAATATAATATTAGGTTTGTTTGTCGTTGTTGTTTTTTATTAAGTTTTATCAACCACGATCAGGGGCTTTTGTACGAGTGAGCATGAGCAAACACACCCTCTGCTGCTCCTGCTGCTGCAGGATTTAAAGGACAGAAACCAATCAACTTTTTTTTCCCTCATTGTTGTTGGAAGCCTGTGTTTTGTTATCGGGCCGTGGTTATTATTAGGGCATGGCTCGTTGCTTTGCTCAACCGTGTGACTGCTCCGTAATTGGCCGCAGATGTTTAACCATCTAGTCGTCGTCCTCTCGTTTTGTTTTTTTTTTTCCTCCGATAAGAATTTTTAAGCTCGGCTCCTCGCTTACAGTAGCGGCGGCTTATGCCTGGAAGCGGAATCCATCGACCCGCGATTAAAGTCTCTTCTTCATGTCTTTGCAGCTGTACATCCAGACGTCCACCCTGACCATCTCCATGAACCTCAGTGCCTCTGTAGCGCTGGGCATGCTCTACATGCCCAAGGTGTACATCATTATCTTCCACCCCGAGCTCAACGTGCAGAAGAGGAAGCGTAGCTTCAAGGCCGTGGTCACAGCTGCCACAATGTCATCGCGTCTGTCCCAGAAGCCCAGCGAGCGGCCCAACGGAGAGGCCAAGACTGAGCTGTGCGAGAACCCTGCTGCTGACCCCATGAGTAAGTACCCCGGTGGGACAGTCACACAGCCCCTCAGCAACACATGCACCCTGAACTGAGTGCTTTTAAAGGGACAGTCCAACCTCGCGATGTCGACGGAGTCTTTGGTCACATTTTCTGATCCACGTTCTGAATGGTCCCGATGGCGAAGCACGGGGAACCCCCCAAAAGCCCTGGCCTGTCAAGTGTGAAATAATATGCTGTCATGCAAGTGTCCATAAGACACCGCACTACGGTTTGACTCAAAACCGCAACGTTAGAAATCTTGTGCGTAGCGCTCTCGTAGTTTGATCTGCATTTCAAAGTGCCACTAAGTATATGAAAAAAACAATAAGGGGCAGCCAGTTGAAGACTGTTTTTATGGATGAAATTTGCCATATGGCCGTTTATTTTTTGCCTCCTGCTGTCTCTTAGGCTAGAGTTCAGCCACAACAGACTTTAGCTTTATTCGGCAACATGTGGAATTCCTTTCCTGGTTTGAGTGGATCAGAAAATACCGACAGAACTTCCGTCATCATCGTGAGAGGCTGGACGGGAAATTTCAATTTTGGGGCAGAGTGTCCCTTTAGCTCAACCGACATCTATCCTCATACATTTTATCTGCTGCCCAAAAGCTTGGCTTTTAGAGGCGGAACACACGTTCAGAATAGTTTGCGGCCGCTCACGCGGTGCTAAAGCTGATTGATTGGTCAGTGCGCAGTATCAGTATGATAAAGTTGCTGTGATAAAAATCAGTCAACGCTGGTCTAACACATTTAAATTAGTGACAAGGATTGATGGGTTACGGTCGGCCGCGCTGCTGTCCGTTTTGTCCGCAATTAATCACAGTCTTGATTCGTTATTAATTTTGCAGGGTTTGGGGCAGGGGAAGGTTCTCTCTCTCTCTCTCTCTCTCTCTCCCCCCCAACCCGCCTTCCGTCCTAGCACGCTAGTTTGGAAGCCAGGCGTTTTAGCATCACAGTGCTAACCTTTGATGACGACGATGTTCACATTTATCCTTCCGCCTATTTTGAATGTGCCTTTCCTGTGTTTAAAAAAGTGTAAAACTAATCAGCGAGCTGGCACCTTCCCAAGGACATGTTTTCCTGTGCACTGGCGCATCCCCGACCATGACACGGTCACGGAATGAAATTATCTCCCAATCACAGAGCTCAGCCCACGCTCACGCGCACGCACGACGCAGCCGGTCGCCCTCGTCGCAGCCGCAGCCCAACTTTCAATCATTTTCCCTTTTACAAACAGCAAAACGACTTAACAGAGGTTTCCGCAGACATAAAATCATCAGCTCCCGATCTGCTCCAAACTAAGAACTCTTAGTCACTTTCCGATGTTTATACGCTGTCACGAACTCCTGTGTTTGTGTGGGCTGAGGCGGGAAGGCATCGGCGCGGTAACCTGCTGCTTCTGTCTCACTAAGGATGGTACGATTTTTTTTTCTTTTCAAAAAAAAGAAAAAAAAAGAAAAAGAGCCCAGAATGTGACGCAGATGGAGCCCACCTTTATTAAAGGTCCTGCGGAGAGGTGAGGGCAGCAGATGCTGGCGTTGAGATCTATATTTACACGCGACATCTGCGCCTCCGAGCTTTCAGTATGTTTCAATTAGAAAAGAAGCTTTTTTTCCCTCCATCTCTCCCTCTCTCTCACCCTCTCTCCCTCTCTCTGCTCCCTCGCATGTCTTCCTCACGTTTCCTCTCCGCGTCGGGAAAAAGTCTCATTCCAGCAGCAGTTAAAGCAGGTGACTGCTCGGCTACATGGCATGGTGGAATGTCATATGCGGAACGACCGCAGTTATCTTGCTTCCTGATAAATGGCTCCTGCCTTCTGCCCGAGTGCGCCGCTCCAAGAGCGCAAAAGGCAAAAATGCGGCGCTCGCTCCGAGAAAAGATTTTTTTTTTTTTTCTTTGGGGGGGGGGTGTCGCCGTGAGGAGATAATCGGCCTCTGTAGCCGCGCGTTACTCACAGCAGCAGCCGCACGTCTGAAATAGTAGGCTTGATCCTGTTAGCGTAGATAAGGTCGAGCATTAAGGAGCGAGATGGAAACGTTGCTCCACGGCTTTTCGGGTGAGAATCAACCGAACGCTTTCACGCGTCTCGGAGCCGCTGTTGTCATGGAAGCCGGATGCTCCCGTTTCAGGACCGCGACGCCCGTGACTGACAGCTCATGCAAATGGTCCCCCATCACGAGCTCAGGGGATCTTCCTCTAATCACGTCGAGCGATGGCGGGCGCCCACAGGTCCCCCCCCCCTCCGCCTCCCGTTTCTCTATGAAGCACGTCTGCGAGCCGACAAGGTTTTTTCTTTCCACGGGAGTTTCTCCCGAGCTGTCGCCGCGCCCATCATCCGTCAACATCCGCCCCCCGACTGTTTCTCTTTTTTTTTTCCCCTCCCGATCGGCACATCTGTTTGCGTGACCGAGCCGGCGAGTTCAGAGAGCTGATGCGAGTTGCGTCGGGAGACGCGGCGGGCGTATCTTCGCCGATCGCACATGTGGCTCGGTGAGCAAATACCCCGGCGCCGAGGGTGAAACCCTCAACATCTGTCACGGCGGCGCGGCGGAAAGGTCCCCGAGCAAGGCACGTGGGCTCGGCTCGGGCCCTACTGAAAGTGCACCATGTCATCTGCTCGGCGCTCGTCTCTCACCTTCTGTCTCTCTCTTACACGAATGTCTTCGCGCCTCCTCCTCTCCACCCCCGCAACACTCCCGCTCCCTGCTCCTTCTCGCCGCTCATTTTAGGCGGGGGTGGGGTGGGGGAGAAGAAGTGACATTTATTAATGGCGAATTTATGTGCATGACCGCCTCGAAACCTGAACTGTGCCTCGACCGTCCCTGGAGACTGTCCATCAATTCCAGTAACCATCAGAGCGCCAAATACTTCCCTTTCAGGGCCCATCAGCTCTGTATGAGGTGGCCCGCCGTGATTTATAGGATGGGGAGGGTCCGCCGTTCTGCACATCTGCATCGGTATCGATACGGCGGTTCAGCCGCGCCGGTGCCGAAGACAGATCGGGCGAACTCGAGCCGCAGAACGGAGAAGCTCTAACGTTTTCATATTCTGCTTGTTCCAAACAGAGATGTCATAAATTGAAAAAAAAAAAAAAATCCATGCCCCTACCAGTTAATAGGGAGGATATTGATGAAGATATAAATCAATCTGTCATTATTTATGGGCTATCAAAAGTAACAGAACATGTCATCTTATTAGCTATTTAGTGATTTAAACACATTTGAATTTCACAAGTTTGCTCCTCACCACTCCGGTGACATTTTCCAGTCCAACCCCTGGAGTTTCGTGGATGCAGTCCACCCAGTGGACAGAAACATGTCTGCGCACTGCCGGATGACATCACCCAAGCCGTGTTGTGACAGGGTCTTAGTCATAATTCAACAGGACAAATGATTCAATATAAGCTCCATCTTTAAACAGCTGCGTCAGTAGTCGCGGTTTCCCCAAATCCTGCTGGACGTGTCAACAGGCTCTCCTGACTGCCTGCATCACAAAATAATACTTCTTCACTAATTAATAAGACGCAGCTATATTCTATACTACAAATTGTTAGTGAAGCTATTCTGGCCTCTAAACTGATTTTACATAATTTGAGAAACATTACAGTGCAGGTGACGGTTACGCCTTAAATGGTTTGATTGAAAGAGGCAGCGGCAGGTTTTTTTTCTTGCTGGCTGCTTTGTGTTGTAAGTTAATTCAGTTGTACTTGTCAACTGTGCGATTGCGATCACATAATTATGTTTATTAAGTATGAATAAGTATATGGGAACCGCTGTAAAAAATAAAACAGTGTCAGTGGTTGTCAGTGCTCCCTGCATTTTATTCTCGCTGTTCATACATGCGACTTCCTGTCCAGGAGGCTCCAGCGGATAATTTGTCGGAAAACACGGCGTTAACACGTCTTGAGTCACGTCTTTTCCGGACACTTTCTGTACAGAGCGGCGCACAAGGCGCCTGCTGGGCGGAATAGGGAGGAATTCTTCCAACCATTAAACTCTAGAAAGGCTACGTGGGTTGGAAAATGTCACCGGAGCCTCAATCGACAGAGTGGCGGGTGGGAAATGGGTGAAATTTCGTTGTTGGTTTTTTTCTTTTCTTTTTTTCAGATGGACTAGCCCTTTGACAGTTTGCACAGACTCCCGTGTGCACGCGCTCGGCCTCATTGGTGACGGAGAAACTGCCTTTCAAAATGGGCGGAAGCCGCAGAGCAGAGCCCGTCTCCGGGTGGGCAACCATCTGCCTTAATAGGTTGGGCTGGGAGAAAGAAGGGGGGACGAAAGTGTCGCAAAGAGGGAGATTGGAGTGAGGTGGGAGGGGGGGAGGGGGAGCGTGCAGGCACACAATGTGGCTGCAAAGCAAAGCGAATGATAAAAGCAGCAGAAATATAATAAGCAGGAGATTAATAACCAGGAGATTAGCGGTGGCTCCGAGAGCTAACGTGCAAAAAATAAAGGCGTTGACGAGGATGACGATGATGACGATGATGACGATGATGACGACAATGATGGGATGTCTGATCGAATATTGATACCGCAAATTAAGGCGAGAGCGAAGTCGATCTCCCTCAGCTCCGACGGTAGCGGCTTCCTGCTGGCTTCTCGGGCTTTACAGGATGAATCGGTTGCACATTTACTAATGTTTTATTCATCGCACTCGCCGTCCAAGACTACAAAATGCAGCTGTAAAGACGCGGCACGACTTTAATTGCGTAGCCCATGGGAGTTGGTCGCCATGGCAACGTTTTAAAGCACCAGAATTAGAATATATAGAACATTTCTGCCACTAAGAACATGTAAAATCAAGCTTCTCTTCGGCGCGCCGAGAGAAGCGCGGCGTACCTGCACTCGCCCATTCGGTTCGCTTGACACTCGCGCGCGCTCACGCAAAGGCAAATCCAAGATAACAAAAGATTTTTTTTTTTTACATTCCCACATCCTGAACCGGTCTGTAAACTTGAAAAGAATCATTTCCGGCTTTTTAAACACGCCATCGCGATAACTCGGGATGACCTCGGCTTCAAGGAGCCCCGTTTCCTCTGCGAGTCGGTTCAACTCAAATTACTTATTTTACTGATAGGTATTACAGGACACATACACACAGACACAGACACAGACATAGACATAGACGCAGACACTCTCTCCGTCTCTGTCTCTGTCTCCCTCTCACACACACACACACACACACACACACACACACACACACACACACACACACACACACACACACACACACACACACACACACACACACACACACACACACACACACACACACACACACACACACACACACACACACACAACACCCAGGCACCCAGCCACATTCTGCTATGTTTCCATGGCAATCCAGGCTGGGATCACATTGCATGCCTGAGCATTTGTCCGGCACTCGCCTGTGTAGTTGTAAGTGTTGTTTTTTTACGTGTGTGTGTGTGTGTGTCTGTGTGTATTTGTGCTGCTAGTTAGCATCTGAAAATAGCACCAAGTCCTTCCACAGGGACATTCCGAGCTGAAATGATACATTAGCCCAAAAACTATTGCTACTGATTGCACACAGCTGGTGATAAAAATGCACGGCGCAGTGCGATGAGTTCACAAAAGCAGACGAGGTTTGTTTGGGGGTTTTTTCCGTTTTTTTGTTCTTCCTAGCTGTTGTTCGTTTGTTTTTGTTTTTTTTTGTTTTTTTGCCAAAGCGCGACTCAGCTTTCCCTCCTCCGTGTTCTTTTTTTCCTCCGTCTCCTCCCGCGCAAACAAAGCAAATCCTAATCTTCCCTTTTGTCGCGTTTGCTCTGTTCCCAGGTCAAGCAACCAAGAAAACGTATGTGAGTTACAACAACCTCAGGATCTGAATCTTGCTTGAAAAAAAAGGAGAAAAAAAATATAAAGAGGAAAAAAAAATCGCGTTTGTCCTTCATCTGGGATTTTTCGGAAAGAGGGGAGAGAGAGAGAGGGCGCCTTCTAGAGGACCGGAGGCTGCGAGGGAGCAGGCGAGTGCCGGCAGTTCCCAGCACCACCTGCAGCACCTATGCACTCCAGGACTGTGGATAGCATCTGCCCTCCATCCAGACGTGACTCATGGCTCCTGTCAGAGACTAGCACAGCTGTAGGCCAAGCGTGGCTGGCTCGGGCCTCACAAACCCGACTGTAGGTTTTAACTTGTGTTGTGGCCCCGCCCCTTCCTCCTCCTCTTCCTCCTCCCTCCCACGAGAACAACTTGCCTGCTAAACGGGGTCACTCCAAACGAGGACGACCGGAGAAAATATAAAAAGAAAAAAAAAGAAAACAAAAAAAAAAGAGGGGGAGCGAGAAAAGAAAAGAGAAAAAAAAACAAGGACAGTGGATCTGCTTTCAAGATATTTTCTTTTGAAATGTCATTAAAGCCATATTCTCTTGGGGTTCCCATTATCCAATTTTCTGTTTTGTATTGTTTCCAAGTGATTTTCTATCCGTGCCTCTATTTCTTGCAGTTGATTTAATGACCTTGAACAGCGAGCTCTGCCACACGTGCTACATTGTGCTCGACCGACACGAAACCGCTCGGAGATGATCATTATGTTAGAGTGATATGGGCATTGTAAGTATCTCTATTTTTTTTGTAAATATTTAAGAGTATTTTCATGTTTGGAGTACAAAAATAGATATCCAGTCTTTGTCCAATTGGATATGGATGGTATTGAAAAGCACCACAAAGTGTTCACTTTGCATGTGCCAATGTATGTCTGTTCTATTTGATGTAAAACAAAGAAGAAGAAAAAAAAAACACTGAAAAAAAAAACAAACAAAACAAAACCAGAAATAAATTCTGAAAATGACGATGAGCTTCAGCATCCTTCTGCGGTTTGTTTTCTTTCGCAGGAACTGAACTTGAATGGCAGAATATGGCTTTAATCTATTGTTGAACTGACCCTCCTCACCCTCTTTCCCTGTCTGCCCCCCCCTCCCACCCAGTTGTACCCTGCAAGCATGTTTGTTTTATATAGTTTCGTACCGGCTACTATGATGCCTAATTATGGTGTGGGACGCATTTCATGCAAGTATGTTGTGATGTCTGTCAAAATCTATGAACACGGATAAATAAAAACCTCTTCTTTTGTTATCTTTTATACAAGTCAACCCGACAGCATATCCACAGTCATTTTGTGTGCGTGTCGCGTGCGTGACGTGCTCAGCGGGGGAGACGGCGGGCGGGCGAGCTCGCTTTCTCTCTCTCTCTCTCTCTCTCTCTCAGCGCTGATGTACGAGGAAGTACAATTAATCACAGCTCTGTTTATGGATTTCTGTGAAAGTGACAGGGATGCCATGTGCACGTTCACGCTCTCCAGCCCACGACAGGCCACATTAGCCGAGCGGGGCTGCCGTGCCGAGGAGATGAGACACCCCTGCCACCGCTCACCACCACCCTCCTCCTCCTCCTCCTCCGCCTCCTCCTCCTCATCATCGCCCTCGCACTTTGGTCTGTCTCACCCCGTGTCTCACTCTCCCTCTCACTGTTGCTCCTTCCCTACCGAGTCTCGCTTGCCAAATCCTCGGCATGAATAATATAACATGTCAGATCAATTTGTCCCAGTGATGACCAGGCCCTTACCAGCTAACCGCCCTTTATTCCCGCGCCTGCCTCCGAGCATAATGCTTCTATTTTCAATATTGATTATTACATAAAAACATGAATAGGCCATGCGTGAGGGACTTGTGTTTCTTCAAGTGGTAAGAATCTACCTCTAGGGCTGCAGCATGGGCGGATGATAAATGACCAAGGGATGCCGATTCTTCTTCTTTCCTTTTTTTTTGTCTGCGTGTGAGACAAAGAAAGAAAGCGAGAGGGAGGGAGGAAGGGAGGGAAGAGAGGCACAAAAAAAAATCCTTCCCCATACAGGTTTTCTGTTGTTTCTCTTTCTATTTGTCTGGCATCTCTGAGGGCTCCTGTGGGACCAGATGGTCTTTACTTCTCGTACACACAGTCTGTCATTTTCTGTTGCGCACAGCCAAGAAAAATCCCACTTAGGCCCAATTAAAGCTAGCCTCTCCCCCACCAAATTAATTGCGTGTGTCAGCGGCTGCGTACAAGTAATCAGTGGGGGCTGAACAGAGTTTAGATTTGCAGCTCGCCGGATATAAAAGAAAACAAACACCTAGACAGTTCACTGCGTGTTGGGGTCTTGACTCGGAGAGGCTGGATCTTTCATATGCAGATGCAGAAGAGGTGAAAAAATCAAATTAATTAAATTGGACCTTGAGCGTGAGATTAGAGCACCAAACTGAGCAGCCTCCCCAGTGAGGGCCCACCTGCTCAGTATGCACCTGTTCTATAGGCGGCACTTCCTGGGAGAACCAGGTGAGACGAAACATCAAAGTGAGGAAGCTAAACGCGCAAGACTGACAGCACTCCGCCAAGGGGACTTAAATATTTCAAACACGCACCACCGTCAGCTGCGAGTTCTTAAGCGCGGAGCGTTTGAAGTCGAACAACACACTCCCATCTGCCCAACGTGGACCGCCGCCGCCGAGGTTTTTGTCTTTTCTGAGGCGTCCGACGACAAAGTCGAGGGAAAAAGTCCCCAAATCAGCGAGATGCCGCAAGGTGACACGGCTGCTGGATGGGATTTACATCATCGTGCGTCATGTAGGAGTCCCCAAAAACTCTGCCCTCCTCCTTGAGTTTTCATGTCACTGTAGTCCGGCTCTTGCCTTTGAAGAAAAGCCTTCCTTATCGTGTCAGAACTCCTGATGCGCTCTTTCACAGACAATTTACTGATGCTGAGTCCAGATTAGCTCTGTTTCATGGCTCCTGGGCCCTGGGCTCTCCTATCTCTCCATAAATGTCCAATTATCCAACTCCAGCCAGAGTGAAACCTTATCTGCTTCCCGTCAGTAACCAACTGAGGCCTGATATAACATTGGGGTGGATAAAGACGCTGCTCACTGTTCTTATTCTTTCTCCGCTGCCTCTCGTACAGAAAAAAAAACAAAAAAACAAAACAAAAAACCCTGTAATTCCTTTTGTTTCGCTGCAAACCCCTCTCCACAGAATTGGGGCTTGCACACTAACACATGGTGACACAAGGGTTTTTATAATTAGCGGCACAGTAAGATAGCCATTGGTTAGACATGAATCATAACATCTGCATCGCCTCATAGGCACTAATTATCTTCTAAGGGAAAATCAAGAACAAAGTTTAATGCACAGGCTCTGCTGCTGAGCTATTAGCTGTACGAGGCGGCGGGACGCGGCAAACTGTGCCATTTATGGGCCAGTGGATCTGTCAATGTCTTTGATAAAAGCCCTCCACTGTTATAATGGCACATGTGCAGGGAAGTCAACAATCTTTGACAGCTGGCTGCAGCCACACCGCTCAGACAATGCCAGGTGGAATGTTTCCCAAAGTCAGGGGATTTGTATAAGACGGGCTTGGAAAGGTGGTGGAGGCCCTTTCCAAACAAACACAAAGGTGGTTGGAAGAAACTGCCAAAGCAGCCGAATCACATTTCTTCACTGCCTGCTGGGGTGAGTTGGGAACGGCAGGAGGATTCCTGCTGGAGTTTGAAGCGACACCTGATGCACAACGGCGCCCCGTGGTAAATCTCAATGCCCTGCAGGGCCTCACTGAACTCTTGCCAAAGCACGTTGGGAGGTGAAAAAAAAGAGTCTTTAGTGCTGATCTTTGCTCTTCTTTCTAATGAGGAAAATCCAGTTCTGACGAAACTGCTGCTGTAGCACCATTCGCATTTTGGCCGCCACTGTTTTCAACCTTACAATGGCTTTCTGCCTCTATGGCCGTAGCAACTCTTTATCCTTAAAGTATGCTGACTGCTCCAGTAATGCTCAACGGAAAGTGCATGATATGGAAGCCCATTAAAGGCCCAGTGCCTATTTTCGCTTTCATACTTGCTGTTTGTTTCGACGGCTATCTTCCATCTTCCTCAGAAGTGTCCACTGAATGTTTTTGAGGATGTTTCGACAGATGCCTTCCGTCAAAACATCATCAAAAGGAATATCAAGGCAGAAAAGGGGGAATACTATTGCCGTATATAGTAGAAGAAAAAAATACTGGACTAGCCTATCTACTTGTCAGCACCGGCGTATTACAACAAACATCTTTCCACACTCGGTCAGAACATGGATCTGTGAGTTTACCACCTCACAGCTTTTAGAGAAAATGTGAGCAACAGCAAGGTGTCAGAAAAACTAAATCTGACCAAATCTTACATGCTGGGCTTTTGAGACGGGGAATTCAGGCTTAAGCTCAACTTTACGGTATGCACGTTCCAGTTGTAAGGGCTATGGAGCGTCCCAGTCCAGGGAAGTGCGAGGGCCGCAGCGCCCACATCGAAACCTTTGATGATGTAGCTGTTGTTGAAGGGGCGTCCCAATTTATAGGGTGAAATCTCGGGTCCTACCCCTCGTGATTTGGTTCCAAAGGCCAAAGGCTATAAATGGTGAAGGTAAAAATGGTGAACAAACTACATTATGGTAGTAATGGCAGTAATGGTAGTAACTCGTTTCAACTCAACAGGTAGCCGGTGCCGTGTTATACGCTCTGCATCAATTATAAACAAGGCAACTAAAATGTTGCGTTGTGTCAATAACTTGTGTCGTGCCGCCCCCTGACGGCTCCACAACGTATCTTGCCTGGGGTCTGTGCACGGTAGCTTGTGTACCTTATTGCATTTTTAATCAGGACAGGAGGCCCGTCATCATTCTCATCACATCAGCGTCTCCTGGTATTTGTTCATTCCTCTGCCACTGCTCATGTGGGGGTGCACGGGGGAGGGGGTGTTGCATGGGGGCGGAGAGGATACATTTGAAATTTGCTCATTTGGCAGTCGTTAGAGATATGGATTCTGACAGTATACAATTAGCTCAGTCACCTCCTTTATCTTCACTTATCTTCAGCCGGGGGATTTAGTGTGTGTTGACTCCTCTGTAATGACTGCCATGCCTCTCCCGTTGTCTCGCTCCTCTCCCACCCCTCCGCTATCTCCTCCTCTAGTTCTGCAGTTTTTTTTAATCTCCCCCCTTCCTCTGCCTAGTCCCAACTATTTAAAAATTACATATCTTAGTTCATAGATTTAATTGACTGCCGCGCTATTAGGACGGCCGAGTGAGACGAATGCTCCTCAGAGTAATCGGCTGAGTAGGTGCACTAATCTGCTGCTCTGCCCCCAGTTTCCCTTGTCGGAAAAAACAAAACAAACTCACTGGCCGGCCTCTGCATACACCCGACAAAAACGTCTCACATTTGTTCCGCTTTTGCTGCATGAGGGAGCAAAACTTACTTGAATCACACACCTCAGGTTCAGCGCAGAAGCGAGAGCCAACGCCAATCACGGCGAGGCATGTCACTCGTGGCCTGAACAGGAGTTGACAGAGATAAGTGCTGGCTCTCGGTGAAATTCGGCTCGAGAGCTAAGCCCTTGATTTCAAGGAGCGCGGCATAAACAATGCAGTCCAGCATCCCACGCAGATCACTGTTACTTCAAAGAGCAGCAAATGCCTAAAGAGAGAATCCCAAAAACAAAAAAGCAAAAAGTTGGAAGACAGCGATGTGCAAGTTGGGTGCAGAGTGACGGAAATCGAAGTTGAAGCGAGTTGAACGCGGATGAAATCCAAAAGGTGAAGAGCGCGAGAGGCAATCGCAACCCTTGTTTGCCGGCGAGAGCGAAGATCAGCGGAAAACAGCCGTCTGCCGCCGCGCTTTTATTTTCGCCTTTCTCACTTAAAAACAGCACGATGTTGCCGCACGTTAATCCTTTAGGCGAATCCGCCTCTCAGAGCTGCGAGTTCTTCCGCCGAGGGCCCCTCGCAGGATGTGTGCAGTCCAACGATTATGAATCAATTCAAAGTGTGAATTATAGTCTTACCACGCAAACTACATTGCCGGGGATTGCGCGCCTTATTTTTCAGTCGGCAGGCGGAGTGCCGAGCGCTCCCCATTTGATTAAACCCTACCCAAAGGCGGCATCAATTATGTATCTTCACAATGGAGTTAATGGACTGCAATAACAGTTGAAGATGACTTGACTAAATTTCCACATGACACGTCAAGAAAAATCTCAGCGCGGTAATGTAGCCCTCCTGAACAGCTTGTCTCGGATGATGAAGGGCCTCGTCCGCCTCTGGCTTATTAAATAAAATCACATTTTCCCTTTTGTTAATTTCTCGGCTAATCTGTAGGACATTGTGCTCGCCGGGGCCGACGCAGGTTTCACCTCGGATGCGAGGCGGCCCGCCGCTAAAATGCGTTTGCGCACCTCAGCTCAGCTTGCGATCCGTCTACCTTGTGATCCGTGTTCTATAATGGCGCCGTCTGGGGGTTTGATCCCATGAGTGGGCCCACAACAAGGAGCAGAAGGGGCCCCGGCGAAGCCGCAGCCAGGCAGCCACTGACCCATCTGGTCACCGGGGCTGGCGGGGAGCACGCGGGACGCCGAGACCAAAGGCTCTGCGCAAACATCCAGCACCTCGCGCAACGCTTGCAAAAGGTGAAAAAATAAATAAATAAACAAGTAGAATAATAAAACAGCGTACAGTGCAACCTTCATGTTTTATTTTGACAAGTGCGTGCTGAAGCAAAACAGGTTTCCGTGCCACTGTTATGCAATGTGCTGTATGGCGCGCACACAAGCGACAGCCATCCCTGCAGTTGCTGTGCTGTTTTATTTACAGCACGATCATTAAAGCATGCAGGTGCACGCACACACGCACGCAGGTACAACAGGTTGATTCAGTCACGATCTGCGCAAGTCGGACGGCGTGCGCTTCAACACGACATTACATTGCATTCGGCTGACCCCGGTGCCGCTGCCACTGCCGCCGCCACTTGACCGCGCTCAACTTCGCGGTCATGTAAATGTTTCTAATAACCTCTCATATGTCAAGTGTCGGCCCCTCGGTCCCTGCAGCAAGTCTCGCCTTAAAAATTCTGCCCACACCATTAACTCCAACGCCAGCGCCAGGCAAGCATCTGTCATGCACGCTGCCCCCCCACCTCCACCCAGCCTCCCTCCCTGCCTCCCTCCGTCCCCGACCTCCTCTTGCCTTAACCCCTGGCTGGCTGTAAACCCACCCTCCTCCTCGGAGAACCTCAACTTCTACGCCTTGCTACGCCCCTGCAAATCCACGGCTTCCGTGCGAAAACCTTCGCCTTCCCGTGACTGAAGACGGGGATTTCCTTGGCAGCGCCGCTGCTGGATCCAATTTGTGAGATAAGAGGGCCAAAAAAAGAAAAAAAAAATGCAATTAGAGTGCACCTTCTAAATCTGTGGCAGAATTATAGCACCTCGCTGCCTGGTCGGAGGTAGCCTCGTTTCTTGTTACGAGTGTGACTTAAGCAGAGGGCTGACAGAATTCATATTCAGGGAGCCAGCAGTTTCAGAGAGGATCCCGTCTTTCCTGATGAACTATTACACTAAGCAACAAACATCAGTGCTACTTTGTGTTAAGGCAAGCTGCATGGAAGGTAATCTATTTTTAAAAAATAAATGAATATATGGTACATTATATGAAGAGGAATGTGGCAAATGATAAATGCCTGCTCTATTTATTTGTGTCTTTATTTATTTTTATTTTGTCTGCTGGAGCCTGCGGCTGCTGGTAATTCGTCTTCAAAAGCTGCTCTGATCTCATGAAGAGGCTGCTCACCAGACCCTTTGAGCCCACCGTGTGATGCTACTGCCCCCTACTGCCGCTGCAGCGACCCCTGCCTCACATCTCTGCCTCACCGCCTCACCGCCTCACAGCAGTGACATTCTCGCTGTCCTGCCTTTCTCTCTTTCTCCCTCTCTCTCTCCAGCCACACAGCGGTGCAGCCGGCAAAGGCCGGCTGAAAAAAAATCAAACGTGTGACTGCTGAGAGATTTCCGCACATTGGCGAGGAACGGCGTGCTCACTGTGACGGCTGTAGGGGAGCTCCAGAAATAAACCTGCTTCATTCCTTCACAAGATGGCACTAGAGCCACTGTTGGAAGGGGAGGAGAGGCTGCAGGCCGAGACTGGTGGAGGCAGTTTCCCCTTAACATCATCTTCACTCTTCCTCATCACTGCACGGGAGTGGACACCTGTGCTCTTAACAGTGGCGCGTCCACACTGGAGCGAATCAAGTGCTGTACTGAATTATGCAGTTGTGTTGGTAGGCCAGGCCTCACCTTAGGTCTGAATACATGAAGTACGTGCACACAGCACAGACATAGCACGCATCAATGGCACATCATTTTGATCTAATCGACGTACAGATCACAATAGGATGTAGATAGATAGATAGATAGATAGATAGATAGATAGATATTCAGTGTTTTGGAAAGACTCGTAAAAAAAAAATTGTGAAAAGTGCTTTTCTGCACTCACACACCAGCTTATTTAAATGTCACAATGTCACCGTACCAGCAAATCTTGAAAACCACACTTTAAATCATGACCCTTTTGAATAAATCTAAACATTATTATGTTCACACTGCCCATTGCATATTTCTATAAATTATTTCCCTTGTATAAAACATATAAATATCACGTCTGTGCCTTGATTGGAGCCACTACTGAAGTTATCTGCAATTTTCTTACCTGCGTGCACAGATGAAGCTGGAGGCCTCGGCTCTTCGTGCTGACCATGGCTCTCTGCTCTTTTACTTCTCTTTAACGTGAAGAAATGCTGGATGTTCTGATCCCGGTTCACGCTGGAAGAGCAGCACGGAGATTCACGTCACTTCGGTTGTGCATTTTGTATTTTGTATTTTTTTTAAAAATCATATTGTCTGAATTAATGCACAAACGCTGAATACAGGCTTTAAAAAAAAAAAAAGTAACACAAGACAGGTTGACTCATCGATTTTCATTTTCTAACGTTGTCACAAGAATTAGAAATACAGCCTGGGAAACATTTTGAGCTGATTGAACTTCAGAACCACTGGGCACTGTAACTGTGTCAGAGTCTACTAACATCTTCACAAGCGCTGAGTCAGCATCCCCGGTGAGCTCGCAACGTGCGTTGGCAGTGCGTCATTCGATTTACCAGCATTCTTCGCCCTGGGAGAGGGTTTTGCCTTGGTTTTATCGGCCCAAATTTCTTCGGCTCTCTCTTTCTCTCTTTATTAGCTTTTGACAGGCGACACAATGACTTGACGCACTACTGCTTCTCAGGTCGGACGTTGAATTGCACCTATTCTACTGGGAAGTAGTGGTTTACGTGGGGCGGCACCGGGCGGCACCTGGGTGGCCAATTAGATTACAGCGGCCCCGCCCCCTGGGCTTAGTTCCGTAGACAAAACACACAATAGACTGTGGTAAAGACATAAAAACACTTAGCATTTCCGACCCCTAGCACAGAAGCAAAATGTTGTTTTCTAAACCACCAAAAACAACATCCCACAACGTAAATGATGTTATTGAGACTGTACAGCTCAGAGCTTCCAGTTGTTTCCATCAACACTGGTGGCATTAGTGCCATGTAGTATGCAGCTAAGCTCTTGCCAGAGAGTCGGGACCACAGAGGAGTGGTAGATGCTGATCTTTGCACTTCTGTTTTTAATTAGGAACTAAATGTAAGTGTGTAACAGACAAATAGCTTTATTGGTACAAAATTGAATTTAGAAAATGCAGTTTTAGATTGATGACATTGCTGTTGTGGTCTCATTCGGTCATAATAAGCCTTTATGTTTCCTTTGGGAGCGGGCGTACTTGTAAGGAGGCAGTATGAGTTGATTTTACCCAGACATCTCAGCTGGTGTACAAAAGATATGAGATCACCCATAGCATCTGAAAAAGGGGATTATCGATAACCTTTAGATGCTGTACAGCTTACAGGCCAGGCCTTCAGAGCTCCAAGCTGATAACTCTTGAGCAGGTTAAACTCTTTGTCCAGTTAACTGGCGCCACAGGCGCCACAGAAGGTGCTGTTATTTCAAAGAACATTTTCACATCAATTTTTCCACCCCAAATTGAGGAATAGCCCTGCAGAGTTAATTATCAAAAACATAAATCTCCATAGAAGAGTCCCTTTAAAAAAGAAAAAAAAGAAAATCACTTTCATTTATTGTGTCCGGCAAACCTGATGCTTCGTTGTATCTTACGCATACTTGGAAGGGAACAAAAAGAAGGTGGTGCAGGTAAAACAAACAGCTGGCTGGGAGTTCTGTCAACAACCTGGGAGATAAATCAGGGTCCTTTGTGACCGAACAAGTGTTGAAAACACACTTTCTGAAAAGTGGAGAAAAACAAAACAAGTAAACAATCAACTTTTCCAATTTGTGCAGAATTCAATGACAAACTGAAAACACGTCAGAAAACATCAGTAAAGAGAACTTTGAATTGATGCTAAATGTCGGATAATGATGAGATGCTGTTGTAACTGTCAGAGTAGCATGTGGAGGTGTTTACATTCAGTTAATTATTCACTGATCTATATCTACCGATATTTCCACTGTGGTTTCCTTACTGCAGTGTTTTGCTTAATTTAATCTAATTTATGCTTTGTGTCTGAATACTTTCCTGTAAACTACACTTCTGTACCAGTCGATTATATATGAAGCGCTGCTAATATAACGCTAATTATTTGAACAGATTGTCACCATTAAGAACTGTGTCCCCCCATGCATTCCGAACAATTATGCCTCTTTGTCATTTTTTAAAACAATTGTACTTCCAGCCTAATGGGAAACAAAGTGCCACATTTTTTGGTCTTTGGGCGTCTAATGAGGCCTATTACGGAGCCATTCACACCATGTGACGCTGTCCAACGTTACGTTCTTCCTGATTTTCCACAACCATCTTGGAGATCATCACCGTGCTGCCTCTTCAAACAGTATGGTGTGTGTACACAGACTGATGAGGGTTTTTTTTCTCTCTTTTAATAAAAAAAAAAAAAAAGCCTTTGTTGATATTACTGTGCAGTGCAAATAATTAGCCTCCTGTTTGCCCTGAGATGTCTGCCCGGCACGGCGAGACTCATTACAATTTGTTATGACCCCAGGAACTGTAAACGTGTGCATAAAACACCTGTTTTGATTAGCGCTCAGTCAGAAATAACAAAATTGAAGCAGGTGTTCCACAAACACAGAATGTGGTTTTTCAACAGCACTTAGGAACGATGGGAAAGCCAAATATTCACATTTACTTTTTCTTCTGGTGTTTTCACATTTTAAAATGCAAATGTATTTATTTATTTGTTTGTTCAGGGGTGCAGAACTTCACTGTTTGACCACAATGTGTTTTTCAAGTGCAGTCCATCAGAAGTCTCAACAACCAAAAGGTCATTTTCTCCTTTAGGTTTTCACGAGCTTATGCATTTTTCATCACATACATTAACATTCATTCCTAATACAATATTTATGAGGGCTGGAAGGGGGTGGGGGTCTGGTAAAGAGAGAGATTGGCAGGGAACAAAATGACCTCAGCTCGGCATCTTGATGCAGCCAACCCAACCTGCTGCCCTGCTGCCCTGCTGCTAGCTGCTGCTATTGATTAGCCCAACTCCATTTGTAAAAGTCAACCTACTCTGCTGAAGCAGTTGGAGTTTTCTCGGTGGAAAGTATTAATAGACCGCACATCGATTGTGCCTGATATGTTCCAGACACCAAACTAGGTGCATTACCTGGGAGAAGTTTGCATCTGCAACAGGAGTTTTAATCCATCAAAACGAGCGATTCAAATTGATTTGAAGCATTTTGCAAAAGATCCCGTTTGGAATAAAATGCTTGCCTCTGTTTGCATCAGAGCTTCCCCTGGTGATGTTGATGCAAATCTTTCTGCAGTCAGTCAGCAATCAGCAACTCATCATGTTATGTGCTCCGTGAATTAAATATCGCACCCCCTGCTGCATATTAATGCTCCTCGTCACTCTAGATCATGGCAGCCAAATTCAATTCTACATTTTCATAACGGGTGCAAAATAATATTGTATATTAACAAAACTTAAAGGGTCAACCGCCTTTGTAATTCTGACTGAAATATGCAATTAGTATTATTTATGTGAGTATTCATCACTCCAGCTAAAACTAATAATTTCAACAAGTGCCGATTCATTAACGATTACATCAATTCCACGTTTGATGAAAAAATATGCAAAAGACTTTAAAGACCCAAAGACGATGGCCTCTAGAGTCCTGTTACTTTCACAACAGTCAATACACATTTAGTTATCCAATCTCTTACAGTTGCATCTTTGAGACACTAGATACGAAAACATTCCTATTTGAGCCGGGCTAAAAAATCTCAAGCGATTATGCAGCTGCAGCTCATTTAGAACATAAACTTAATCACTGCCTTATTAAAATATATAGGGATTTTCAAAAGGAATGAACCGATTTCATGACGCATTGCTTCAGTTCTCGAGCATTGCCATGGAATGAGACAGTGACCATTTGAAAGTAGAGTTTTTAAAGAAAGAAAGTTTAGTTTCGAATAACAACAGCAATCAACTCAGTGGATCTTCATATGCTGATACGCGTCTGGGAAGAACTCTATCTTCGCATTGATGTCCATGTTGTAGGTGGTGGCCACAATGAACAATTGAATGAACAGGGAATAAAAGTTGATTGTGAGTAGAATACTTGTGACTTGGCTGGAGTTTTGTACCGCGTAATGAAATCGGCTCATTCTTTTTGGAGAACCCCGTTCTCTGTATCTTACAGCAGCTCAAATCAATGCTTATGTATAAAAGTGGGTTTCTGTGTTCACATCACACTTCATTCCTGCCTAATCTTTTTTTTCCCCAGAATACTGTGAGTGAACTTATTACACTGTTGAATCTACACAATACAGCAGTGTGAAACATCAGCGTGATTATGTAAAATGCCCTGTTTTACACCTGAAGTCACCATGTAGGCAAGACGATCCACATCTTAAAAAGGAACTCTTTGCACACAAATATTGTCTGCTTTAGAATTATTGCATAAAATCTTTGAACCTTCACTATGGTGACAAATATGTCAGAATCATTACAATACTCAGTGTATAATACAATTGTTGATTATATCATATAATTGTATTTTATGTACGATAATTCTAAATTAACTTTAAAAACTAGCATAACATTTTTAAGGTTTCAGACACTTTTGGGTAGAAATCACTGTAGTTTCCCATCTTGAATCTTTTTTCCCCCCTTCTTATTCATATAGCATCACAGGGTGAATGGCAGGCCTGTCACTGACACAGCACATCCCAGCTGGTCTGGTGTAGGAGTATATATTTTTTGGTTGCCTGCCTGGCATCATGCGCTTCATAATGCTTTTAAAGCAACACCAACACCTTTTTGCTGACTGTTAGAAGCCAGCTCACTCATGTCCGTATGTTCTTAATGTTAGCGGTGCCAAAGACGATGACGTCGGAGGAGGTGTGAAGAGTGGATGGCAGCCAAACAAGGAAGCTGACAGGCTAATCTCACGGGGACAGTGATGGGCAGGCAACCAAAGTATTATACCCCCCCGCCCCCAGACCAAACCAGTCTGTAGTCTGTTTCTGGGAGCGTTGTATGACATGAACATCACTGATAAAACAAGATAAACACGAGTGTGTTCACTCTTCGCCAGAAGAGCACAAGAGCAAATGTTTTGGCTCAAGGTTTGGACTAAAAATATTTCAGGGCCGACTTGTCAAACACTGATGGAACTGTATCTGACCCTTCCCAAACAAGCCACCCTTACGTAAGCTCTCTACTAACACACAATCTTCGAGCTGATATTAGTCATTTTTATTGATATTTCTCCCAGAGACGTAGGAGCACTGAGCCAAAAGAAGAAAAAGTACCCACCTAAACGGCACACAGAGGGAGAGCTCCTCTCCTAAAATACAACTCATCTCTCTGGGGCTGTCTGATGTGTTTGCTTTATTAGAAAGAAAAAAGAAAAGAAAAAAAGATTGTGTTGCTGGTTGCAGCAGCAAAAAAACAACCAACCATTGGACCCTGCAGCCGCCTGGCTCTATAAAGTCTGTCAGAGCTGGGACAACGTTGTAAAATAAGGCTATAACCCAGCCACAGGTCATTTACTATTGTGTACTGCACAATCATTTCTTTAACGGCCAAATAAACCGAAATGTCTTGGTGATGATTCAAAAGAAAATGACTAAATAAGTTCTCCAGAATGTAATATTAACATTTGTCACTGTGTGAACTCGATTCCTCTTGGAAGCTCCTTTATATAGATGTGTACACATTGAAAAGCTCAGACCCATCACAAATAAAATGACTATACACCATCATTGAGGCTTTACAAATAGTATTACATTTTATTAATATATTTTCATAAAACAAGTTTAAGACTGTATCAAAAACTCAGTAAAAACATTAGATTTTTTTAACCATTCTTTTCCTCTAGTAGTACCAGATATGAAATTTACATAATTCACATGTTGTGGTTTCTTTGTTCCCATCATATTGAGATAATGCTTTTATTTTATTATTATTACTTTTTTTTTGTTGTCGTTTTGTTTTTTGGTGATGGGCAAGGTGAACGGTCCTCTGTGCCCTAACAAACTATAAAGTCATATTTTTCATGACCGTGATCATAAATCTAGACATACAATTCAAAAATAAAAGGATTTCTCACTCCGGTCCACCCTCTCCAGACTAGGTTTACTGATAAAACACTAACATTATGGAGCTGTTTCATTTCACAGGCACACATTTATGTACATCCCCACGCCCCCTCTCCATGCCTCATGTGGACTGGCAAAAGGCTGAGCACTAAAACAGGGGGGTACGAGCACCAGCCAGAGCACATCCGGCCACCACAGTGTAGTTTTGTTGCTTGTGCAACACATTCAGTTCTGCACTTTACCATCTGCACTTGTGTTATCGACTGCTCGTCGGGTTCTGAGCACAGAGTTTGAGGCAACCCCGGTATGACCTTGGTGATAAATATTTAAAGAAACTTTCATTAAAGCTTCAAATCTGTACCGAAAAATGCTCAAGCAAGTACTTTGAATAGTCTGTTAGCTTCACTAACCATGGGAGGCTTGACAGGTAAATGAACCACGATATATAGACTACTTAAATACTGTATGAGCGTGGAACATTACGCTGGTTATTTGTTCATACACAGCTTTTAGGTGTTCCATTGAAAAATAAAATGACCTTTCTAGCATTTAAAAAAACAAACAAAAAAAAACAGTTAACATTTAAAAACTCAGTTGCGCATTAAGTAGTTCGTACTATGTACAGTTGCTTCTGTCGTTTTTTTCCATTCAACTTGTGTTTGCAGGGAGTGTCAAAAAGGCTGCCAGGAATTTTACTGGAAGTGGAAATTTGAACGTGCAGAAATCATGTAATGATCACTTGTACAATTTTCCACCCAAATGTAACATTATTCCCTCTGTGGTTTACCATTGGGAGGATTACCGAGACAAGGAAAGGCTGTAAAAGGAGCAGCACTCTGCTGGACGGAAAATAAGTCTCCTCAAATAGGAATTTCAGAAGTGATGTGTAAGATAGATGTGCAGATTAAGAATAGGAATATGATTTGCAGGTCACATGCTTGCCAGATCTTTAAAAAAAAAAAAAAAAAAAAAAAAAAGACCCATACTGGCCATACTGGGTCAACTAGTAGTCAAATACATAAAAAATACGCACTGTGCCCACTTTATTTTATACACAGTTGTCAATGCATCATCGCATCATGGGTGCGCTCAGGGGGTGTGAGGTTAAATGAAATGTAAGTAGAGGAGGGGTAGGAGGAGTTGTGCTCTGGCATGGTCGGAGAAAACCTGGTCTGGTGAGAGTACCCCCGTAAAAGTGCTACCACCAAGAGGCAGAGTAGTGATGACACAGCACTCTGAAGCCCGCCCACCCCTCACACCAAATAAACCAACTGAATATTAAAACAGTGGGTCCACCTCATTTATTCGCAATGGTGTACACCACAGAATTCAATTGGCCCTTCATTATTGTTGTGGCAGGCCTTGATGGCGCACCTCGTGACCGCAGACATCCTCATCTCACAGGCAGGTTCAGTGGCACACACATTTAAGAAAAAAAAAAAGTAATTTGTTTTGTAACTTAATGAGGCTACATCGACAACAGGCGTGCTCAATGAGAGTAAATCCCAGTTAGGTGGTGAGTTCAAGGATAGCGGGAAAATTTTGTTTTCCCCAGACTGAGCCACCACTTACTGCATTAGATTCTACTCAAAAAAAAAAGAAAGAAAAGAAAAACATAGTGCAAGGTTTAACAAGAATTTGCATAAGTGCAAGGTTTGCATGTTATTGTCAAGGGGGAGCAAAGTATAGGGAGAGAGGAAAAGAGAAAAAACAGATTTTTGTGTAAATAGTGTTTCATGCTTTCAGTTTGGCTTTATGTATTTAATTCCCCTCAAGAAATAACAGGTGCAAAATCTTAGTAAACCTAGCCAGAGGACAGATAAGAGTGATATTGAACTCAAAGATTAACATTGTGACGGAGAGCCTCAAGTCTGTTGTCATGGTGACATCTGCGCAAAGGCCCTGTGGGCTTTAGTCTTTCCCGCTTCTTTATTATTTTCTATACAATAGAAATAGAACATCGTTGAAGATAAAATTGACTCTTCTTGGCAAAAACAAACAAAGAATATGCAAGAAGTAAAAGCAGATCTGAAGGACATAAAAAAAAAAAAAAAAAAGAGTGCTGGAATTAAAACTGTCCCAATCCATTTTCCCTGTGTCAGTAGTAGAATTGTACAATACAGTGTCTTATCCATGATGGTCAGATATATGGTATGGTTGTCTGCTCCTCTACAAAGTCCACGCCATTTCATTTAACACATAAAATTACTCACATAGTAGTTTTCCACAAGCATCCCAACAATGCA
Organism: Thamnaconus septentrionalis; assembly: GCA_009823395.1. NCBI lineage: Eukaryota > Metazoa > Chordata > Actinopteri > Tetraodontiformes > Monacanthidae > Thamnaconus > Thamnaconus septentrionalis. The sequence goes on along the minus strand of CM020512.1, from coordinate 14,240,570 downwards.
CCTGCTTTCCAAATTGAAAGCTTGAGTGTGCGTTAGGGGGGCACATAGGGGGGTGGGGACCTGTACGAGGTCATGTTCTTGGGGCGGGATCCCTTACCCTCGATGGGGACGGTGAATGGTGGTGGGGGCTGGTATGGAGGGGCATTCGGATCGTCATCCTGATATACCGAGTACTCCTCAAGAAGATTCTGGTTGAGCAGGGTGCTGTGAGGGCCGCCCATGTTGGGGTACTCCGGAGGGGGCAGCGGGGGCTTTTCCTCCTGAAGAATCAGAGGGATGCTTGAGGACGGCGGCGATTTGGAATCATCCAGCTCGTCTGCAAATATGATAGGGACTCCCTTTTTAATGAATGTGGCCTGTTCCTCGATGGTCATCTTGCCCTTGCGCTTCTTGCGGTAGCAGACCATAGCGATAATACCAGCTATTAGGAGCAGAGCCGCTACCACCACAGCTGGAATCACAGTGTGGAGATAAACATCATCGCTGCTCCTGCGACCAGTCCCCGGTGAAGCTGTAGCTGTGGGAGGTGGTGGCATCGGCACCTCCCCTGGTGGGACAAATGTGTATCTCTGACATGCGTTGGTGCCACGAATGGAAATGTTAATTGGCTTGAATTCAGGTTCCATTGCTTTGACAAAGGCTGGTTTAGGTGTTCCTCTGGAATCGGAGATTTTGTTACTAAGAGGTGTGATCTGGTCCTTGGGACACGGACTCTGTGGGAGACTGCTGTTGGTCCATTCCACCACGATGGAGCCGCTGGTGATGTTTCTCAGGGTGACCGTGCTGCTATTGCGATCGCCAAGAGCATAAGCTAACTTTTTGGTCAAAAGAATCTTCTTATGAACGTCATTGCTTAAAGTTTTGTGGTCACCGTGGAAACGGGCAGCAAACACGACTGACGGTTTATCACTTGCAGACCAGCGGTTAACCTGAACCTCAAATGCATCCATGATGCTTTTTCCGCCCTTGTCAGTGGCCAGCATAAAGTATTCATGTTTGCCCTCATGATGCTCCTCTGGGAGGCCATACAAAAGCTGGATAGTGCTGTTGAACTGAATCCAAGAGTTATCGCTCACGTCCTCTTTGGGAGTTTTCTTTAATGTCAAGCGGAGCTTATCAGTTGTACCATCCTCCTTATCATAAAATGTATCAGGGGGAATTTTTACCTCAAAGTATGTGCCAATCCACGCATTAACTTCATCAATGGCATTGCGTATTTCTGGAGTCTGGTTAGAGTCTGCCACCACAGGGGCAGTGGTGGTGCGCTTGGGAGGCTTGGGAGTTGTGGATTTGGGCTCTCGAGGAGATGGGGTGGTGTTTTTGGTTTTCTTGGGTTTCCTTGTCGCATTGGTCCTTGGTTTTTTGGTTGTGCTTGGGGGTGTTGCCAAAGCAGTGGCCTCTACATAAGTTGGGCGGGTCATGGTTGCCTGAATAGGGATGGTGCTTGTAGTTCCTAACACTCTCGTGGGCTGGGGAGGCCCAAAGACCGGTGTATGGGCTATCTGATCCCTGACCCTCAATGTGGGCTTCACTGGAAGAGGTAAAGGACCTCGAACAGGTGGAGCAGAGCTATCGGTTGCTGGAGCAATGGAAGGGGACGATGGGGTAGGAATTATGCGTACAGCGGGCTCTGGGTGGGTAGTTGGAGGGAGCACAGAGGGCACAGGAGTAGGGGTATTGTACAACTGTCGCCTGACCCGTTTAATTCCATGGACCTTTTTGTTGACTATGTGCCATCCAACAACAGGGTATCCCAGTTTCGCTGACATGGTTCCATCCTTTGCTGAGAATTGAACACTGCTAATATCAGGAATACTGCCCTGATCAAGGACACACCCAAGTTTCCATGACAGAAGAGCACCATTTTCCACCACTTTCTTTGCGTTCCCTGGTCCAGCCATGAAAGCAGACATGTCAAATAGGCGGTTGTTGACAACTGGGACAGCCCTCATGTGCTCCAGTGGGACATGAGAGAACGTTCTCATATTGCCAAGTAAGCTGACCCTCTGTTCCGCGACCATCTTTGTCAAGTCGGCATCCAAGATGACAGTTAGGACAGTGACAGGCTCCTCAGAGCCACAGGTAAAAGGCTGGATGCCACTCAGATCAGATTGCAGAGTCAGCAGGGTCGGCTCAGCGTCTGCTCGTTCTTCTGGGTAAACTTCAATGGAAAAGACCGTAGTGGGGAACACTTCGTTACCAATCTTATCAATGACGTTCTCTCCAGACACCAAGATATGGTACACCCCTTTATCCTGCTCCAATGCTAAACCTCTTAGCATGCAGCTTTCCTTATCCCAAAATAGCCATGAGGGTAAGGTCTCTTTCCCCATCTCAGTCAGCTATAGGGAGAGAAAGAAAAAAAAACAAATTAATGCCTCAGTACCATTCTAAAATATATTACCAGGGGGGAAAAAAACATTTCATGAAGAGCATGAACCAGAAAATAAAGCAGCAAGAGTTGTTTGGTTCATAAACAACACCATGAAAAGTCATGTCAATAATTTGGTTGGCCTTGGTACGGTATTCATATACAGTTTATGATTTTATGAATGTATTCAATATTACATTAATTTCTTTTGAAAGAAAAAAGGAAAAAGACAACACATACACACGAGACAAATATGAAGGCAAACCTTTTTAAATATCTCTGATAGCAGAAAATCTTACCATCTCAATAACCCCACCCTCTTCCATATTCCATTCAGTTTATCAAAGCTCACCGAACATGAACAGGAAGCAGTGGGAGCGTCCATTCAAAATAGCTATGTGAGTCATCACTATTCATTTTGAGTTATTACCGTATGACAGGATATCATTCTGCCTCAATACTGGGGCCAATAATAATTTCATCTCATTTGTAAGTATGAATGGAGCAAATAACACCTCGGTAAGCTTCAATAAGAAGTGATCGTTATCAAATCTTTAGGAACAAATAGTATATACATATCGTTCTACTGTGAGAACAAAATATTAATGTCCCCCTATATCGCAAGGATGTCACAAGTGAAATACAGATTGGAATTTTGTGCTGAACACAAAGGAAACCTCAAATACTCAAAGTCATTTAATCTGAAGCAAAACGAGAATGAGACTGCATTCACAAAGGCAACATCACTACCTAAAATATGAATGGGAAAATTTTCAATGAGTCACAGGTTATACAAATTTTTTTAAAGGGATAGGGTTTTTGTCTGGTTTGAATAAAGAGAGTGGCACTGTCTCGGATGTCTAGGGGAGAGAATTCTAGATGAAACTCCGGGGACAGAGCCTCTCCCTACCATTTCAATAGAATGAATAGCTCAATGTTGTACGTCTTACAGCTCAATCTTGAATGTGTTTAGCACCAGGTATTGATCAGGTACTGAGTGACACACACATTTTATAAAGAAAAATTAAAGATCGACTTTTATGTTTCATTGATAAGATTGAAAATAATAATTCAGTTTACATTTTCCTGGTACTGTGCCAACCTGACATTCAGCTTTCAGGCCTTTAATTAGAATTAACATTTAGATTCAGATTTATTTTTTTCTAACAGTTACACAGGGCAGATTAAAACTTAACACAATTGAGTACCCAGGTTATTTTAATGTGCTGTCAAAGATTTGCCACATCGATCTGAAAATAATCTCGAGAGCACTTAATGGTTTGGCATCACAATACGTCTTTAACTTATGACATGGGGGACCTGACTGGGAAAAACTGATTCCCTCCTTGTTAAGGTGTCTCGTGTGTTCATGTTCTTCGGAACAATCTCACAGTTCATCAAAGGAATATCACAGCTATTCTCAAGTTAAATCTTAAGGCTATACGGCTGATAACAATATCTCTTGGTGTATGTGTGTAGCTTCAGGTAAATTATCTTCGAACATGCTCATCATGTGCTTTGGGCATCTTGTACAGCTTTCTTCTTTAAATCATTTTCACATTTCCATTGATATGTTAATCTCACTTTCATGCTGTTCACAAACCTTTATAAAGGGTACCAATGTTTTAATACGTGGTCTTGAAATGGAAAGAATATTGGTTTAGAGATCTGCTGTATTGAACTGCAACTGCTGATTATAATTAGATTAATAAAATGAGATTGGACTGGGGCCGTGTCTAGAAACAAAGCACCTCCTAGACAAAAGTGAAAATGTGCACTTACATGGACGTTACAGGTCGCATTGGCAAATCCTTGCGGAACCTTCAACTGGAACACCTGGCCCACGATTGCGGAGGAGTCAGGAATACCACTGTGCGCTCCCCCATTCTTTGCAGAGCAATCTGGAAGGGCTGTAGGCGGCCCCTCACCGACCGAAGACGATGCAGCCTGGAGCTCAGAAAGCACGGAGGACTGCATCGAGGCTTCTAGCTCCACAGATATCATCTCCATCAGGTTCTCCTGCTGTTCTGGCGCAGTGCCCTGAGCCATGGTCACCAGAAGACCTATTACGAGAGGTATAGTCCTGCATAAAGGAAGCCTGCTCCTCCCAGCATCCCAGCAGCTCATGTCTCTCCGTTTATAGTGCATAGCAATAGGCCTTTGGGCTGTCCAACAGATGTCTGTGAACAACTTAAGAGGCCACATGCACTGTAGTCACTCTGATGATATGCTTGTAGGTCAGATTCCCTAGTTGTTGGCTACGCTCACAGATCCAGCACTTTCTCTTTGTTGTCCTCTGTGATCCATGAAGAAATCTTTGGCAGCCTGTTAGACAGTCATGTCAGCCAGCTGCAGAGGAAAAAAGGAGGAAAAAAAGAACAAAAAAACAAACAAACGTGAGTGTGACAAAGTGACAGCAGCAAGAAAAAACAAAGTACATTGACGCAAGAGGTATTGCTGCTCACAGAAAAGAAAACCAGAGTTCCCCAGCTGCCTGCAAACACTGCTTATTTATGACAGACTAAACCTGCATCATGACAATATCCCTCTTTGAAATGGTATATGCTAGATAATTATTGACTGGTGTCTGTGATATATACACCGTCAACTGCCAACAATCTACTAAACATGTTTTTTTGTGTGTATAAGATAAGACGTTATTGATCCCACGATGGGAAGATTCAGTCATTGCAGCAGCACCACTGCAGCTATAACACACTGATCAAAATAATATACCGCAAATTGTAATACGTAGGGAATATACATACTTATTATACTTATACAATCAGATAAAAGAATTATAATGTAACGTTCACAGAATAGAGAACAAAAACACCACCTGGCCAGTGTTCAACACAAACACTGCCAGCCAATGGAGTTCATCATCAAAATACAATTTTAGATGGTCTTTGTTGTGTCCTCACTGTGGTTTATTACTAATTCTATCATGAGTAAAAGTCATCTGACAAAGGATGACTGAAACAAAAACAGCTACATAAATGCTAGTATTAAAATAAATTTCTATATGACCACTGAGTATGTGCAAGATGATTGCAAGACAATTTTAGTTTTTAATTGAGTGAATATTTTAATTTGTTACTATTATTTTAAACTTGTCATTCATCTGTGGTGAAAAATTGAATAGCTGTAAATCTCCATTTGTGATTAAAAATTGTTTGTCCTGACTGATTGGCTTTAATTACATGCTGGCCCAGCCAAAATAAAAACGCTGGCTTTTAGAGACAGGCAGAAGGTGGTGGTGATGGTCCAAATAACTGGTGGTAATAAGCCTGTTCAAATCAATTCAACCAGAAAGAGTAAGTTCTGGAATGTAGACACACTTTTTTTTTTTTTAACAGCATTCTATGTAGATAAGACTAATATGAAAAATGAAGATATTTTGATCAGCTCATCGGCTAGGTTTCCCTGTATACTCAACTCAATAAAATGCCAAGTATATATTCTTAATCCTGAAGAACATTTAATGACCACCTTAATTAAAGCCTCTGCAATAATAATTGCTGTTCTGCCATGTGACAATACATGTTTTGTATTTGGTGCTGTAAACAGATTACCACTTTGGCCAATGTCAGGCTCAATGACTGAAAACAGTTATAAAGGCTGCTTGTATAATAGGTTAGGAGCTTTTCCGTTGCAGAAAAGAACACAAACAGTACGTTGTTGCAGGCAGGAGTGATCTCTTAATGAACTGGCAGTGAAAGGAAATTGTAGCCTCCTCAAAGTAAAACATCAAATTACATTAGCTCATTCCTCAGGTGCCTTACATATAAAGTATAAACATTAGAATAAAACAAATTACATGAGTGTCAGCTATTTCCTAAAAGGCTTAAATACAGAACAGAATTTTTTTTCGGGTTTTTTTTATGACTAGTATGTTGTTGTACACTAGTGAGGTGAGAACATATAAAAGTTTGGCTAAGAGAGATAATTCACCCTTTAGGGAGCCCGCACTATTAAAATAAACTGTGTTGCAAAAAAAAAAAGTCTATGAGCTGACAGATAAATCCGCAGCCCCCCGGTGACCTGCTAAATTCCTTTTCACTAACAGTTACTTGTTCAGCTTAGTTTTCTGTGTGCGTTTCCGGGCCTTCACTCCCTTTCCGAATACTTGCCCACAATGTTCTAATCTGCTCCAATAATTGAAAGAAGCCAGTAGCTCTCAGGTGGTGTAAAACTCTGCCAATTCCACTGACACATGCCGACCCACTGCCTATGCATTTAAAGAAGCATGATTCATTACCAGGAAAAAGGAAAAGCCGGATGAACACAGGCAAATTTGTTACCCAGCCAATCAACTGTGTCAGTAGACCACCTGGTTTTAGACAGGAGTGAAAATGTACGGCTAATGTAGGAAGAAAAAAAACTCTACTGTAACATTATAACAAATGGTATGCTCTGATAACTATTTAGATATTCCTAAAAATGCTTTTTGAGCACAGCAGCAGACTGACAGATGGGAAAAAAAAAATACAACATGTATCAATACATCCACAAACTTTTGCCAGTCTCCAACATTGTGGATCTAACATTAGAAACATTATAAAACCAGAAGAGGTCTTGAGGCAGAATCAGACCGACTACCTTTCTGTTTTTTCAAGGACTCAGACCACTTAGTCATGTCATGCCAAGCCCCTCGGCCAGGTAAAGACACGTCTCTTATCTGCATCTTAATCAACCGATAGTGTGGATTCTTTTCCACCCCGACATACCCCTCTAAGGTTCTCACAGTCGCATGGTTGGCACTAAAATGGGTATGCACATTAGCCAAAATTATTCCGCGTTGCACCTTTCCTCAAGCTGTTGCCACATGCATGCATGTAGCAGAGGGGCATAAAGAAAAAACAAAACAAAAAAACAGCATCAAAGTGAACGCACAATGTGGCCTAGATTCTATCACATTCTCTTTTTCACCGCATGAGTAACTCGACATCCAATTAAAACAACATCTCATTTGGAATTATAAAATGTTTTAATGTGTTGATTTGCAAGCGTTCTAACACGCTGTTCAAATGAACAACAATGCAAATATCCAGATGAAATGTGCATAATGGAACGTGGCTACGATGAATAAACAGCATCTGGAATGGTGGTGTGCCATTTGGAACAAAGGCCAGTGGTACATGTGGTGGAGAGGATTCACCGCGAGACCCTTGTAGGCACCACAAAACTCGTGTGACGCAACTGATCCCGTTCACTCCAGTCTATTACATTTTTAGGAGCGGGAGCGCATGCTGAAAGCCCTTCTCCAACATAAACTGCATATATCCTCACTGCTCTTTCTATAGACCTAAGAGAGCATTTTAAAAAAACCTACAGGTACTTGTGTTTAAATATAGCCTGGTGAGTTTAATATAACACGATTTGTGTAACACTGGCACAGGGTTGATTGTGGCGAATGCGCCCGATAACCATTCACACCCGTCCTTAATGGGCATCTGCAGTTTCAACAGTAGTTAAAACTTGCAAACCTCAAAAATAATTAGCACTCTGATGCACAGTGGCACCCAGGGCCAATTGAATTGACGTAGCACATCCAGCAGCCTCTAGATAGTGCATGAGCTGAATAACAAGCATTATCCACAAGACAAGCTTGCTTTGCAATTGGATGTTTCCCTTGTGTTGCCCTCTACGCTGGGAGGACAGAAAAAAGAGAAACACACACAAAAAAATCGGCCTTGGTTGAATGAAAATCTAACGTTGCATGATGACCCGAGAGCAACTCGATTAACGCAACAGGAAAACGAGTCAATGATGTCCATACTGGGTGTTTTAAAGTCGTCTATTCTGTTGATGGATTCAGGCGTTACCGAATTTGCGTGCCACGTGTAACACGAATGCGACGTTAAATCTCTTCTTCTCTTTTAAAGTTGCGTTGCTGTCCCAGATTCTGTTATTTGCGTTATCAGTACAGACTCATTCATCTTTACCGCGGCTAATTATTCTCGGGTTAGAGGCCGAGAGGAGTATTTTATGGCAGGATACATTCCCGGTCATTAAACGTGACATACTCTGGAAAGAAAAGCCACGAAAACTAAACATTAACTTAGGCTGCACATGCCTTTGCCAGTAAAGAAAAGGAGGGGGGAAAAACAACGAGTATCCATACATGTCTGCTTGTCGACACGTCACTTTATTCTTTTTCTCTTCTTAAGTTTATTTGTTTTTAACCAAGCACCGAGCGCGTTTGGCCGTCGACGTTGGAGGGCGAGCCCCATTTTATGCCCCCACTCGGTCGGCTAGGTGGCCAGGTATTGGTTTAACCGCCACAGTTAGCTCAACTGGGTTAACTAGAACGCTAGCAACTGGGCCCGTTTCACTTAGAGCCATACTAGCGTCGCTATACGAGGCCCCTCTTAAAGATAGCGCCACCCACGACGTCCAACCTTGATAAATTATTGAAGTGCCCTAAATAAGCCATATCTGTGCTCGAACAAAAGCCGACTGAACAAGAACACCAAAACAGTGGAGGTCTAATCGATTGGCTTGTGGAGCCATTCCACATCGCCAAACCGCAAACGCAAAAAGTGCACCTGTTTAATTCCGGGAGCAGACAAGCAGGGAGCCGCCGCTCCTGCTGCTGGGGCATCCGCAAAACAAATGCCCGACTCGCTCAGATTCGCTCGGCTGACATTAAATCTGTCACACTGAGCTATTGATGGCGTGACCAACGAACGCCCGCTCCTTGGCAATTACCTCCGCAGCGTATTAACGCGAGCCAGCTCCATCATTTTCAAACGTCGAACACCAAAGTCGAAGCGAGTGAGCGATGGTAGCTTAGCCGAGCCGAGCCGAGCCGAGCCGAGCCAAGCCAAGACAAGCCGAGCGGAGCTAACAAATACGCTAACGCTAGGTGATAATGCCGAAGCCGAGAAGGAAAAAAACAACAAGTTACCTGCCATTTACATCACAGCCGCTTCTAAGTCCGTGGCGAATTATCAGTAATGAACGGGTCGGAGCGCTACCGCAAAAGAACGAGGAGCGCCACACAAAATTCAAACTGACCTTGTTAGCGAGCTAACGCTAGCTGACTCGAGCTGTAACGTCTCCTCTTCTGTCCACAGAGCGCCACGGAGTCTTCCCAAATGCCATTAAATGTGCAACTTGCTCTTCAAGGACCACATTAAGGGCCGGCGAGAAGGGCGGTGAGGCGAAGCACGGAGTTGGGGAGGAACCAGCGATCCCACTGCCCACAAATAGTTGGCTGATGTATGCCGCGATTGTGTCGACAGCAACCCCTCCCTCGCTGCCTTCGTCCTCCTCGAAGAAAGGTCTGGCTTACAGGTTGAGGCCAATCGTGTGTACTGGAATGACTCCGCCTCCGCTTTCTCTGGATGCATGCAGGTGAAAAGATCAACGCTGGAAGGGGGAAGAGCGGGATAGAGTCGGGGAGGAAGGCTGTGAGAGTGTCGGATTGAATTTAAAAAAAAAAATGGAAGAAAAGACACTTTTGGATTTTTTTTTCTCAAAATACGCGATTGGAAAAGAGAGGGCAGGACAGGTAGACTAGGAATAAGAAGAAAGTTAATGACGGATCAAAGAGAAGGCAGCAGGATCAAACAGCTACAGTCTCATCAAATGTAGCCCTGTGGGCACGTTCGAAGGGAAGTGGGTCGAAATGAAAGCCACAAAAAAAACAAAAAAACATCTGAGGTCAGGGATGGGTTGGTAAACCTTCTAACATATGTGAAGGATGTGTGCATGGTGTTAAAAGTGATGATGCACAAAACTGGTAAAAAAAAAAAATCAGAGCCATTGCCATAGAAATGGGAACTGTGATTGTGATAGAAAGGATGTTGATACAAAGAAGCTCCTTTCAATGTGTCCCATAAATGAGTGCTTTTAACAGACGGAAGTAAACAGGGGAAATAAAGACAAAAAGACAGTAGTTACATTGGGTAGTGGGCAGAGTGACTTTTAAAAATCAATTTTGTATTCACGTAGAAGCTTATTGCCTGCAAGAACCGGAAATGGGTCTTTAAAAATGTCAGAAATTGTGACTTATCCTGCAGCTATGACGTGGCATGGACGGGGAATGTGCTGTGGATGTTGATTATGGCTATTGTAAAGACAGAGGCAGACCATAGCGGCAGATATGTGTGTTTGGCATTCTTAAATAATGTAGCCCACAGTTGAGTTAAAAGAAAGCAGATGAGTGAAGAGGGAGCTGCAGCACAGGGACAGACGCAATGAAGTAAAAGGATAACGGAGAAAAATATACCCGGTGACAGTTGCAACAGGGGCATAGGGCTAAATTCACCACACTGGGCTCAAATTGTTGTAAGGCAGCAGTGCGGCACTCTCACATAACAAGTAAAACTGGAAGGAATACAAATAGCTCCCATTACCTTGTCAAGAAAGAATTATCAGTCATCTGGGATACAATAATGCTAAGGTTTCAGGAAATGCAAGATACTTGTTACCTAATGTGTAAAACATAAATAATACAGATGGAGACCCCAAGTATACACAGGATATATGTTATAATTCATCCAGGAATAGAGACATTGAGACACACAGCGAGATGCAAGAGTATGACTGAAATCTTTTCCATCAGCCTGCCTGTAACTAGGTAACTGCTTTGTTATATCACTAACTGTAGGTGACTCCTTTATGTGGTGAGTTTTAAAGATTTAGCCTTGACCAGTTCTCAGTAAGAGCTCAAGGCATAAGCTATGTAACAACTTTACTGTTTTAAGTGGCTAAAACTCCTCAGTAAAAATCCTGTAACACATTTCAGAAGAGTGCATGTTAAGTAGTGAAACACAATATTAAAATTCCCAATGTTGATATATTAATGACCTCCATAACCTAAGGTATCAATGCGTATGTCTCAGTTTTTCTTTTAACTGGAAACTTTTTACAAGTAAGTATTGTGAGACTATGGAAACAATGTTAGACAAGAAAAGGCAGACACCAAATTATACCACATTGTCTTGTTAGGTATCAGGACCAAAATTAACTCAGCTTTATTACTGTCCTAGATAAATTTCTTTGTTTTGCTAAGGGAAATGACTGATGTCTCCAGCTTTCATTCACAGCAGTCATTGCTGTGTGTCTTGCACCTTTTGTTTCTGAAAACTTAGCAGTCAGATGTTTTCAGAGAAGCACAATAATTGAAGAATGTATTGCACTCCTACAAAAAAACAGCAACATATTTTTTGAGGTGCTTGTGAATATTTAAAAGCCACCTACATCATAGTAAGTAACCCCTCCCCACCCTTCCAAAGACAGCTTGACCCAGTTTACACCTTAACCAGTGAAACCCTAAAATCCCCTCTTATGACTACGCAGGTTACTGGTGCGATGAGGTGAGAACAATCCTTCCGAATGGTATGTGCCTAAACTTCACTCAGATTCACTCAATTAAAAAGAAAAAAAACATTCAAACAGGAGGAAAATCTTTCATAAAAAACAAGCAGTCTCTGTACCTTTAACTCTGACATTCAGGATTTCTAAGAATGTGCAGGAGCAAAGAGGCGGTGAAGAACACAAGCAGGCACCATAACATTAGGGCAAGTGAATACCTGTGCGTGCAGGCGCCGACTTCTGCAACACCTAATAGAATGCAAGCAGAGCCAGGCAAGAGTAAGGAGGACATAAAAGAGCACGCTGTGACTCAGAGAAAAACACTACACCTGGAGGGGACATATGGGAGGGTGGAGCAGTTAAAAGGAAGAAAAGTGTTAGCAGGAAGTGAATCCATCCAATCTGAACAAATGAAGATCCAAGTGCAATTTCCATCAAGCCAGAGTCGAATTAATGGTAAACACTCTGCTAGTTAGATAAAGTGAAAACTGGGAGAGAAAGAGCGAGCGGAGAATGCTGAGGGCTTTCAAAGGAACGATAACACAGCAAACAAGCGTATATTTACCTTGAGGGAGCTAAACGGTGGAAATAAGAGCTGATAATAGGAATGGAGAGCTAATGTTTTGCTGAGAAAGTCACGAAAAAGGCTCAGGCAATTAAACAAATTATAGACCTGAGACTCAGATGCATTACATTTATGTTAATGGTGTATCTATAAATGAAAGACTGAGCGCATGTCTGGAATAGAAACATACCTGGTTACAAAAATATAAACAGGTAAAATGAAGAAAGGGCAGTTCGGGGATAAATCTGCTTCTACATGTGAGAAAAGATGTAGGGCGTGTCTTTGTTTCGATGTTTTGCTCATGCAAACATATAAACAAACTGATAATATCAACTATAAATACCCTGAATTCCTGAGGAGATCCCAGGAGCATGATATCAGTTTTTTTTCTTCTTGTTTATGAATTGGCTGCATTTTGTTTACTAAAAACCAAAAACTCCAGACACTCAGTTTAAGGGCAGAGCTGCTCGCGTACTAAAGGTTATGTTTGCTCTGCGCTAGAATGATTAGCAGTCGAGTGACTCATTTCTTGCTTGCACTGGTGGAAAACGGTGTCAGGATTATAACTTATCTTGAAGGATTTTATTTAATTTTTTGCATTTACAAAACCGAATGAATCGAATGTGTCAATGGCATCGTAAAATGCCGTGCATGACATCTAAATTAAAAGAAATGCAAATACGGAGCACAAAGTGGGATTCTGTGGTTTATGTCGCTGAGATGTGCGGGATATCCTGTCATACAAGCGCTTGCGAGCTTTGATTAATTCCCATTTGCGTCAGTGCATTTGGTCTCATGGAGACACACTTGACTGAAGAGAGGGCAACATCCATATTAGTCACAAGGTGCAGCCATGTGTGGGGAGGGGTTCAAGAGTTCAAGAATGAGGTGTCGTCAGCGCAAATGGTCAAACGAAAACTAGACTTCAGTAAATTTCCAGCCAGTGTTCAGCCTGTGTGCACCTTAAAACAAATTGAGAAAATGATAATACACATCACAAAATTAACATTTTCATTCGCAGCATTTGTGGTGAACTTGTCAGTGAGACTTAAAATTGAATCCAGCTTTGAGACATGTTGCTCCATGAAAGATAAGGAGAGATTACTTTCGTCACCTTGACAAATATCTACCTGTAGTTTTAGGTTGGAACAGACAACTGCAAAGACGTTGACATATCCTTGTTGAGCTTTTGTTTCGACTTATGTGGGACTTGTCATATTATCCCGCATTATTATGGTTTTAACTGGGGCACGAACTCTACAGGGAACAATGCTTGAAAGAGGATCTAAGTCTTTATAGAAGGAAAAGCATCTTTTAGACTGGCAGCCAGTGATGAAGAAGGGAACAGTTTAAAAAAATAGCATAGAATGACACAGATGTCATCATATTGACAAATAAAACTGTGGAAATTGGCTGTTCTAATTGTTTTATGAATTGATTAAATGTCTTTCACTCTGCTGGAGGCATTTGTATGAAATATTTGTGGTCTTTTGTGCAGTGCCATCATCTTGCATTATCAGAATATAAGACGTGGGATATTTTGGAGCATAAATTGACTTAATGTGCCTGGCAACAAAGAAAGGGCCTCCGTATACTAATAAGGCCATTGGCAAGCATGGGTCGGACTTAGAAATAAAGCAACAGAGCCTGTCTGTGTAGTTCCCATAGCTGTCAGTCATCTAAATGGAGCTGAGTCTCTGCCCATCTCTGCAACATTGTTACATCCACAAACGTACTCTATTGTATAACAGATTTTAGAAAACGGGTTGCAAAATGGGGTTGAATCACTTATCTATTCAATGTTAATGCACAATGATGATGCATAGGTGTGCAAAATGTGATGTATCATCATCTGGTTTCATTACAACAACAAAAAACGTGTTGACAGTCACATAGTTGTAATTTGGCCATCTCTTTTAATCGTGTGCTCATCTAAAGAGCACATCAGCTGTGTTTCCATTACCCCTAGAATTTCGCAAAACCTAAATATCGCAATAAAAAACTGGCAATGGAAACACCTAAACTTTGAAAAAACCTCTCAAACATCACTAAAAGGTTTTTACACTACGGCTTGTGCATTTCACACCATTCAATGCAAACACCTGCAAATCGCAATTGTACCTTGTCGAAATTTTAGAAATATTGCTTTTATTTTGCGAAAAACTGGAATGGAAACGTATTCACTGTCAGCAATCGCACATGGATTTTCAGCAGAGGATTTCCTTCTAATTGCCGGTCTCACATCTTTTCTTCTTCTTCCTTTATTTATTTATTTACTACAATGTATGTTGTTGAGAAAAATGTGCATAATTTCCAGTTTGTTTTGTAAATGAAGTGTGGTTGTAAAAATAAAAAAACTTCTTCCTCTTCTTGTTATTATTATTACAGCCTATTATTATGGATGAGGGATTTCCAATTGTGAACGCACCAGCCAACTTTGGTTTCGCCAAAACACGGGTCCACAGAGACACCTGCAGCTCTGCTAGACCATGATGAGCCCCACCACGGAGGGGCCTTCATGTGATTGCACATATCAATCTGACCCCTGATGTGTGTGCACAGACCGCGAAAGCGGGCGGATTATGAATCAGCTGACTCCCCACATTTTCTTCCAAGTGACTTATTAGAGGGGTTATGCTGAGCGGACTGGTGAACCGCCGTGGGAGTCTGGCTAAGTAGTGAAAGGCTCGCTGGAGACAATCTCTCTGCCCTCAGCATGGTTGCCTCGCTGAAGACAGCCCTGTTTGGCTTCACTCTGAGGTGAAAAGACCCTCCTGTTATTTTATTATTCCGTGTTGTTCCCACAGATCTCCCCCTTTCACCTCAATACTGTGATACCGGTCACAATTACGTCACCCCATAGCTATGTTCCCTCTGTTTGTTTGTTTTTCAGTTTGTTTGAAATATGCAATATCATACAATATGCAAAAAACACACACATGAAAAGCCACAGGGCCTCTTCTGCAAGGCCGCCTTCGTCATTATCACCATAATGAGACGGTGCAGAGGATATATTTTTTGAGGAAAATATACGTACGGAGGTGTTGTTTCCCTGTTCTGTCGTTGTTTTACTTCTCTACTTGTTATGCTGACTTGATAATAAAAAAAAGAACGAAGATGATTTCAATTCAGCACACAGACCACTTCCTCTTTCGCACCTGCCCCAATTTTTTTTTTGTACTGCTCAGCACAAATAAGGTTCTTCAAAAGATATCATCATCAGCGTTTCATTTTGTTGCAGTTATATAGACAGCCAGACACGAGACACAGGGCCCTGATGAAACATCATCCGAAAGCTGTGCAATTATACATATATACCTAGAGCATATAAGTACACTTCCTCTTGATTGGTACTTATGGCTAGTCAGCACAGATTAATCCCATTCAAGTTATGCTGTGGCAAATTAGCTGATTAATCGTAAAAGGACACTGCATAATAGATCCTGGGAGGCGATCACAGGGGCCTGGTCATTTTTGTGGATCTGACCAGCGGCGCATCAGTCTGCTCCATTATAAGCTACAAGAGCAGCCCCCCAATGCTGAAACGTCTGAGGAAAATCCCCTAATGTCCTCCGGGACTTGGGTAATAGTTTTGTTATCAGTGACAAATAACCGTAATGATTCTGAAACGCATCAAGAGGACATCAGCAAACATAGAAATCAGCAAATGGAGTGGCCACAGGATGACCCCGTAGAAGAGCAGAAATCAAATCAGAACTCCCCCAGTGGCTCGCCTGAATGTGTACTGACACTCTGTAGCAGGAGCTGGAAATACCCATAACCTAATCCATCAATGCAGTAATCTGATTCCGCAGGCCCAAAGTTTAGTCCTTGGAAAGCCTTTGCACATTGTTGCTATGATACAATATTTGGCTACGATATTCCGACCAGAACAGTACATTCGTTTATCGGTTTGACAGTGATGACCTTCGAATCCAATACTACTCATTTACACCTTGGGAGCGTGCTTAGTGGACAAGGTGCTATTTAAGGCTTTCCTCTTTGAGCTTTCCTCTCTCTGTTTCCCAAAGTAAAACCTGCACATGAATAATTTGTGCTGACATAAAAAAAATAAAAATAAAAAAGAATGAGGCCTCGACTCCTTGAAAAAAAAAAAATCAGACTTCTGTGAATTGTTAAGATGGGAAGAACTTCATAAACTTTATGAAACGCTGTATAAGTTTTAATAATATGTCCCCAAAATATCTTTATTCTGGTGTGCTGAGGGACCTGTGTGCTGCTTTTCCCCAACTTTTAATGAACACTAACTAAAAGTGTGTTCTAGAAGTGTGTTCTAGTTGCATGTCAGTTCGAAGAACTGTTATCACTTCCACTAAGTGTGAACTTTGGGGCAACACTGCAGAATGTTGGAATTAGTGTGCCACACAATGACTGTGCTGCATTGAAGTACACTATGAGAAATATGGGCTTTGGAAAGTGTTTATGTTAGCGAATGAGGCAGATGGTTATTATTTACTCTATATAGGCAATTTGTCTTCCTCATTCCTTTGAATATTAATACGATTCGGTTATACAACACCTCCTTTGTATGCTTTAAGACCCAACTGTTACAAAAGTTATTAAAAATATATGCAGATGTGACGACCTTATTGTTTGCTTTTTCCCTAAATTTAAAAAACATATTTTCTGAACAAGCATATAATTTTCTTAGAAACGTAACATACATATGTACCAAGTTTTAAAACCAAGTTTGATTGCAGATTACTCAAACATTTCCAGTTGGCTTAGTGAGGTTTTCTGATAGATGTATTGGCACTGAAAAAAAAACAACTATTAACTGGAATCTAAATGTGCTTCGAAAGATTTTTTTTAATTATTATTATTGTTCATTTATTTATTTATTTTTACAATTTCAGGGTTGCTTGTTTGTTTGGACTGCACTGCCCTGGTGAAGGATAGCCCTCTCCACACGCTTCTATATCTAGTTTTGGCCTTTGCAAAGGTCCAAGCATTTCTATAGTACCATGATTAAGTTAATGCCATCCACATTCTGTGAATTGTGTCCCTCTCTGACTTGCGGTTGAACATTTTCAGGACAAATGTGGACTGATACGGCTTGGCTAATTTGTTTATCAGGGCCGGTGCTGTGACCTTCCAACAGAAAGCACACAAAAATTAAATTCATAACATCCACAACGTGGCCCTGCGATGAACTGGCGACTTGTCCAGGGTGTACCCTGCCTTCGCCCTAAGACAGCTGGGATAGGCTCCAGCAGACCCCCGTGACCCTGAAAAGGAATAAGCGGGTATAGAAGATGAATGAATGAATGAATGAACATCCACAACATTATCACCGCGGCTGCTGCGACATTAGCATGCAGCTGCGGTACATTTTTGAGACAACCGTAGACCTCGGTTTCTTGCTATTCATTCATTCATTCATTCAAGTCCTACAGGTAAGCTAACCTCGCGCAGCCTTCACAATTGACACAGCCAAGCCTCCGCACAGTGACAAGAGTGTTCGGTGTAACCTGAGTGTGTGTCCTCTCCTGTTATGTCTCCACTCGGGATAATCACCACCTCCCTGTGTTTTTTTTTGGCGCTCTCAGCAGCCGGGGAGGTTTATTAACTCGTGGGCGGCGTGTAAGGTCCCAGGAATGTGCTCCACTTTTGTCCATTGGACCTGACGGTGACTGGCACTCACACCAAACATGGAAGGCAGCTCTGTCTCCGGAAGTGTGCTACGCGCTGTTGATTTTGGTGTGTGTGGAGGCGGCACTCCCAATCTGGGATGGCGGAAACGCGGAGAGAAAACTCCGGCACCCATCTCGGCAGTCCCAGGTGCGCGCTTGGGCTACTTATCAATTCTGGCTGAGAGTTGCACGCCCGTTACAATCATGAGTCAGAGCAGCGGGAATCTTTTCAACCCACCTCAATGCCTGGCTGGTCACATGGTATGACTAGGACGGAATGAGTCAACGGCAATGGGAATCACAGCCGCACATCCATCCAGGTGACGTGTGGGAGAGTGCGAATTGAATGCGGATTCTCAGCCGTATCACTCGTAATCCTGTGTTACTGTCATATCCAGGAGGGTGGGGGCAGGGGGAGAAATCATGGGCTGCACTGAAGGAGAAGTAATGGCAGCATCTGAAGCTGCCTATTATGTGTCTCTGCATATCCACCCACGGCAGAGTTCAAGGCTGTCTGTGTTGCTTCTCTCTGGCACAGGGACTCTCTGTGATACAGCGGGAACTCTCGGTGCACGGAGCGCCGTGCCGATGCCAAAGTCCTATTATCCAAATCTGTCGGCGCTGTCTCATTTAACAGATAAGAGGCTAATCTACAGGATGGCCAGGAGATAGACCTGCAAATACAAGGCCTCTCTTGTCGCTCTCTCGCCATTCTCTGCATTCCTGGAATGCGTTTCAGCATGTGCAGGCGAACAATGCCTGGGAGATCTTCTTATCCGCTCAGACTAAGCCACACTATATTTGTTCCATTTATCTGCCTGATTGTCATTATCCTTATTGGCGTAAATTGCTGCCTTTGCCTCGATTTTCCTTCTGCAGTACTCTGGGAAAAAAAACAAAAACATGATGGCTCTGAGAAGGTGTTTATTTTTGTATTAAGACAACGTTCAATTATTAAAATTGTAATACTTGAAGCTGGATTTATTATTTTGTACGAGCACACAAAATTCTGTGTGCTCTCAAATTGGAAAAAGAATGCAGGCAATTAATCTGCTCCTGAAAATGAAGTGGCTAGAAAGTGAGTTTCCCTGTTTTTTTCCATCACAGGTTTTAAGAGACTCTTGCTTTTTGTCCATTTGTGTGCTTTCTTGTAACTCGGAGTTCCACTACATCAGGATTTCTCTGCCACTATGTCTGAGCGCTGAGCACCCTACAAAAGGCATGACAACAAAGGGTTAAATACCAGTGAATAGGGGGGCCCCCAGTAGCTCAGTTAGTGGCATGGGGGATTTCAAAGCCATGCTGCACGTCTTTGTCCTCCAGCCAGATCACTCATGGTTCTTTAGCTGCCTATTGACGAGAGGGGGAAGCAAAGGTAACAATGAAAACTTCTTGAAAGAGGAAAGAGTAATGTGAACGAGTGGGGGAAAACATCAGTGTTTAAGTCAGCCAGTGCTGAATCTTCCCATAGTACCTTATGTCCCAACAGAGTTTGATACCGGATAAGTTATCGGGACAGACACTTGTTGTGTTCGCCTCAAGGGCGTCGTGACTTTGTGTTTAACACAAACTGCAAGTCAACAAGGTTAAATAACAGAAATGACGCAGAACATTCAGTTCCTTTCAATCAAAACAGAATGAAGAAACAATGCCCACAGTAATTAAAACTGTGCAATGGCTGTCTGAGAGACTGTGTTGTGGACACTCTTCTCGCTCATTTGTTTGCATTCCGCCTTTACATTGTGTTTCTGTTGCTGCAAATGATCTGTGAAATAGGACAGAAAAAACATGGGTCCTTTTCTTCTAACGCGTCGTGCACAGATCCATGTTGGGGAGGCTTATGACTGCGATGCAATGTGTGTTTACTTACAGGTCATCACATTTCTCTTGAAGTCGACAAATAGGGGTCAAGCTTGGTCCGGCGGACGAGACGGAAATTTACGCTCGTGTTGCTTCACTATTGCAGTATTGTGTCATAGTACCGCAGCCCAGCATAGATCTCATTACCTGATTCCTCCGACTCACTGCACCGCCAAGATCAAAAGCCGTTTGAAGGTACTCATAATACCTGATACACGAAACTCCACCGATAGTCCCGTCTCTGAAGTTACAGTCAGGAGCTTTGATGGGGCCCCAGATAGAAAATTATTAGCAAGTTATGAGGTGGGTTTACCTCACAAGTTCCTGTTTAAAGGTGAAAATAATTCTGTGTCGCTTGTGTTTGCCAAAACGTGCCTTGGTTTTGCCCAGTTCACTTAACAATAGAAAGTTCATGCAAAGGAATTTGCCACATGGGAGACCAGCACACCTGTTACCAAGTTTGTTCTAAATCATTCACCATCACTATCACTTACCAGACCTGCGGTTGACAGTTGCTGCGTTTCCTGAATACTTACAACTTATCAATAATCTGAACACACATCTAGCAATCAGCCTGACGAATATGTCTTTGCACAGTGGGAGGAAGCCGCAGTACGTGGAGAGAATACACGCAGACACAGGGAGAACCATGTAAAGTCCATGTAGAAACCATATGCGGGAGTATTGCAATACTGCAGTCACGAAGTTGCCAGCAGTATTTGTTAGATGCTGCTCAAAGCAAAAAAAAAAAAAAAAAAAAAATCACTGCTTGCCAATTCTGGTGCCAAAGCTGGTGACAATACAGAGTTTGTTGAAAGGTGTGACGTGCCTTTTCTTTCCCAAAAGTTTTTATTTTGGAGGACATGAATAATAGCACTGCATTTTTGCCTACTTCTTAAAGTCCAATTATGCACCATGAATGTTAAGTAAGTTTTTAGAAGTGAATATATCTTGTAACACCCACAGGGGGCTTAATATGCTGTTTTCTGGAGGCCTATGAGGTTTTTCTTTCTTTCTCTTTTTTCAGGATAACTAATTGCGTCTGAACCTCTCCAATGAAGTCCAGAAAGAAAAATAGAAATCTAAAAATGGGTCTAATACGGGACCTTTCAGAGCGTGGAATTACAGGGGATATAGTTATTCCCCGATCCTATTTCACACTGCTAATTGTGTTAATTGTTGTTCGCGCGCCCTATCCTGCACCTCCTTTCAAGTGAAGGCCAGAATTTCCCCCACCGCTTATCAGATCAAGTTCCTGCCCACAGGCTGCTTTGAGCCACAATAGCGCAACCGCGCCGTCGTAATGTTGCCGTCGCTGCATATTTGCGCACCTGTGGGTGACACGGAATCCTTTGGCCTGCGTGAGACATGGCCTGGAGGAACACTTCCTCAAACATCTGCCATGATCTCATCGAAGAATTAGAGCCCGGGGGTGAGCTGGTGGGGGTCTTGTTACTGAGACTTTGCTGTTTTTTAAGCGCAAGTTTTGCGCATGATAATGAAAGCGAAGCCTGCATGAGGCTTTGATTTTTCTTTTCAGGAGGGTAATTTTAATCTGGCATTTAAATAAAGCTTTGTTTATCTCAGTGCAGTCGGAATTTCATTATCTTGGTCGTTATTTGATAAAGGAGACGTGCTTCAATGACCTGCCCTTGATAAAGTTGTAAAGGTCGCGTTGCTCCCGAAGAAAAAAAAAGAAAAGCACTTTGTACTTGCAGGAGTCTTAGCTCAAGGTCTAAATTTAGGAGCTTGGCATCTTTGTGTGCTTGTGTACCACAAAAAATAAAAATAAAAATAGGACAATGGATGGATTCACTGTTGCACTAATAATAATCTCACCTCAAGTATTTGAAGGCCGTCTTTGCAAGGGTCATCACAAAATATGGCCTTCTAACTTATGATCACTAAAAACTTTGTCAAAACAATTTGTTGACTTTTAAAAAAAGTTTAAACTGAGTTTTTGATGGAGCAAATCAAAGGGCTCAATAGCAGCCCATGTCTTGAATCTTCAGAACTCCACATTAAAACAGTTCTTTGGTGTGAAAATGTAAGAGGAAAAATATGCACCTTTGATTCTAAGTTGCCAAGAATTTTCAGATGGATGATTCAGATTTTTATTGTTTGGAGGTTTGATCCCATCAGCTTCTCTCAGCTGTTTGTTCAGGTCGGCTTGAAAGAATCTCACCATCAGATGTCAAAAGTTTTTCTTTGATTTTCGTGGGCCTGTTTAATCAGGTTTTAAACAAACAACAATTATCTGAGTTATTTGCTTAGACAGTCATTTTAAGGATAATTTGGCATTAAAAAGAATGCACGTGGTACCACATTATGGCTTGTCCTCATTTTCTTTTCTGTTTTTTCTGTTCTGTTCTGTTTTTGTTTTGTTTTTTTTAAACTTAATTACCCACAAACCAGAGCAACGCTGATGGAAAATGCTATAATCCTTGTTTGGTAGATATTTAATACTAAAGCCCCTATTAGTATTCAGGCCCACAGCCTGTTTCATCCACTGTCTGCCCGTGTTCAAAACAATGCATTTGCGTCAAAGAGCAGCCATACAGTATCCTCAAGGTTAAGCTCATGGAACTCTTTCACTTTCTTTCATCAAACGCAATTTTGTGTCTGCATTTAAGGGGGTAAACAATGAAAAGGTTGGCCTTTCTGACGACCTGTAGTAGCTGTTCTATTCATATTGTGTGACTAAAGAGGAGCTCAAGGATGTGCCTTTCCAAGAAAAACACTTTTTAATTGAAAAAAAAAAAGACAGTTTAAACTGACTATTTTCTTCTTCAGGGAGGAAGTCAAACAATAACTAGACACGACACGTTCAGGATGACGCCATGGAGGAAGTTTAACACTGTGCTATTTGCCAAGTGGTGGAGAGATACTGAGAAACTGAAAGAAGACAATATTTAGCTGGATTTGTCTGCGCGTGAGAGAATTAGGGGAATGGAGGGAGACGTCCCACGGCTCAGTGATTGCAGTTGCTGCTCTGGTGTCATCCCTCGTTGTTTCAGTGCCACTTAGCATGAAAGGTTTTTGTTCAGCCTGGGTGCACACAGACAAGCAGAGATGATATACATTGTCTTTGCTAAAGTGAATGGTGGCCTGAGCAGCTTCTGCTTGTTTCCACGCAGACGCAGCCTTTGAGAAAAAAAACAAAAAACATTTTCCTTTAATGATTGGAAACCATGGTTATGCTCTGAGATGATTCAGGTTTAGGCCAGAATAACGATTCAAATGTGATCTGTATCAGCCTCATAGACAAAAAAATAAAAAATAACAACGTTGTAGCAGGAAAGCAATCAAAACTACATTACAATTCTGACTGCAGAACCTGTGATTCAGTCGGGTCTCTCCCAGTGGAGACAGTGGAGCTAATTTAAACCCATGTTACAGTAATTGTTGGACCCGCACCCCTGGGTGGCGTTCTTGTCTTCAGCAGAGCAGCTTTTCTCAGAGAGAGCGATATGGAGTCACACAGCACCTCCTACTGTCTGAAATGCCTCACTAGCCTCTGCTGCCAACAGCGAGTCAACTAACAAGACTTTTTTTTTTTTTTTTTACAGCAAAATTTTTAAGCGCTTGATTCATGCGCTATCATTATGAAGCATCTCCCAGAGCTGTCCTTCCTTTGGCAGATTAAGCATTTCACTTTTTCTAATGTCTTGTTTCCCCTTAAAGACTCATTGTTACGCTTTCTCAATTTTTCCAGATCAGTTCAGCTTGCAGATGTTGTCAGAATTCACCACAGGCTGCATACATCATAGTTTTACAAATCTGGGAGAGACTGAGCACAAACCAAACTACCTTCCTCAGAAAGGCAATATTTCACCATCTCATTTTCACCAAGGGGGGGAAAAAAAAATCCCGCACTCCACAGAGGTTGCTGTAGAAATGCCAAACAGATGAATAAATCCCTTTCATTTTAAAAAGCCAGAAATTCAAGGTCACATCCATCTCCTTCTTCTCGTCTTCCCCGTGAATGAGAGACACCTGAGTTACGATTCAAATTATTTTTGAAAAGGATGTGGGTGCTCACAGCCTCTAAGGCCCACCACACAACACAGCAGAGTGGCAGCAGCTGTGCCTAATTCCAATATGTATGTGTCTATACAATGTTTTATGTATTTTTATAGAGCCAAACAAATGTCATTTAAAATGTCATGTTAAATTGACATTTAGCTCAGCACATTCCTAACCTTAACCGTTTTTGTGTGTGTCAAATGGGGGGGAAAGTATGGAAACACCTGTTCCTGGATGAATTTTTGTTTTTTAAACAATGCATGTACAGAATAAAATGGTGTGTATGCAACAACAACAACTTTAGAATAAAACCCTACCTTCCTAATATAAATATAATTAATATTCCTCATAACCTTTACAAAAACAAATCAATGACAGAAATGAACTGATATCTCTATCTCCCAGCACCACCCTCATGACCCTGAGTGCGGGAGAAGTGGGTCTAGAAAATGAACAGACAGACAGACAGACAGACAGCCAACAGATAGATAGATAGATAAATAGATAGATAGATAGATAGATAGATAGATAGATAGATAGATAGATAGATAGATAGATAGATAGATATTTCTGCCCCCTGTCGGTTTGGAGTCGAATTAGAACACCTGCAGTATCAGTCGGAATACAGGAGATGGCGCTGTGGGAGAGAAGAATCGCATCTGCCCCCGAAAGTAAATGACGAGGCCTCCGATTCCTCCTCAACACTAATAAAGCCGAGCTCAACATATTTATTTTGTTGCGTTAGTATCATATTTTAATCAATTCATAATGTGATGTATGGGATGTTGCACTTGTAACCTTTAAAAAAAAAGCAAAAAAAAAAAACCGCCGCAAAATGTGATGGCGCTTAAGAATGTGGCGTTAAATGAAATGTTTCCAAGCTTGTGCTCTGATTTCACGCCGTATTGAGGCTCACTGATCCTGAATGTGACAATCTGCGGTGCGGAGGTCCCCCGGGAGGGGGCGCGGGGAATGAGCGTGCTTCGGTCCGGCTTCTCCGGTTCCTGGTCTTGCGGGGACCGGAACTCAGCACGGGAGGTGGGTGTTTCTTTTTGTTTTTTTTAGGATGCAGCTAAGCCAAAGTTTTTTTTTTCGTTTTTTTTTCCTTTGTCCCTTCTTCTTCCCCTCTTCCACCTGGGGAGCGCTGGGCTGCGTCCGTCCCCAGGGGTCTGCCTCTGTTAATCAGGGTGAAAGGGGCTGGGGTGGGGGGCGTGGGTGGGCTCACAGCCTCCATCTGCCTCTCTCTCTCTCTCTCTCGCTCGCTCGCTCTCTCTCTCTCTCTCTCTCTCTCTCTCTCTCTCTCTCTCTCTCTCTCGCTCTGCGTGCGCGTGTCCTCGGCGCACACGCGCGCTGAGCTCCGGTCTGCTGACACACCGGGAGGACAGTCCGCTCTCGACAGTCCGTGTCATTGGACTATATGTGGATACAGAGACCCGGCCGGCGCCGATCTATGGGGATACTTTAGTTGCCGAAGGGCGGGGGGGAAATCTGACGACCTTTTTTTTTCCACCAAAAACAGGTGAGTCTCGTCTTATTGAACAGAAACGGCGTCATTTTGATGCCGGATCATCCAACTTGGAGCGGCTCTCCTCCCGCAGTCTCGTCTCGTCTCTGTTCGCTGTCAGGCAGGACGTTGTGTAGCGTGTGTTTTGTTATTATTCCCATCTAGCGCAAAAGTCATGTGAAGGGACAGTCGCCGAGTTAAAACGGCGCGTCGTCTCCCTCTGCCTGTGTAAATGGACGCGGCGGTGTCACGTTTCTTCAAACTGCAAACCCTGTAATTTACATTAAGGGAGCAGTAAAGTGATTAGGGCTGGTACAGGCGGCATATGGCTCAGAGTGGCCAGATGAGCAGCAGCAGCAGCAGTGGCGGTGGTGGGGGTGGAGGGGTGGGGTGGGGGCTTGGGTGGGGTGGGGGCTTGGGGGGGGGGGGGGCAGATGGAGCGGAGAAGAGGAAACACAATCGCTCTGTTGTGCGCGGACGGTTTTATGATAATGAAAGTGGAGCTGGTCGGCCGTGCAGGCCAGTCCCGTACACAAAGATAATTCTCAACAAGTCCGGTACTGTGGGCGCCTGCCCGCTGCTGAGGCAGCGAGTGCGTGTGACAGCACCATTATTCTCCAACATGCCTTAATTGCATTAGTCTTGCAACTGGATCGAGGCTGGCCTCCGTTTCGAGGCTGCGTTTGTTTTTGTTTTGTTTGTTTGGTCTTTTCACTTCTTCCCAGATTAGAGGTCACGTTTGGCAAACTTGCCATTCCGAGGTTTTAGCTGCTGATTTTTTATTGAAAATGTGAAATATTTTTTTCCCTGCCTCCCTTTAATTAAAGTCAAAGGATCAGATTAGGAAGGTTTGTGTGCATTTAGCCATTCGGATTTCAAAACGGGCCTTCCCAAAAGTTACACGATGTGATTTAAATCAGGCCGCCTTCTCACTTCCTGTCCGCTGTATATTTGCTCCTGCAATGTATCCGCTGTCCAGTACAATTGAATCAATAAAAAGCAGCAGCATCTGATATTGGCCTGGCTGATGGATTCAGGAAATGACACTACTGCTGCGTAGAGACTCATGAATGTTGCATCCACGTCTTTGCCGTGTTCAAGCCAACAGAAAAAAGTGTGTGGGAGGGGGGGGGGGGTCCTGGGGGGGGGGTGGTGGAAATGGGACACAGTTGCACAGTTGCATATCTCCGACACTGTGCCTGTAAGCTGTTTATGGGGATGGATGTTGGATGTTATGCACTGCATGACAAGAAAAAGAAGGTGCGTGATTTATTTTTCGCGGCACATAGGAGTGGATCAATAAGAAACACATCTTTTTGTGCTGTGCAACTGTGAAAGGGGGCCTGCCCCAGTGAAAATCCACATTTATATCTAAAGAGGAGGGCGGGTGGGCGGGACAAAACATTTGGAAGCGTGTCTCACAGTGGGACTCCCGGGTGTACAAAAGCAGACGATCATGTATTGCTGACTCTCTGTCCAAATGCAATTCCTTAATGCACTCGGAGAGCCCCGAGATCTAATAAGAAGTGGAAGAGCATCTTCAATAATGAAACCCCACCTGCATCTCTGCTGCAGAGTGAGGGCTGGGGCTGAGAGCCCTCATAAATAACAGAGAGCCGACCTGACACGTGCTGCCTCGACGTCTGGGATCTGCCAATAGCGCCGCTCATCTTGCTCGGATGCTGCTCGCGCGGCGGAAGCAGGGGGGAGTTGGAGGGGCGGGGGGTGGGGGAGGAGAGAAAACTGGCACAAAGCTCGGTTTGAGTTTGCACTTGTCAAGTTAATGCAGCTTTACCCCACGAAACGGCTCAGGGGAGAGCCATCAGCGGGAGCTCGCGGCGAGGTACTTCAGCCACGAACGACGCCGGGTTTGCCAAAAATCGCTTCCGCTGGCTACACACCCAAAATTCCGCGCAATTTGAATATTCAAATTATTTTTTTTCCCACTCAACTAAAAAAAAATAACAATCGCCACAATTATGTTTTCCCTAAGTAACTGCAGCTTAACCTGGCGAACATGAACTCCCACTTGTCATTTTTTTGTTGGGATGCAAATCTGTGTCATCATCCTCAGCCGGTCTTGAACTCAGCTGTTGTCGTCGTCGCGGGAGTGCCGTGGTGATACAAATTAATTAACTCTCCAATATACCAGACAAATCCCCGGCAGCAATTAACGGCCCGTTTTCACCGATTAACCTGCGCTTGTCGCTCTCCGATAACCACGGGGCTCTCCAGGCTCAACTCGCGTCTCCGCCGGATTTGCTGATTGAAAAGCAATCAGGGCGCCGTCGACGACGCGCGACGTGCGTACGTTTTTTTTTTTGTTTTGTTTTTTCGGGCGCCAGCGGATCATCCGCTCCCGACCGGTGAAGTGAAGAGAGGGCCTTTTTTCTTTCGGTGGGTGTGAGGGGGGGCGGCGCAGAATGTGACCCTCCGCTGCTGTTCTGAAGAGCCGACGGTGCCCTGGGCCGTCACCCCCCACCACCACCACCACCACCACCACCCCACCCCCGCTATGAAAAGACAGCACTGTGCTGAACTGCGGGCGACTGACCCAGCAGACCCCATGACTCTCCCGTTGTGTCTCATGAGCGTGATTTATTTAGTGCAGAAGTCACCCTCAAAGAGCGGCTTTCATGCCGCCGTCGAAGGCGAGATAAGGTTAGACGTACGGCTGGGGCGGGGGGCGGGGGGGGGTTAACAGCCGTGTCCACGGGCCAGGCCAGGCCAGGCCGAGCCGAGCCGAACCGAGCCGGGCCAAAAGTCCGCGGCAGATCAAATGGATGTTTTTCACTTTCTATCGGGTCGTCCGCATCGCCTCGCTCACGTGTTTTTTCGTAGCGCCACCAAGAAGGAGAGAGAGAAGCTTTTTATCCCCCCCCCCCACCCACCCACCCCTCAGCTGCTGAGTGCCTGAAATATTTAACAAGGACTGCACTATTTTTGGGTTTGTGCTCAGTTTGTTGAGGGGCTTATGTAATGGAGTTTCGGGCTCAACGCGCCCGTCACTGTTGTGTACCAAATAACGCGGCGAGCAGCTCGCCTAACTTGGGTGCATTGTCGTCACTCAGCCCTCCCTGGTTAATGCGAGTCTCTCTTTTTTTTTTTTTTTTTTTTTAATGACGGCGTATCAGATCAGAAAGGAAGCGAGGCTCAGGCCACATCTTCTCAGGTTTCTTGGAGATATTGATCAACTCATCTCTCCGACCGTCCCCCACCTCAGCTCCTCTCCTTTCCTCTGCCCTCCCTCCATCCCTTCCTGCCGCTCTCCCTCTCCACCGAGGTGTCAGATTCTCTGACTCATGCCCATGGTGGTGGAGGATGGGAGGAAAGCAGGGATGAAAGAGAGGGGAGCAAAGTCATTTTGCAGATAGAGACAGTGACCTTCATCCCGTAAGAGGGATGGGATAAAAGCTCAAGTTAATACCCTGCCAAAGTGTGTTCTCCAGCATGCCATAAAAAAACTATTCTGAATTATATAGGTCCCTAAAAGAAGCTATTCCATAAAAGTAATAATGAGCGCGCCGCTGTAAGTGAGGGTAAATGAATCCTGAGGAGGGAAGCGTCACAAGCCCGATTATTACAAAATAATAATAAGACAGGCCACTGAGAGAATTGCATACATTTGCCGTTGAAGGAAGAGAAGCTGAAAACCTGCTACTGATCATCAGTGTTGGTAAGAAACTTTTATAATTCAGTGAACAGACTGCCAGTGAAGATTGAGGTCAAATGTTCAAATGACAAACCCCCGGCCCTTTTAGATAATAAACAAACAAAAAAATTAATTTTAAAAAAAGTACTTGAAAATGAACCTTATCTTGAACCTCTTTTATCAACCTTGACTATCTTTCATCTTTAAATAAAAAAAAATAAAAAAAACATCTGAGCAAACACAGAGAGGACAAACATTGGTTAAAGAAAAAGAAGTGCATGTTTTATTTGCCATTGTCGTCACAGCTCCCGTTACAAAAGCGCAGAGACACACTCCGGGACACACTGTCCCCATGCTAACCAAAGCCAGTAGGCTCAGACAGTGTCACTGAGTGTCTGGCACCAGCAGCCACTTGGGAGATAACAATTGACAGAAACATAAGGCTCTGGAAGGCCGATGAGAAGAAAAAGGTGAAGGCGGTTTTACCTAATGAGGATACTGAGAAACTGAGCACATGATTAGTGTGTGTTTTCTGCATGGCGACTTTGTTCCTTCATGGGTGTACAGTTATTAATAACCACAGAGCTAGAACTCACTAAATAGTGCCTGAGCCCCGTCAGACACACAGACTGATGGCCTGGGGTGGACTGAAATAATGGCTAGTCAATTACCGCTGTTCATTAGCTATTGGATTGACTCATCGTTATGCAGATTCTGCTGCGAGATCGACAGAAGGCCAAGCTGGCATCGAGAGGGAGGCGCTTCAATTACAGACATCTTTCCGTTGCGATTGTTTGAGGGGGTTGGTGGAGTTATAAATAATAAGTCCAAAGTGCACAATTAATTAAGTCAGCTCGAAATTCCATATATTTTATTTAAAAATAAAAGAAGCTTTAAAAATTTTTAAAAAATCCTGCGTCAGTAAATTTGTCCGAGATTCATGAATCAGAATTAGCTCCTCGGTGCAGCTCTTCGGCAGATTTCTTAAAACAATCTACTGGCAATCTGGTTGAGATTATGGATTTTTACAAAAAGAAAAACACACACACACACACACTCTCCCTCTCTCACACACTGCCTTGGGGGGTAATCTTATCAACGTCAGTCCACATTTAGTTGCAGTGGTTACAGCTAATGCGGCTGTTGGCCTCGTTGTCTCTGCTGCAGGGAAGCCGATCTGGCTCCGGCAGCAGCAGGCAGCCCGGAGGTCTGATAACCCTCTCAGGAGCCATGTGCTTGACAGGCGGCTCGCGCTGCTGCAGGCTGACATGGCTGTGCTTTCCAGCAGATGAAGCAGGGGAAAGCGGGACAGGGGGGTGCGCGGTTGGGCTTATGGGAAAAGGATGGTCCCCTCTGCACGGAGGGCTGACCCCCCAATCCCGCCCTCACTCCCTGCATTAAACGTGACAGAGACAGACACGGCGAGAGATGAAAAACAGCGCAACACTTTCATTCTCCAGCTGCAACTTGAAGGCCTCCGCCCCTCGTTCCTCATCTCTCATCTGTCCCACAGCGCAGGGAACCTTTTGTACATAAAGAGCTTTTAAGTCTCGAAGCTGTGAGACGTTTATTTTTTTTCCTTCCTCTGACCGGCTATTATATAACTCCTATAGGATGCACACAGCGCAGGGAGAGTCCTCACCGAACTCTTCTCAAACCTTCTGCCAAGGTCGGCCGAGGCAGCAGCTCTCCGCCACCCCTCCAAATTGTTAATCCTGCAGGCAGTCGGATTTCACACAGGCTGTCCGCTTTAAAAAGCTCCCATCTCGAGCTCGGCGGAAGGATCCGAATGGACCAATCAATTTCCATTAAGGAGAACGGGGAGTCGTGTTTTGGTTGCGGCAGCGTGAATGCTGCATTAGCGTCATTTTTTTTTTTTTCCTCCCTGGGCAACATTTCCTCATTAAAAAGAAGAGCAGGGAGCAGCAAACTGCTCCTCTGTAATCTGGGTCGGTTTTTAGCGGTTTAGCGAAACACCGCAGCACATGACGGCCCCCCGCAGGGCAGTGACGAACACTGAGAATAACTCTTCGCACCAATAGGGAGCTGAAGTGCTGTTTGTTGTAACTGGCTCCACCGCCACTAAATCCTCCTGCTGTGTCAGGTTAGTGTCATTTACATCTATCTGATGTCTCTAGATTCCAAGCCATATATTTCCACAGCCTAATCAAAATTTAGGTAATTGTCTACAGATTTTGAAATGTTTGCATTGGTGCTTTGAGCCAAAGGCCTCTTATTTCGTATTATAACACCTGGATACCAGACTGGCAATATGGCGGCACGCTGATCTTTCCCAGTGGCCACTCAAGGTACTGCAGCAAAAAAAATATCATGGGCTGAAAAAGCATTTTTCCAATAGACCGCAACAGAAAAATAAATGCCATTAAAACGGCTGACAGGACGACTGTGATCTGCAACGCGATTCAAAGCAAATCTTTCTCTTGTTGGTTTTTCAGTTATGGTCTTTTCGTCATTTGAAAAAATGATGAAGGCCAGAAAATCACCAGAAGAGTTTATTCCCAGCGTGACGTCATGAAGTCGTACGTGCTGCTGTGTCTCAGCTCGTTCTGATTGGCTGCGTCCTATCGCTGTAAGTGACGTTCTCCAGAATCGTTCTGATTGGCCAAATAGATCATGTGAGTTACAGAGGCATGATACGAAGTGATACTACTGCACATTGCTCTATGGGCCCATTAATGCGGAAGCCAAAAACTTTTTCGGCGTATGCGCTGGGTGAGCAGCTTCATTGAAATGAACGGGCCACCATTAGACTCTGGGTTCTGGTTTCACCATGCAGAGGAAGAGCAGGAGCTTCACTTCACTGCTGCCACGGTGGACACTTTGGCCAAATTCTCTAAATTGCAGACCTTTAACTCTAAAAGTCTGCTTTGTCGTACCAGAGCGATAGGTGGCATCCGCTCCCTCTCCTCTCAGCGGTGGCGTAGCCACGCCGCGGCCCCCACCAAGCAGAGGTTGCCGATGAATCCCAGCATGACTCGCCGCTGTGATGTGTCTAAAGCTCATCCGAGCGTGCCGTCCTCCTCTGAATATTTTATCCGCTTGGAAGAAAAGAAAAAAAAAAAAAGAAGGGAGTGCATTTAATCAGGAGGCCTGCGCATGAAGTATTAATTCTGTAGGTTTAAAGGAAAATCCGATCTTTCAACGTTTCAAGACTCAAGCCCCGAGCCCCCCTCCTTCGCGCTCCCGTCGCGAAACTTTCCACAGAGCAGGTGTGGTTCCTGCGAGGACGTCTAAGCTCGCCGCCACCCCCCCGATGATGTCATTCAGCTCCGACTGGCTGAAGGAGAGCCAGCCGAGCGAGCTCCTTCCTTCCTTCCTTCCTTCCTTCCTTCCTTCCTTCCTTCCTTCCTTCCTTCCTTCCGCCTCTGTGTATATTTGCTCTCTCCTAATAAAGCACCTCAGGAGGCTCTCTGCAACCGGACGGCTTTCTGGATGAGTTGACGGCCGCCAGGGGAAAAAAAAAGCGCCTTAGCGTCTGATCGAAGCTCATCCGCTCTTTGTGTTACGACAGAAGAGCGAGCGTGCGTCAGCGTGCGTGCGCACGTACGTGCCACGCGCTGCCCTCTTTCATCCGCGGCAGCTGTACGCCGGAATGCGTGTGTTTTGTTTGGGTGTGTGTGTGTGTGTGTGCAAGTCTGTGAGTGTGTGTCTGAGTTTGGACATGCCCCCCCCCCTCCCACCTCCCCCCCACCCTGTGCGCGTGTGCACACGTTGACACCCTCTCACTTACAGCTCTATATGTGCCCACCCGGGGGGACACCCTATCCCTCCCCGCCTGTGTGTTTATCGAGCAGACACTCAATACCCCCCCCAGACCCCCAAACGCACACCCTCCCACTGACATTGCATGTGCGAGATGGCGGGGGGGGGGAGACCCTGGTTTGTGTCTTTCACCAGAGGCACCAGCAGGCACGTCTTCATTCCTCCTCCCTCCGCTCCCTCTAATCCGACCCGGTGCCGACCGCTTGACGCTCGTGCGAGGACACGCTCGCCCCGGAACAGGTGTCCCGCTCTCTTCGCAACACGCGCACGGGCCGGCCGTCCGTCCGGCCGTCCGTCCGTCCGTCCGACATCCTTTTCATCTTGACACTCTCCCCGCCGTGGTTTGGGGCCTCGAAAAAACACAGCCGAGGAAGGGAGGGGGGGGAACAAAAAAAAACAAGGGTATTGCTGGCGGCTGTCGAGGGATGTATGCTGGCAGCTTTTATGTGTGACGTCTTTGATCTGCGCTTGGTGGTGGAGATGGCAGAATCGAGGAGGGGGAAAAGGAGCGCTTGATGTGCTAAAGGATCTGTTTTGTTTATTAGCCGCGGCGTTCTAAATAAATCCGTCACTATTTGTTTGTGTGGGGCTTTTTTTTTTTTTTTAAGGCTTCTGGGAATTATTTATGTTTTTCAAGGAATTGTTCAACCTCATGTCACATATTCTAGCTGGTCTGCGAGTTTATTTACGAACACACCGGCGCCCTGATGATTTTTGGACGAGCCTGCACCCTGTTTTGGCAGATTATTACGCTTTCCCGAACCTGGATAAGGCTATTAATGTTCAAAGAGACCCTGTTCTACGACCTGGAGGCTGTGGATACAGCTGCGTGTTTTCTGTGTACCAATATGAGCAACTGGGTTTTCATAATCCAAGAAAATCTCATGATGAATTATGATCAAGAACAGAAACAGGCCTGAAGCTGATAAATATGCATTTCAAGGCCCCACATACATAAATTGATGTTTTTATCAATAATAGTTCTTCTAGTCTGAACTACCTAGAAAATAAAGAAAAATCTTTTTTTTCTTATCTTGTTCTGCTTTTCAGAAAGTGTGAGCCAAAATGCAGTTCATGGGAAAACAATACTTTGTGACGTCACAAAGGGCACTGGAACCACCTCATGAGGGGTAAAACCCTTGTTTATATCCTTTTGAAAAGTATGCTGAATATTATTATTCAACTTGTCAGCCTGCTTTACAAGAGTCCAGGATGAAAAATAAAGATCTGAAGAGAAGCATAATGTTTGAGTTCCAACAGCGCTGCCTAAAATGTTTAAAGTAGTCCCAAATTCATAGATGCTTTTTTTTTTTTTTAAGTGTGATGCGCTGTAAACAAAATCATCTTGCAAACTGAACTGAAAACATAAATTGGTTGGTTTTGTTAAAATAAATTAGACATTAAAATAATTCCTCCAAACAAAGAATAAGATGGTTTCTCTTATTTTGCTGAGGCGTCACAACCCAGAGACAATTCTCTTCACTGATTTCATTTTCTAGTTTTTTTTTTGCAGATGGTCGAAATGCCGTGGGTGTCTTCGGGGCAAAAGAAAAATATTTGAAGAAATGGCGTTAATTTGGATGTGGAGTAGTCCGAGAATGTGAATCGATGGGAGCTCTTGAGGCCATCAATATCATTTCGTGTAACATCATTAATTTCAGGAAGGAGCTGGTGACAGACTCACCTGCGCTGCTGCTTTGCCTGTGAGTGAATTTAAACAATGGGACGCATCGCGAGGGGAAGCTCAGACAGCAGTCGCAGCACGCTGGTTGCAATGTGGCAAAGCAAATAGTGCCAGTTGGTTCTGGGGGACACGCAGCAGCGTTTCCAAAAAGCATGTTCTGTCAATGCAAGGAAAAGACAATTAAACAAAATGTGCAAACAGTATGTATGTATGCTGAGAGCTTTGAGGCTTTACCAGCAGCAGCGTTCAAAACCTTTGACTACAGCTGACTCACAATGGCAACACTGGAGCCAGTTGGTTTTCGGTGAGTAATGTAACAGGCCAGCCGCTGGCATAAATAAAGATGGGGGAGGTGTCTCGCTCCTTCCTCTCGCACATTGAAGAAGACATCACCGGTTTGACCCACGGTCGAGCAATGTAATCAACGGGGGGGAGGGATTTATGAGCCGGAGAGCAGCCCACCGATTGGATGTCGTTCGCCGGCTAAAATACCGCATGAACACGAGAGCGATTATAGCTCTTCCTGGTGGGGGGAGGAGGAGATACCCTGACCTATTTTAACAATCCTCGCAGATAGTTGGAGTCACGAGAATTAAACATGACTCACGCGCCAGTGCGAGGGGCTAAGAGCGTTTGCTTTTAATTGGCCCGCGGCGGATTTGCCACAATGCGACCACTTGTTTTGTGCCACTTACTTTCCGCAAACCCCCGCGTCTAATTCAGCGAAATTATGAATACAAGAGGTGACTCATAACGGGGAGCTCTCGTTAATCCAGCCGGGCGGCGCGAGAGGGAGCTAGCTTGCGCCGTCCGACGCGAGGGGGAAGCGGAAACAAGGCACTAGGGCTCTCCGCTGGGCCTCGCTCGCCGCTCCCAGTGTGCTTTGGCAGGCGGGACGCTGCACTCGGCACTTTGCTGATTCCCTGTTCTGACTTACCGGGTCTAATTTAAAACAGAGGGTCTCTGTTCATCCTCGAAATGCTGCTGCTTGGGATTCTGGAAATGAGCGGTTCAGAGGCTCGCCGCCCTCGCCCAGACACAGAGCACATGCCTTGTTATCGTCCCACAGAGCAGCACATAATGAACCCACCCCACACACCCCCACCTCCACAACCATTAGCTTCTAATGCAATGAAGTGCTAACATTTTAGCCGCGGCCCTCATTGCCTAGGCGTAACAAAGTTAGCCCACGGTTCCCCTACAAATGTGCTCTGCGCCGTCACGTGCGCCGGCTGCATCGATCAAGCTTAACATCGCGATGACTCGGCTCCATATCTGCAGCTGACAGCGAGCGAAAATGTTCCACTTTTTGTTTATCTCCAGTCAAAGAGCCTAGAGCTTTGTTTGATATTTATGCAAATTGTATGGATATGAGCATCTAAGTGAGTTTTGTAAGCCAATCCATTGAGCGCGTCTCCTCGGAAGGAGTTTGATTTGGCGCCTGTTTTTTATTTTATTTTTATTTATTTTATTTATTTTTTTAATCCTGCGAAATGACACTTTTGCGCCGCTCGCCACCGCACTTTGACGGGCTGGCACGTCAGACAGAGCGGTGGCGGCAGCGGCTGAGGGGATGCTAAACCTTAACAGGCCAGTCAAGCTCTGTGACATCTTAAGAAGGATGCGTTTGAGCATCTGAACGTGCCTTCGCAAGCATCCGGTGCATAAATAAATCAGGGACGCGGCGATGAACCCGTGCATTAGGCAAAGGCAATAAAGCTGCCTACAACAAGTCTGCGGGGAATTGGCTCTCATCTGGAATAACACCCGTTTATTAAACATGATCTCCTCCCATAGCTCACCAAATCTGCAGACAGCGTTACGGATTGATAAGAGACTCACACATTCGGCGGCCAAGGTCACTGGGGTTGGAGGAGTGGGCCGGGGTACAGTGGCACTGTGGGCTGGTTGGAATGTGTTTGGCAGACAAACAAGTGGCCTTGATGAGGGAAACAGGCTGAGCGCGTGTGTGTGTGACTGAGGCGTTTTCGACAAATAGCAACACACTGGTGGAGGACACCGTCAAATAGAGAGATTGTGAGATTAAATCTCAGCGCAAACTAGAATTTCTTATTTTAATCATCATTTCTCAAGTTCTCAGGTTGCGCATTTTTTATATTACATGCTGCATTAAAAGTCCAAAATTGTGCAGAATCCCCCTTCTATGAGTTTTCTATTAATTGGTGTCTAGCACGTCATTAAACCTCCCAGAAATTACAGAATGTCCATGGACTCAATGCAATATTCTAGAAATCTACCCCTTGTGATGTCACATAAGGTGCAGATGTCACTGATACAGCAAAAACATCACCAGCCATGTGTTGACTCCCACCAATTAGTGGTTGCCTTGGTTTTGTCTCCTTTAAAACGTGTGCAAGCTAGCATTTAGCCTCTTGCTAAAACAGAGCTTTCCCTATGGCTGGAGGATGTAAACAGAGGGCTAACAAATCATTTTTTCAAGGGATCCATGAAGTTTTCTGGATAATTGTTATAATGGTTTGCATTTTGCGGACAAAACAGAAGGTCACTTAAAGGTGAAGTGAGAAACAACTGCTGCTGACCTTTCATACATTTATATATCCCAAATTTGTGCAAACCCACATTGTGATGCGACGACAAATGTCATGATTATGTGGATGTTTTTGCTTTACCGATCAAAATAATAGTAATGTGTAAACGAAAAACATGGAGCTCAGAGATTTGTTGCAAAATGAGACTGTTTAATGAGCCATAATGCTGGGCTCATCTTTGGAAAGAACGACCCACCAAGATTCCGAAGCAGGACATTTCTGTTGATAAGACATTGTAAATCGCTTGCAGGCACTACAGCATGTTGAAAATTGGAGGGGGAAAAAGTTGTCATTCATGATAGAAAATACTCATTACAGGTATCGTCGCCTATAAATTCCTCGGATCCTGCGACACCTGCAGCGGGCCTATATTTGAACGTCACCCACTGTATTTATCGAGCAGCGCAACCATCTCCCTGACAGATGTAAGCAAATATAAATCAAGAGGAAACATGAATAATTCCCTGGACTAATTATGCACATCATGCCGAGCCTGTGAGCCGCCAGGTGACTTGTGCATTAATCATCATGCCGTGTGTCAACCGACTGACGGGCACGTAGCTGCTGCCCCCATTGTCATTCCGGGATCAGCTCAGATGCTTCTCATTTGCTTGTTCTCCGTCTCCGGCTGTCAGTTTTTTGTTTTGTTTTTTTCCCTTCTGTCTCCTCTCCGGCTCTCTGTGATGGAGGAGATAAAGCCGAGTTCCCAAAGTGACTCCAAACGCTTTCCCTGTTTTTATGAAAACTGTTTCGAATTGAGTTTTATTAACTTGGCAGGAACCTCATGTTCGGTCTCGTTTGCCAGGCAGTCTCTCCATCCCCCGTTTTCTTTATTTTTTGGTTATTTCCTTTTTCCCCGCCACCTAATTTAGTCGGCTCAGTGTGAGGCAAACAGCTCGTCAGTTAATGAAGACCGTGTGTTAGTCATCGATGGCCGCCCACGTGGCCTGTTAGGACCCCAAAGCTCGTAGCGCCAACGCGG
The DNA here is from genome assembly GCA_009823395.1 of Thamnaconus septentrionalis. Lineage (NCBI taxonomy): Eukaryota > Metazoa > Chordata > Actinopteri > Tetraodontiformes > Monacanthidae > Thamnaconus > Thamnaconus septentrionalis. The sequence goes on along the minus strand of CM020512.1, from coordinate 14,202,592 downwards.
CTGGTGCCGAGGGTCAATAATCCCGCAACCACTGTTGTCTTCATTATGACTTCGCTATAAGTAGGCGTCGATATTGCGCCGACCGAAAAACTGATAAAGACGCCCCCTTGCAGGGATGCTTGGGCGAGCTCTTCGGGGCCCCTTTCAAACGCTGCCGACGTGCGATTGCGGATTTAATTTGCTCGTGCGCAGCCAACGGGGGAATTAGTGCGGAGCAAGTGGTCCGTTTCCAACAAACGAGCTGCTAGTTTCATTAGCAGCATGGGTTGGTTAGCGGTATCCAGTAGTGTGATAAAGACACAGCCGGCAAGAACCCATCAGGATGTGTTACCATAGTGACCTAACATAAAAAGCTCCAATAAAAATATACTGTGTTTATACCAGCGGTTCTCAAATGGTGGAGTCTCAGGACCCACATTTCTTCCTTACCATGAAGTCGCAACCAAAATTTATTCCACAGCACTCCACAAAAATAAAAACACTAGGCCACTTTCTATCATGTCTCGCAAATAAATTATTGAAATTGTTGAACTGAATTGCGTGTCCTGCAAAATAAATGCCCGACATTTACTCTTGAAATATATATAATTTAAAGTCCCTTTAAAAAAAAAAAAAAGGAAACTGGGAGCCGCGACCCAATCGAAACAGCTCTGCGACCCACTTTTGAGTCGCATCCCACCAGTTGAGAAACGCAGGTTTATACTAGGCTCTTCTTTATGACCAGACCTTCCAAACGCAGTGGAAGCCCAAGCGTTTCGCTGGGGCTTTTTGCATTCCGTCACCTTGTCCTCGGCCGTCCCCCGAACTCATTAGGACGCCGACCGTCTCCCGCCAGTGTTTGCTGTGCGGAATGACGCCATTCCCCATGTCTCCGTGCTCAGCGTCACCTCCTCTTGTCTCGCAGCGCTGCACCGACAGGAGCCCGGAGAGCCAGAGACGAGCGCTGGCCTTCCTTCAGGTGCGTGACAAAAGTGAATGAGCCTCGTTCATGCGTCTCCCTGAGTGCCACTCCCACGTCACGATGAACTGTGAGCAGGACTTTGGAGACGGGGGCTTGGGAGTGACCCTCACGCTACGACTGCTCATGCATGGCAAGGTACACGCACGCATTGTTTATTAATGAGCGCTGCCGCTGCGGCGGCGGCACTCAGGGCTCCCTCATTTTCAGAATCAATCAATAAATAACAACGCTACTATGAAGTATGAATGTTTCACCTCCTGTCGCTTGTTTGTGTTTCTCCTTGTGTTTTCAGGAGGTTGGCAGCATCATAGGCAAGGTAAGAGTTTCCATTTTTTCACTCTGCTAAACCAGACGTTGAGGTGCTGGATAAATTTGTCAGAGCACCTTGTAAAAATGGGAAAACAGCAATGTTTTAGAAATCATTCAAAAACTGGTGTGAAAATAAAAAAGGAACGGTATTTTCTTTTGGGGAAAATACACTAAAATTAGCCAAATTGAGGTGGCTCACTGGAACTCGCAATCAGCCACTAAAATTATTCTTTTCTGTTTATAAATGCAAGTGAGTAACAAATTTCAATTAAGAGATGACACAGGAATAACAAAATAATTATATTTTACCATTACAAATATAATTTCGGTGGCAGAACTTCTGAATACTGGTTTATTAACCATACCATTACAGAAACATGAAAATAAAAGCTTTTAATAATTACCAATGGCGTTAATGTAGGGCAGCTGTGGCACAACTCTTACATTTGGTGGTCTGATAAATTCATGAAACACCGTCCATGTGAAATTCATGAATTTGTTTCAAGCGGCTGCAAGCTTAATGTGCAATCAATGCCTTTTGCCCTGGATTCTCGATAAGACGCTGCAACACGACACCGCCAGAAAATCCTCCCCATCTGACATGTAATGGCCTCAGACCAAACCTTTTAGGGAACACTCCACCACCCATAATGCACCAGTAATCAATCAAACAGAAACACGAGTGCATTGACCACAGCCCCCCGCCCGCCTCCCCTCCACCCCCTGCTGAAACTGAGCTGGGGAGACATATTGCTGTCGGCCCCTCGTGAGCACTTAAGGTGTCTGCGAGGGTGGGGCCTCTGGCTGGCGGGCGTAGCTCGGCTATCTCCTGCGATCGCGCCTGGTAACGCTACACCCGGGCCCAAAACAAAGACAAAAAAAAGTTGACTTCAGTGGAAGCGGAAGAGCGGGGACAAAAGAATGATGGCGTCGCAGGAAAGCAAAATAAGGGGGAAAAAAAGGATGATGTCACAAAAGAAGGCAGGGATTTGTTGCGAGCGATCGGAATATCTCCGAGAGGAAGAGAGAATGAAAGGGGAAAACGGCGAGGAACTGAGACATGGGCTTGGCACACGCTGAGCGGCTCGGCTTAGAGAGGAGGCACTTGATCTGCGGCACTCCGGCTAATAACTCGCCACTCCACCCTCTTTTTCTCCCTCTCTCTCTCTCTCTTCCTATCTCTTTGGCATAGCTCCCACATCTCTCCCGTTAATAAAGCGCCGCCATTAGAATCACAATGGAGGACTTATAATAAGTTTTTCCTGGAATGTGACATCAATTATCCCAGCCGGGTGGGGATGACGAGGGGGGTTTTTGTGTGGATGCGCGAGGGCAAGTAGGAAACAATCCTAAAAGCAGGGCCCGTGTCCTCTCTTAATATGATTGTTTTCACGATTCACTCGCTGACTTGACTCACTGATGTGTATCTGGGGAGAGTAGCGGGAGAATGGCCATTGACACAGCGCCCCCAGCTGGTCTGGCGTGGGACATAACAACCTTGGTTGTTGAGCTAGCTTCTCACCGGCAGCCAGCCAGCCAGCCAGCCAGCCAGCCAGCCAGCCAGGCTGTGTCAATGACCGGGCTGCCATTCACCACGTTACACATTTGCGGGTTTTGAAAATGCTTTTAAAACGGTCATTATAACAGCAGGGAAGCAGGGAGGGTTGTAGAGTGACAGGGTATTGCACAAACAGAGAGGTGTCTGTTGCAGAGCCGTCCACAGCTTGATGAAACTCCACTCTGAGTTGTTGCTTTTCGCCGTTTGAAATGTACCCAGGTCTGATCCTCTCCTCTTCTCCTCTTTTTGCAGAAAGGAGAGACGGTGAAGCGAATACGAGAGGAGGTAGAGTTATTTTCAGCCTTTCAACAACAACAACGACAACGACGACGACTAACTTCTCACCCCGCTGCATTAACGTGATTCCGCCTCCTCCGCAGCGAGCAGGGCTCTGAGCTGCAGTTGATAGAGTGTTTTTTCAAGGTTCCCGCTGCGTGCGTGTCGACGCGCCACGCAGCGGAAATAAAGCTCCCGGTTTCTCTCGGGGAGACGTGAGGTTGACTCCGCTTTGGTCCTTTTTTTTTTTTTTTTCCCTTCTACTTGCTCTGACCACAGGTCCATTATGTTTACCTTGGGAGGAAAAACACCGCTGACTTTCAGGAGGCCTCTAATTATGATCAGGCTTTCTGCATGAATTAGTAATAAAGCCGGGCTCCCTTCCTGGAGCTGCGATCCAGACAAAACAAACAGAGCAGGCGCTCGGTCTGAGCCGCCTTATTGATAACAACAGCGTCTCATTTCATTGCCGAGAGTCTCCCTCCGTCCTCTGCTCACATCTCCTCGCCTTCTTCCCGTGCTACCCTGCACCTCCTCCTCCTCCTCCTCCACCTCCTGCCGCCCTCTGCCTGTTCGCTCTTTATAAATCTCCAGGGTGCAGCCAAAGTGAGGCCACTTCGTTATCCCTCCGCATTTAAAAGTAATTATGCCGACACGGCGGGGACGCACGTGATTCTGCCCCCGGGCACTTAGCATTTTTTTTTTTTTTTTTACTTTACTTTACAAGGCAGAAGAGTAAACCAAGAAACAGCGGAGGTCACGTGACGGCGTCGCCCTGCGGAGCGGCGGGATGAACCACTCAGCCGTGGTCGTCATCCATCTAGCCAGGCGAGCCAGTTACGGCCGGAGCGTACGAGCCTCCGCCTGTCATCTCCCTGGCAGGGGCCACGCAGAGCGTGATTCACTGGAGTGACTGGAGGAAATGTCACAGAGGTCACCGCACTGTGGCCCGCTCAGGTCATGTGACTTTAACTGGCGAGCGGTGCAAGGACACTGGATGGAAGGAGAGACGGGGGGGCAGGAGATTGATTGATCGAGGGCGACGCCCCAAGGAAAAACTCCATTAGACTGTCGGCCTCGCGGTGCTGCACCCAAGGGTGCACAAAACCGTAGAGGGTCTACGTCCATTGAAATTAAATTAAAATTTTCTGTCATGAGTTTAAGGCATTTAACATGAACGTAGTTTGTGGATGTTGTTTTCTAATAATTAACCTTCAAATTTACATGCAAAGCCTGGCCAGATGTAATGGAGAGGCCATAATTCTACAGTAGCCCAGAACCAGGATCTGCTCAAGGCTTTCAGATCGCACCCTGATATCACGACTGGTACTGGAAGATGTGAGATGAGAAAACAGGGATTAACACCAGCGCGGCCTTTCCCAGACTACGGAATTTGCTGATGCTGATGAGAGAGAAGTGTTTGCAGAGTGACGCAGAAGTCGCCCACTCTCTGCAGGGAGGGTCATTCAGCCTCCCAGACTGATTGCAATTTGCAGTTGCAACTGCATCAGCAGAAGGCTAAACATGGTAAAACATGCAGGTGTTTCCAGTGAGCTCGCTGACAGTCAAACACGACTAAATCTTCCAGGCTGGAGATGAATTTGAAGATAGGAACTTCACAGGGAGCAATTTTTGTACAGCAACTGTCTTGCTCTTTCAATGACACAATGCATGGCAACTGTGTACATATTCAGGATGTATATATTGTTTAGTCTCGCATAAAGACAGGGAAAGAGGATAAACGGCTCGTCTGGCATTGACAAAAGCTGAAAAAACTTCAGACCAGCGCTTAATTACTTTCTATTCTGTTCTGTGTTTTTGGAGATTGCAGTTGTTTGGTTAATTTGTCTCCGATAACCTGATTCTGAGTCAAAAGTGGAGCGCCTCCTGTTCAGCCTCCTCTCTCTCACGAGTCCTCTCTTCACAAGATGGTTTGAGAGGTGGCTCCTCACATCTTTTTTCCTTCTGATGTCCTGATTGTTTGATTCAGACGACACACACAACAGCCGTTTCCATCTGTTCAGGAAGCAGCCAGCCAGCTCCGACTGTGCAATGCCTCATTCATAAGCGTAAATTCCACAAAATGCTGCTAATGCTGACGATGAACTTGACCCGATCCCCCACAGAGCAGCGCTCGTGTCAACATCTCCGAGGGTTCCTGCCCGGAGAGGATCATCACCATCACCGGCTCCACAGACTGTGTCTTCAGAGCTTTCACCATGATCACGTACAAACTGGAGGAGGTAAGTCTGACGCCGTACCCGTTGGTCGTATCGGCTCATGTTGTCACCATACCTGAAGCAAGTCGACATCTTGCATGTCTGAGATTCTAACTGACCTTCAAGGAGTGGAGAAACGTGTCGGGGGAAGAGGGAGGAGCAAAACAAAATTCACCACGTTGTTATGGGAAACAATTCCCTGAGCTCCTAATGTAATGCAACCACTAATGTGCTCTCAACGCCATTGATTAAGCCGAGGCGATCGAAGGGAAATATTTGATTGTGTTTTTAGCCCAGTGTGTTTTTCCAGACAAAATTACACAGCTGAAGAAAACTTTGGACAAACACAGACAGACAGACAGACAGACAGACAGACAGACAGATAGACAGATAGATAGATAGATAGATAGATAGATAGATAGATAGATGTGTCCACAGTTCTTCGAAAGAATATTTATACTTTCTACTGGGCAACGGCAGTCGAATCCACTCACGAAGAAAAGGGACAAATCGCGTTAATTTGTACCTAATAATGAGAAGGACTAGACAGGAGGAAGAAAAAAAAAAGAGCCTGATCACCTACTAACGAGATGTTGAAGACGAAGTCTCTCATACAATTAAATGCCATGGCGACTGTCCGTCACCTGACTAATTAACGGGTAGGAATGAACTTGTCTCTGGCTGGGATTCAGCCCCGACCGCAGCCGACTGTGTCAGGAAACAGGTGTTTCCTGTGCGGATCGACAATCTCCAGTAAACACGGCGGGGTATTCATTAAAGATCTTTCACACTCACCTCCTTTCAACCCCGGAGTTTCCATGGCAACGTCTTGGCTGACCTGCAGCGCGCCATCATTCAGTTGTCATGTGTAAACCTTTAATTAAAAACAAAGGGGGACAATCTGGCTGTTTATTGGCTGCCGAGTTTGACACTTGGCATTTGTCGCCGCCCGACCAGCTCCAGAACACGCGGGGAACGGCGAGGTCTTTCATTTGGCTCGTGAGCGACTTGGATCTGTGTTTCACTTTCTGATGTTTCTTCCAGCAGCTTCTGAGTGCCACCCCCCCCCCCACCACCCGCCGCTCCACCCCGTCCCCCAGCCTCTCCCCCCACCTCGTCTAAACCCTCAGATTCTTGAGGAGACGGCATACACAAATTCACATTATGCAACTAAGTATTCCTCGGGGACTCTGCTCGGTTTACCTTACACTGTACATAGGCTTCATACATTTAATTTCAGATATGTGTGAATTAATTTATTACTTTCTTCCTGGGATGGCAGTCACACAAGCTCTGCAACCTTCTTTGCACCATTGGCATTATTGTATCCCTTACACGGAGTATTAAATCTTGAAAGAAGTCACAACATTCCCCCCACCCCCCCAGATGCTGGACTTAAGCGTCAGCTTTTTCTAATTAGATTTTTCTCCTTTTTTTTTGTCCTAAGGTTGCTGAATTCTATACCGCAGTGGTGCAGTCAGGGCAAAGCGCATGGCAAGCGGCTTAGCGAATATACAGCCGTAATCTTAATGGAACCGTTCGCAGTTGTTAAGATGCCGCACATATTTTTAGATCAAATCAAGAAAATCATGCCCGGAGCTGCTCGGCCGGCTCTTAATAAGATGAGACGTCAGAGAGTCTGATCCGCCTCCCTAAATATAGACACAGAGCAGAGAAGCTACGGCGCTACATCACAATATTCCCTTCAAAGTTCTCTCCCTTTTTTAAAATAGCAAGAGAAGAGGGAAGGGAGAAAGGGAAAAAACGCTCTGCCAGTTTCATCAGTTTCTTGAAGTTCGGATCCATTTTAAGTCAAACTTCTGCTAATTTTACCGCCAACAGAAGCTTCTGCGTGTCGGCGCGCTTAACACACTGTCAGACATTCTGTTGCGGGTTGATGGTAAGTGAGATGGGGCAGCGAATTTACATTTCAAAGCTTTGCGGAGACGTTGGGGTTCATTAATTAAAAGCTGGATCTCCACCCACAGCGGAGAAGGCGGTAACAACACTCCCGAAGCCGGCGACGCTCTCGATCAAAAACACAGATTACCGAACTCTGCCGCGCGTCCGATGGGGAGATAACGTGGACACAGATAACGAACGGCGGCGGCGGCGGCTGTTGTCCCTCGGCGCTGCCTTAACCACTCGCTTTGGCGGGAACGCAGGCCTGTTTTAACCGGATGCACTAAGTTGTATTTATATTTCACATTAGATTTCAGGTTTTATCTCAGGCTTCAATCAGAATGAAATGTAAATTGTGTATTTTTTCCTAATTTTGCTGGATAGGATGTGTATTGGTTAAATAAAAACCGCAATAAAACACAACGAGCAGTTGACAGTTGCGACCAGCTGATTGGACGAAGTGGCCGTCCAAATGGGCAGCGGCGGAGCTGCGCAGGTGCCTCTGAGCCCGTCTCTTCCTCCAAATGAATGACATTGTGTTTAATCCTTTCTGACGTGTCCTCAGTGGCCGAGGAATATGTTTTATTAGATTGCAGCTGCTCCGACTTTAACTCCTCTCCATGCACACAGGAGCCCGCACTCCCTGCGTGAGGAAGCAGCTTGTTTATCTCCTTCAGTATTTGTGCCGATTATTTCCGCAGAGGAAAGAATTGTCTTTCAAAAAGAAAAGACTCAGTCCCCACCACCACCACCTCCATCACCTCCATCACCCCGACCTTCTTGCCTTTTCAATATGCCTGTTTAATCCACCTTCTAAACATCTAACCACCACTATAGGTATCTGTGCATTTAAATACTTGTCTCTCTGCACGTTTTTGAATTTAAAAAAAAAGACAAGTGGAGTGCTGCCTACATATCTCAGTATTTTACCTGTTGTGCTTATTGTTATTGAAAAAAAAATCACATTTATTCAAATTGGGTTATTCAGTTGTTTTTGAATAGAGCTCTGGAGGACGCAAATTCCCAAGGCAACCGACCCGGTGTGCTTGCAGCAGGGAGGAGGTGCATAAAAGGCTCAGCCCTGGCTGAGCGAGGAGCTGAAAACACGCGTTTAAACTCCACTGCAGTGCTCGTTTTTCTTTTTTCTTTTCTCCACGTTCCAATATTTCACCATCTGCAGCGGACATACGTCCGTCGGGGTGGAGGTTCAACGCGCCTGCCGCTCGCCGCGCCCCCATCTCCGCGGCGCAAAATGGAAAACATAGCATAAGCCGGGCGCCTGCTGCGCTGTTGACAGTTGCGATTTTGAGCGGATGCCAGCCGGAGCTGATGGGTTGTCTTGGCTCATCATGACACGGCATAATTAGGGAGTTTTCCCCGCAGTTTTCGCGCGCTCGCTTCCCAGCGTGTAAAACATTCAACAGCCAAGATGCTTAATGAGAGAGGAGAAACACAAAATTAAAAGTGCATTCAGATTTTTATGATTCCTTTAAAAATCAGAGTCAAACTTCTTGGGCCTCAGTTTGAAAGTGCTGCGAGTTCAATGGGCTTTTCTCTCCGTCAGTCCGCCCTTTGCCTGCACTGTCTGCTCTTGTCCTCTTTGACTCCCCCTTTTTCTCTCTTTAACGTGTTTTTTCCCCCCCTTTGTTTCCATTTCGCCCCTTTCAGGATCTGGCGGCGCTGGTGGCCAATGGCACCATCAGCTCCAAGCCACCAGTTACCCTGCGGCTGGTTATCCCTGCCAGCCAGTGTGGCTCTCTCATCGGGAAGGGAGGGGCAAAGATAAAGGAGATCAGAGAGGTGAGCAGGCAGAGGCTCACATCTACTCCATCCTCCCTGCGCTCGCAGACGGGTCCAACACCGAAACATGAAGGGAACCAAATCTCCTCCATGAGACGTGTGGAAAGAAAACCGCTGCTGGAGGAGGGAGATATTTCATTTTCCATAAGACAACCGCTTCCCTTTTCTGAACTTCTGCCTGGTATCAAACCCTTCAGTTGGCTTTGGGCTGTCGCCTGTGCTAATATAATTGGGTTACTATGTCATAGGCATGTTATTAGGTACAAAGTTCAATTGCTTGTTGCCGCAAACAGCATCACATGGCAACAGCTCAACGCATTTAGACGCATGTGGACGTGGTGGAGACGATTTAAGTGAGCATCAGATCGGAGCAGAAAGGAAACCAAAGCGATTCTTTAGGTTGTCGGTGCCAGACGAGCTGCTGGCCTCAGTATTTCACAAACTGCCTCTGCTCTGGTAGGATGTTCGTGACATCACAACTGTCTCTAGAGTTTGCAGAGAACGGTTCCAAAAAGAGAAATCACCCAGCGAGCGGCAGCTGTGAGGAGGAAAATGACTCGTGGTGACAACGGCAACAGTATGAAATATGAATTCCTGTTGAGAAGAAAGATAGTAGCGAGAAAGTTTTTTTTTTTTAACTCTTGGGAGAATTAGATGATAAACATGAGCGTTATCGTCAGTTTTTCCTCACACTTTACACAGAGACTGGAGAGTGTAAAGGCAGGAAATTGGCAAACTGCTGCAGCGCAGCCGGATCACTTGACACAGCGCGCAGCAGCGTGACTCAGCAGTGGTGTCTTTGAAAGGGAAAACCTCGTGACTACATTAGGGCCCTCTTTAAACATTAGGATTACGTTCATCAGATCCGCTGCCAGACACGTCTGACACTGCGGCTCTGTACTCATCTACAAATAGAATGCGTCTCGTTTTAGACGTCACCTTCCCTGGCGACGCCATCCGGCTGATGTTTAGCATATTTTCTTGCGCTTTTTAAAACCAACATTTTCTTCAGCCTAACTTTGTTTTTCTGCTGCTGCGACTGCGACCACAAAACTTTGTGTGCGTGCGCGTGCATGTCGTGGGCGGGTTCAGTTAACCTGACACGCCAGATGGAACGTTTCCGGAGCCCTTTGGATTTAATTCACCTTTCCATTGGGGAGAGAGCCCATAAAAAAAGGGAAGGTGATTGGATGAGCCGTTTGTTTATCACATTCCAAACAGACCTGGGAGATTTTTTTTACTGCCAGATGAGCCAGTTAGCAGCAGCTCAGGGCTTCTTACTGGGGCGAGGGCCCGCACAAGACGTGCCCCCCCCCCGTCCCGCCGCTGTCCCCCCGCAATGCGCCACGACGTTTGACGAGGCTCGTGCCAAATCCGGTCGGTAGTAAAGCGAGAGATATTTCTCCCTGCGTCGCAAAACCTTAAGTGCCGTTTCTTTGTTCTTCCTTTTAATGTGAAAACGCCGCCCGACTGGGGCGTCCACACCAGCAGCAGCCATTGTCTACGGGCTGGCAACACATTCTTCACTTCCTCGTCGTTTTTCTCTCTAGCTTTCAGCACTCGTTGAGTTTTTCTGGCACATCTAAAAAAAGGACACAGCTCAGTCCCTCAATTCCAAGACTGGCTGAAAACTATTCCGACTGGAGTTTTTCAAGACGGACGAGCGACATGTTTTCGCACTGTGACGCAGCAGCATTTCACAAATCGCCAGGTGCAGATAAGGCAGAAAGAAAACAGTTGACGCGCTTCATTATAAAGAGATCAGCAAAAGTAGAGAGAGTTGAAGCTACTAATCACGGCTGTCTTTCCGATTACCCATGACCGAGCAGGACTTGATGTGAGTCATGCGGCAGCCTGGTCAGGCTCCCTGGGCGGAGCCCGCCGGGGAGATGCAGAGAGCAGCCCAACGGCGGCGTAATCACAACTTGTCTTAACTGCGATATCGGACTTAATCTTTTTCCTTCAAACCCCTATCATTCACAGAGCACCGGAGCTCAGATACAGGTGGCCGGGGATTTGCTGCCCAACTCCACCGAACGAGGGGTGACGATATCTGGGAATCAGGACTCTGTAATCCAGTGTGTCAAACTCATCTGCACAGTAATCCTGGAGGTGGGGAGAAAACTGCTTCGCACACACACACACACACACACACACACACACACACACACACACACACACACACACACACACACCTGGCGCGGCAGTGTGGGGGAAATAATTGATGTCGCCATATGCGCATTCACCACAATAGCATGCAGCAATTCCACCTTTCATGTCTTTTAATAGACCGTGCTGCTTTTACCTCCACGTTATTTACGTCTCTCAATTCCAGAGCATTATGTGCATCGGTAAAATGAACAAAACCTGTGTGTAATTTTCATACTTTCACTTTTTCCATTACATTTAAATAATATATAATAAAAAAAGAGGGGTAAAAATGCATGTGGACTTGGGTTCTCTGCAGATAAAAAAGAAGCTAAATCAGAACAACTGTTGTAGATCTATAAGTCACACTAACGAGAAAAATCAGTCAATCAATCAGTCAACTTTTATTGATGGAGCGCATTTCAAAGCGGCATTTCAAAGTGCTTTGCACAATTAAAGAGAAAACAACTGATCTGAAACTGAAGAGTCAATTTAAACCTGAGCAATTTGCCTGGAACCAAAACAGAGTCTGTTTCAACCGAAACCTTTTTTTTTTTTCCACATATCAAACTATGACATTTCCAGAAAATACCAAAATACCATTGGAAATGTATTCCTGAAATCAATATTTTCTATTTTTCCATTGGGCCTCACCCCACAAACGAACATCCATGGAGAAAGTACGGCTGAACTTTAAAATCTGATGGAGTCAAAAGGCAGAGGTCAGAGCTCAGTATTGACAGTGAAGACAGCGAGCCGCCAGCAAGGAAACAAACCGGCCTCCAGTGTAGTTGCTCCACCTTTGGACAACAGCTCTCTTGAGAAAATCAAGGAGGAGATGAGAGGAGAAAAAAACAGCTCAAAGCACAGTTTGTCCCTGTGCGTCGCGCACAAGTCCTTTTTGTTTTAGCGCCGCAGCTGGACCTGACTGACTAATTACTAGTTTGATCCAGTTTTCCAGGGCCCTTCTTCAAAGGCTTTCCACTTTCATTAGGATTCTGTACCGGCGGCTTCTGGCTTGTGGTTCCAAGATTTAAATTATGCAAAGTTATACAAAGAAATTGCTGTGACGGCTCCCGCGGATAGATGCTCTACATTCTAAAGCCCCTCCCGACCAAAAAAATAAATAAAAAGTATCAACAATAATGCATCCAATGTCATGTACGCTGCAAAATCCCCTTTCATTATTGGTGTCGGAAGAATGTTTTCGTCAAATGTCTCCTTGTCAGCAGTTGCATGATTTATCCAGAGGGCATACCGCTGCAGCGTCTGCAGCTGTGATGCAAACTAAAGCTCAGAGCTATTATCTACAAAGAGCTCTCGCCACACTCCCTCAATAATTCAAAGAATGACTAATATTATCAGATGGAACACAAGAGAAGGAATGATGTCAGCGTCATTAACGGTTAAGTTCGACATTAAAATCTTTGGCGTCCTAATTTACTGACGCTCAACGCCACGCCGACTCGGACATGATGTCATTTGTTGGGGGGCTAAATTTGAAGGGCTTAGACGTGACTTTGACACACATTGTCCTATTTTTTGACTCCTCAGTCTCCCCCGAAGGGTGCCACCATCCCCTATCGACCGAGCCCCTCGCCGGCTGCAGTCCTCATCGCAGGGAACCAGGTCAGAGAGGTTTACCCCACCCAAGTCCGAAAGCCTCTTTGTTTTTTTACACTGTACCGACACTCTTTTCTCAGAACGTGACCTTTTCAGTGAGCATAAATTCGATCTTTGGGGGTTTTTTTTTACGCAAGCAAGGATCTCAGACTTACGGTTGGTAGGTGTTCCTCAAACATAAAGACTGACTGCTGAGAAAGAGATGGACATCGAGTCAGTGTTGCAAACAAGTGGTTTCATTCTTTGGTTGCCTTCACAGTTTACAACAGCTGTTGACAGAAATGTTGTTCTCTTTCATAGGAAATCATTACAAAGGCTTCTTTTACTCAGTGTTGTTCACTGAGTGTTCCACTGCGCCACTCTCAGTGGGTCATGGGATCGGCTGTTATTAACTCCAAAACAATGATAATGTGTTGATGAGGGTTTTTTTTTATTTTCTTTCAATCTATTTTTCTTTACTTTATTCACTGTGTGCTAGAGTTCATATAAAATATAAAATAGCACCAGGACGTACCGAGGTTCTGGTCAATAACTTGTACATGTTACAGGAAACGATATGCCCAAACATTACGTCGATAATCTGGGCTCAGCAGCGGGAGGAGGGGTACGGGCTCAATACAGTATATTTCCATGGCAAGGGATAATTGAATAACGGGCTTCCTGTCTAAAACAGATTACAGTTTAGTGTTTCTTTGTTGTTGTCAAGATGAGAAACTCAAGAAGAAAAGGGGCCGTGGTTCTGGTACGTCTGTAGTTTCAAAAATATGATTCCTGACCGGGTCTTTGTCGGCTCTGTTATTTCTTTTCTTTTAAAGGTCCGGTTTTCAAAGTCTCAGTAAATTTAGCCGTGTGTTTACCTCCCCCGTGCGCAATGTGGTTGGGTTTAACGTCCTGCTGTAACTGCTCCTTTGTTGCGTTGTGTTTCAGTACTGCTTGTTTCCGCAAACACGGAGCACTGACAGGCTTAAGATTTAAAAACCTTTAACAGCAATTGCCAATATGACTACATTTACTTCAGAAACTTGGCGGGAAAAAAACTAGAAATGTCACGCGGGGAATGTCTACGTTGGTGAAGATTCTCCGTCGCCGTTCCAGTCGCTCCTTGTTTATCAGAGTTCTGACTGGGGGCGACGCCTGCTCGGACACAAGAGCCTCTGTTGGCCTTAGCGAGCTGGTGTGGAAGCGCATGCCTTTATCTGCAGCCTCGTCAGGGCCGCCGCAGTCATGTGAGCTCTGGGCTTCGTCGTCATCGAGGTGGCACGTCACTGGCGGAACCGCCGAGCGAGGGACTGCCGTGAAGTAATCGTGCCACTCGGGCGACGGGTGAAACTCGAGCGGGGCCGCTCCCGTTTGTTTAGCGCTCTGATTTCGGTATGCTGTTACTACCGATCAGATTTTCAGCTCTTGGCTCACTCACGGGTAAACAAAAATGGTGTCTCTGTTGAGTTGGGTGTGTGTGTGTGTGTGTGTGTGTGTGGTGTACATGCCGCTGTCTGAGAAGCCACAGATCCCCACCCCTCTCATGAAGCAAGTCACAAGATTAGCGAGTGAGCCAGGAGACCTGCCGTCTCCTCTGGTTAAAGCAGCAGCAGCGGCAGCCAGATACTCGGCATAGCTGTCAGCACTCCTCGCGCTGTTTGTCGCTGCCCCACCCCCATCCGCCCACCCCAGAAAACTCCCCCTCCGTCTCCCCCTCGACGGCCCGGTCAATTTATGGGACGGCTTTGTGTATTTTGATATTCGCCGTCATAACTTTTCAAATTAAACTCGGGGCGGGGGGGTGGCCGAGGGCTCCGGGTCGGTCGCCGATGGCTTTAATGAGGGCGCTCGCGGAGATAAGAGACGTTTTGCGTAATTTTGTCGGCAGGGGGGGAAATGAATACGAGTGGGGGGAAAAGGGTTTGCGGATGAGTCACGGCCCCCTAAGCCTGTTAGGTGTGTTATAAAGCGTCGGAAATGCAGCCCGGAGAGAGCCCGTCGCCGGCTAAATTTGATCTGAGGCAAAAGGGGCCGGCACAAAGTAAAATGATGCTCGGAGTTCATCATTATTTTCATATCAAATTAACATTTGTGCGTGTGTGTGTGTGTGTGTAATATAGTGCAGTGCGTGTGAGAGATCATTGATCAGTCAGTATCTAAAGGCTAAAAAAAAAAAGACTGTCTGTCTGGATATTTTCAGAGTAAAAGTCTTCTGCTTCTCTTGCAGGTCTTTGATGCTTCAGAGTTTGCAGCCCACCCCATGTACTCGGTGGCCCAGGGTGGCCTGGACCTGCAGCAGGTAACTGGGATCCCTGCTTCCTTCCTCTAACACTTTTTTTGTTTGTTTTTTTGGTCTTTTATTTCGGATCTCAGGAGGAGTGAGTCGGAGGGCAGCGGGAGATGTGAGCTGGCGAGTCAGAGCAGGGTCTGTGCGGCATGTCCAAATTTACTCATCTGGCATGAGGCATTAGAGGGAGAACAGCTGAGCGCAAAGCTGCAGCTATTGTTCTCCCCTGTCATAAGAGCTATATCCCCTCCTGAAACACGACGCCGTCGCTGCGGCGGCGGCTCCACCGTCTCCTTTTTAGTCCTGCCTCACTCTGCACCAGAAGCACATCGGCTTCAGCAGTATCCCTCCCAGGACCAGGCGGCACATCCTGACAAATCGTCAGGAAACGGAGACAGTCGGCGAAGGGGAAGCGGCCCTGGAAGCAAACTGTTACTGGGGTTAATGAAATATGACGGTTTTATGGTTTAAGTCGCTCTTGCCCGTAACTGGCAAGATTAAAACCCCAGATTTACTACGATGCTTTGAGCTTCCTTGCAGTATCGCTGTAAAGCACTGATGGAAAGAAAAAGGACTTTTTGCTCTGTTCAGTTGTGGTATGGTAGTCAAATGTTGGTGGATGGATGGATGGATGGATGGATGGATGGATGGATGGATGGATGGATGGATGGACGGACGAATGGGTTGGGCCAATGTTGCAGGCAGCAGGATGTTGGAAATAAGAACACTCAGCTTCGCGCACGTTAATTATTAAAGGTTATATTTTAGTAAATTATGCATGACGTTCCCTGGAGGAGAAAACAAAAAGGGAAACGTTGTGCGATCGGCACACTTAGTTTGACATCAGTCTGGCCAGTAGGACTGCAAAGAAAATAGTCTGTATCAGCACGGAAGAGAGGACGAGCTGTCCTGTTAACTCTTCCTTTAAAGGTGAATTACACCATTTTGAGGAGGAAACAAATTGCATTGGCGAATGTTCTGTTCATTTATTTGCACAGTTCATTTTGTTGTCGTGGGTGTTTGGTCTTGTTTTGTTTGTGCTACTCAGAGCCACAAAATATACAGTTGCTTGTTGTTTTGTGCGACAGTAAGTTTAAGTAGAGCAAACACTATTTTGTAGAGCACATCAATAGGGAAAGAAAATCCCCTGGTTGGCTTCGACCATCTGTAATTTTTCATTTTCGCGTTTTAATTAGTTAGAAGAATTGCACGGGAAACTAAATCTGTCTCATCTAAAAAATTTTGATATATATTTATTTCATCATGCAACCTTCAAAATACAAACGCCGGCACAAAACAAAAAAAAAGAGGACAGAGTGTGTTTCCACACCGTTAGCCGCCATCGTCTTTGGCAGGATCGGCGTGTGAATAGTGTTTCAAGAACAGCCGGCCGCCTCGGCGCCTGAATATGTTCAGGGCTGACCTATAAACTCTCTCATTTCTCCGGCTGTGGAGCGCAGGCATGTATTGACACCCAAGCACTTTCATTAAGAGGCTCGCAGATTTATTGCCCGTGTGATGTTTTATCGCTGCAATTTACTTAATGCAGAGCGCTCTCCTCTCTGCGCAGGCCTACACCTTGCAGAACCAGTATGGCATTCCACACTCGGAGGTAAGGACCTTGTGATAATGGAAATGTGATAATTAAATATAGAACCAGCGCGGCGAGCGTGTTTAAATTTGCATTGTTTTGATCTTCCCAGCTGGCGAAGCTGCATCAGCTGTCGATGCAGCAAAGCTTGAGTCCCATTGCCCAGCCTGCTTCGACCGTCCTCCCTGGTATGTAGCCCTATACTGCATCGTAGCCACTGACATTGTAAACGTGCCTCTTCCTTCAACTCATCTTTAAGTAACGTTCGGCCCCGAGAGTTTCTCTTTGTCGCCGCGCCGCTCCCCAATTTGTTTCCTGCCGACACATTTTGCGCGCCGCATTTCGGCATGAAAATTAAAAGCTGGCTATAATTAACTGTCGGGATTAAATGCTTTTGTCACTGAAGGAGGCGGAGTGGAGGAGCTCTCTCAATCGAACGCATTATGTGAAATGATATGTTCTGCGCAGTCACAGGACTGTCAGGGAGCGAAGAATGAGCGCCGCGTTAAACGCCACCCCCATTAAAATTGAAATTATTAGCTTTACTATATCTCCGAGTCTTTCAAACGCGTTTTTCTTTTCTTCCCCGGCAAGCAATTCAATGGCGTGCTTTTTTTTTTTTTTTGCCGTGGAGTTGAATGAATGAATATTTAAATGTCTGCAGTGTCAATTTTATTCATTCTGCACTTGTATTTTTTTTTTTGTCTCATCAGGGATGGACTCCAACTCTCAGACATCTCAGGAGCTGCTTATTCCAAATGATGTAAGGCCAAGCAATAGCAAAGTCAGACCCCCCCCCCCACTCACTTTCCTTGCGTTGTTTGTATGCTCCCGTTGGAACAACAAAAATAAACAAAAAATATATATATAAGGCGGAGAAGCGGGAAATCAGCCTTCACCTCACATGTCAGGCGGCGCAGGAGCAGGTGACTGCGGCTGGCGGAGACGACGCCCGACTAGGGGGCGGAGATGCGAGACAGGCACCTCACTAATTATCCTCATTATTCTAACCCCAGACTAACCCAAGGTTAAAGGAATTCTGAGCTGATATGGATCCTTCGGCGTTATTGCCTGGGCTGCAGTTGCACTGTCTTAGAGTGGCTCCCATGAGTGCCTAGTAAATCCTCTCATGTTCCCTGACCTACTTAGAAGCCGTCTGCTGTCAAAACAGCCAATAAGAAAACAGACAAAAATCCTTTCCTCTTTCGCTCAGCCCTGCGCCGCCGTTCGACGCAACGGATCCGCGATCTGCGAGGGTGGGGGGTGGGGGGACTGCGGCGGCGAGATTAGCGCGCCTGTCCCATCGAATGGTCGCCCCAATATTAGTTTGGGAGCGTCTGATTGTTTTGCTCTTATTTTTGATTTGAGCGGGAATTAAAGGCCTCCTCTCATGTGAAAACGGTAAAATGAGCTGTAATGTGCGATTCAGCCGGCTGAATAAAATAATCAAAGATACTAAATACTTCCGACAGACAAAAAAAAATTTAGCACAAGCTCATGATAGTGAAGAAACACACCATTCACAGCAACGCAATGATTCGACCGAGCTTTTAATAGTACTCAGCTTATGTGCATGCGTTATGGACCGTGGCGCTGCATCACTGCAATCTCTTCCATGGAAAGAAAACAGATCTTCAATTATGGATGAACAAAGACTAAACACGTATTTGTTTGTTTTTTTACACAAAGATAAATAAGGCAACAAAACAGAAAATGAAACTATTCGATACGCTGCACTGTAAAGAATACAGCCGTGCCGCAGCCCCTTAGACAACATTTCTGAAATGCCTGCAGGCTTTTCGTTTTTTTTTTTTCGCCCCCCCCCCCTCTATAAGTAAACCCCCACACGGGCGGACGGCACAATGCATCAGAGGAATGAGGGAGTCCAGTGACAGGGACAGCTGTGAGCTCCAGCCATTGTTCCAGAAGAGAGGACTTAGAGCCATGACTGAGCCTCCTCAGGCCCGCAGCACAATCCCGCTCTGTGCTTACACGCCGAACGTCAGGGGGGGTGGTGGGCCTGGGGTGGGGGGAGCAGCTTTGCACGCACACGCGCGCAGATGCTTTGAGAAACGGCGCACAGCGCTTGTCAGCAGTACGGCGCAGGGAAGATTTAGCCCGGAGAGCCAAGAAATGGCTGCGCCCTCGATCCAGCCATCCTTCTTCCTGTGTCCTTTAAAATGACTTGGCTCAGCAGTACATATAGAATGTTTGGGCCTCTTACCTCTGAAGATGAGGAGTGTGTGCACGCGTGTGTGTGTGCGCTCGCGTAAATATTGCATTGTGAGGACTGGTGAATGGTTTTTAAGCGTGAATATTCCTCGCTTTTCCTCGCAATTGAAATGATGAAATTCCAGGGCGAAGGCTTCAGTGTAGAAGAGAGCTACGAGTCGAGGATGTGTTGAGGTCAGCAAAGGGGTTAGGCTATAAAAAAAGAAGATAAATGAAGGAGGGAAAAGAAGGCAACGAGGAGAACGAGGAGATTCCGGAGGGATTGAGGCAGTGTTGTAGTACTGGAGATTGGCCCTGGTCTCCAGACCACTTTTTAAGGGTCTCGGTCTCGGACTGGGCCGACGCGGGATTTTTGATCAAGATTGGTCAAGACTCAGCCAATACTGCAATGACACGATAATAACAGAAAATAATCCAGCTGCTGCCGTTTTACGCTCTGTTTGTGTCGCCCAGAGTGACACAGCCACTTATTACGAGTTAATTATTTTTTTGGAAGCAAAGTTGTTTTTTTTAAAATGGTTCAAAATAGTTGGCAAAGCAGGAAAATGTTAAAGAAAACTATTAAAAGATACCTCACTGAAAAGAGATGCTGCTGTTTGATTTAGAAGCAACCTTGAATAAAAAAAAAAAATACTGGTCATTTTTTTCTGTTTTGTTGTTATTTTTCTTTGATATATCCAGTCTTTATCATGTCTTGGTCTCGGTTGGTGCGGTCTTGACTACAACACTAGACTGAGGACGTTTCTTCTTCTTCTACGTTTCCTCACAGCTGAATCATTAGATATCAGGGTGAAGGCTTCAGGTTAGAGGAAGAGAAGGCAGGGAGGATGATGCTAGGTGAAGGTTAGCGGTTATCGTTAGGGAGAGGATTTGGTTTAGGCAGCGTAACCTAATGGGAAAATGGAAGGCCATGCAAGTCCACAACCAGATAGAGAAACATGCTTGTGTTTCTGTGTGTGTGTGTGTGTGTGTGTGTGTGTGTGTGTGTGTGTGTGTGTGCCACACCTGTGATGTTTCCTGTGTGTTTATACAGCCTGCGCGTGCTGTTTTTTTTGGGGGGGTTTTGCTGCATTTTTTTGAAGGAATGAACGCTGCTGTCTGACGTCACGCCGGCTAAATTGGGTGAGCTGTTGACAGCTGGGCTGTATTGACAGTCTCATGGCAGGGGAGGTGGGGGAGGGGGTAAGTGCTGTTATCCGTCATTTGAGGTCTGTAGTGGCACCGGCCACTGCAGCCCTCCACCAAGCCCCCCACCACCACCACCAATAAACCGCGCGGGGGGCCAAGAATAGCAGCGCGGCGGCGGTGGCGGCAGCAGCCAGGTGCGATGTGACAAATCAGCCATCGCGGAAAACTGACTGCTGACGCAAAAAACGTCCGTGCACTCCGACCTATGCGCGGGCTAAGCCGCCAACACCCAAGTGCTTCATCACTGCCCCACTCGCTGCTTATCTGGCAGCGCAACCCTGTCCCTGATCCCTGACACCCCGCACTTGAGCTAAGATGCCCCCCCCCCCCGCAAGCTGTGGCTCTGCTAAATATCTGTTGGCCCTGATGGGCAGGGGGCCCAGGACAGCTAATGAAAGCAGAACATGAGTGATAATGTATTTGGGAGCGCAATAAAAACCCATGTCACTGTCTGATCCGGCCTCAGCAGACAGGAGGCTCACGCTGATGGTGCCGTGCATTATGCATTTGAGTTATTTTCCCATTATGTTTTTCCATTAGCGCGGGGGATGCGCCGAGCAGGCATGTGTTTGGGAAGTGATTTGTTTGGGAAGTCATCACCGCTGCGAGGAATCAATAACCTTTTAGCCACTCAGATAAATGAGAGACAAATGCACAGCCTCTTGACTCTTTTACCGGTGTGCGCGCAACAGCAATTAAGGGGGACTCTGGAGGGGTGGGCAAAAAGTGCTTTTGACGTGCGTGATGGATGAGCGACCCGCCGGAGACAATGTAAATGCAATGTGTGGAGGCTTGCGTTGTCGCCGCCCGCCTCTGATTGTGTTTGGCCTTTTGCCCTTTGCGCGGGAATCGCTTTTATCGGCGGCAGGCTCGAAACAAAAGCAGAATTCCCTTTTATCGGATTCCGGACTGCTGTTAAATGTATCCGCTTAACGATCACGTTGCATAACAAACTCCGTCCTGCCTCTCGCTCCGCCGCAGCTGATCGGCTCGATCATCGGCCGTCAGGGAACCAAGATCAACGAGATCAGGCAGGTGTCTGGAGCTCAGATCAAGATCGGCAGCCAGCTGGACGGGACGAGCGACCGTCATGTGACCATCACAGGGACGCCGGTCAGCATCAACCTGGCCCAGTACCTCATTACCTCCTGGTAAGCACAGCGGACCGCCATCTACTGGTGCAGTGCGAGTGGAAAATATTGGTTTAAGAAATGGGGTCAGAGGTGATGCCATAGAGTGATCAGTGATGATGACGGTATTTCCTTGCGCTGTGGGCTAATTGGTCTCATGGGAATTAAAGAAAAGCCAGGTTGTGATGTAAGACACAACAGCAGCAGCAGCGTCTTGATAGAATTCAGATACACTGGCTGCGTAGCTCTGGGTTTGTCTGTTTTTCAAATGAACTTCTTCCATGTGGATACAAAAAGTCCAGATATAATCCAAATTCTTTCTGACAATTTAAAAAAAAAACATGTAGGCTTTTAAAAGCTTACTCAAAGAGGATCAGCAGGGACATGGTGAAAAGGGTTCTTAGTTTCCTTAAAAAAAACAAGGTTACTTTAAAACTGCAGATGCAGCTATAATGTTGGGATGTTGAGTGTATTAAGAGAAAAGAAAACCACAAAATAAACACACATCATTATTATCATTAATATTATTATTATTATTATTATTAGTGTACTTACTATTATTATCATTCTATTAGTCCTGTTGAAATTGTCTAAACTATAAATATGGAGGCACCATGTTCGGTGAAATATTGGATCGGGTTGCATTACATAGAACAACAACAGAACATGTCTAAGGTGCCGCTTTGGACCGAGTTTTATTTTCAAACTTGTCAAGTGGCGTAACGTGTGGCAGCTGTCATCACTTGAGGGCAACTGGAAGCGGCAGAACTCCTCCTGGAACCGCAAAAGTCTCGACCAGGCATGGGCAAACTGCGGCCCGGGGGCCATATGCGGCCCGTTAAGCGTTTTAATCCGGCCCGCTGAAATTTTATCAATCGTAAGTAAGTCATAAAATAGCTGTATTTCATCCATTATTTCAGTTCTTTCAGAGTCATTTCAATAAAGAGCTGAATACGGCGGGGCTTCAAAGACAGATTTTGCTGTAACTTTGCTTTTGTTCATTTTCAACTGACACGTTTCCAACATATCCCATGATTTATTTTTTCTCCTATGAGGTGGGTCACCAAAACACTCCATCCATCTGCTGCTGCTCCGGCCCCCTTTTTTTTTTACAACCCATTGTGGCTCATCAGTCAAAAAGTTTGCCCACCCCTGGTCTAGACCAATGAGAGCGCTCCGTTTTAAGCAGACATCGTGCCTAAACTGCTGGAGTTATTTTTTTTCCAAAAAAAAGAAAGAAAGAAAAAAAAATCAAGAAAAAAAAAAAAACTTGCAAAGAAAGTTCCCACAGTGTTGCAGCATAATCCCCTAATCCAGCGCGTGTCCACCTCTGCCTCCTCTCCTCCGCAGCTTGGAGACAGCCAAATCCACGGCCCAGGCGGCCAGCATGGCCGCTCCCGTCGACCTCAACATGGCCTTCGCCCAGCCAGCCTCCCCCGCCTCCCCCACACCCACCCTGGCCACCATGGGCGCACTGACCCCGGGTCACATGCTGGGCAACCCGTACGGTGCCATGCCCCTCTCCGGCCTGCTGGGGGTGAAGTCCGTCCCCTTTCTGACTCTGTCCAGCCCCGCCCCCGGCGTGGCCGTCACCGCCGCGCCCTCCCACAGCACTCTGGCCGCCTACACCGCCAAGATCTCCTCGGCCAACTGCATTAAGAAGCCAGAGAGACAGAAATTCGCTCCCTACTGATCCGACCGTAGCCTCCGGGCCGCCGTGTCTGGAGAGCGGGACGAAGAGCGGCCGCAGTGCTCTCTCGCCCCTCAGAAACGCCTGATGTAGCCATATCCGCCGGCAGAGACGCTCTTGACTTGTACTCTACGACGCAGCAAAACGGAGAAGAGACCAACGGGAGATAAAGGAGGATAAAGCTATAAAAATAAACATATTCACGGTTATAGATAATTTGTGAGTTTCCCATAAATCAGTGGACTGCTTTCATCATCACGTCATCGTTGTTATTGATCACTAGAGGAAGGGCTGGAACCTCAGCTGAGACTCACATGTTCAGGCGGCGGCCTTTGACATGTGGGTCCCAGGTGCGAGATCAGCTGTATTTATCGAGAAATTTGTAAATTATACTCAGACGACAAATGCTCTACTGTATGATGCTTTTATACAATGTCTGTTTGCCTCTTGAAGTTTTTAAGAAAATTTCTAAATGTCTTGGGGGGGCCTGTTTTGTTTTGTTGTCGTTTTTTTTTTAATAATCCGTGCTCTGGTACTGTACTGTTCAGTGTTATGTTCGTTTCGTTGGATTTTATTTTAAATGTGAAACTTGTTTAATCTTTATTTATTAGAATTGTTTCATTTATTAAAAGTCTTTGTTTCTGACACACCGGTCTCCAGCCTTCTTCCTTTTTTTCTGTTTCTTTCACCCCCCCCCCCCAAGGCGCACAGGCACACCAAAAACACCCCCACCCCCCCATCGTCTTCGCGGACACCCAAACAGTGGAGGAAGCGTTTGAAACAAATCAGTGTCAAAATGATGTGGCAGAGGGGGGGAAAGGTGCACACAAAGAGACGGCCTAACAGGAACGAGTTATTTTTGTTTTGCCTCTAAACACAGGCCTGGATGGCAGCTTGTCAGCCCAGTTGCCAGAATTTATGAGGGACGCTTTTCACATCGCCGTGCACTTGTGCCCTAAACAATAACTGTGGTATGAGACAGAGAAAACCCCCCAAAGAGGAAAGAGCTCTGCCTGCCTGCCTGCATGCCAAGCAATGGCCTGCCACGCACGCAAGTGAGCACAAAGAACAGACAGAGGCGCCGCGCGCAAGCACACAAACACGCACAGACACGCGCGTGTGCGGGCGCTTGCTCCCCTGTGTGGGACTAGAGGACATCATTACACTGAAAGCACTCAGAGAAAGTCAACAAAATACAGTGAGACTTTCCCACACAGGAAGGAACGGAGGGGCGTAGCCAGTCAAATCTGGCGAATGAAAAACCTGAGACGAGCCACAGTGACTCAGAAAATACAGGGAAGGGGGGAAAAAAGGACCTCGGGATCTGCATCAGCATGCAGCACGACGTCGTCATCCTCCAGAGAGGCAGCTGACATCCTTTCATCCCAACTTGCTTTTTATTTTTTCTCTGTAACTTTGCATACGCAGAAGGCTGAGGGCACACAGTCCTCTGTCACAGGCGCGCAGATAAAAAAACAAAAAACGCTGCCGACGTCAAGGCCTTTCAGCTCGGGTCCGTTCAAAGCCAGCACGTGGCGAGGAGGAGCCGTCGGAACACTTTGGCTCCTGTGATCTTTCTCTGGGAAGCACACGCACGTTAGCAAGCACCTCTGTGTTCACGCACGCATTTATTTATCTATTTATACATCTAGCTTCTGTCTGTCTGTGTTCTGTTTTGCAAGCAGATTTGGCTGTTGCCAACCATCCGGCAGCAGAGTCTGACTGAACGGCTGACTTGCGCCACCTGTAGGCCGGCAACTGGTATGTGCCGGTGCTCAGAAAAATAAGCCCGTCCTCAAACAAGTATAGAACAATAAATAAACAAGGCAGTTAACATCTGTTTTAAAAACGTATAACTGTCTGAACAAAAGGAAACCAGGTGTGTATATAAATAAATAAACAAGAATCGCAATTAAGCAGAAGAAAAGTGAGGTAGTGAATGTCACTGATGACACTGCAGGCGAACTGGCCAGTACCTTTATTTGTAGATGGTGTCAACTTGTCAATCATTGTGGGTCGACATCTCTGTGACTTTGTTGTAAAAATCGTCCTTGTCTTCTTTTAGTTTGCTTCATTTTGAACAATTCCTTGGCATTCAATTTGCAGCAGGGATGACCGACAAGATTCAAAAATAAAGCAAAAATCGAAAAACGACACGAACTGCGGTAGTGCACCTGACTGTGTGTACAGAAGAAGAGCAGCGGCGACAGAACGAGCATAAATCGGATCCGTTGGCTCTCCCTCGCCCCCCTCAGCGAGGCAGAGGTACTGTTTTTTTCCTGAGATTCCCTTTTCTCTGCAGTTTTATGTCAGATCAGTAAGACTAAACAGGCTCTGTACGCCAACAGAATTGGAATGCAGTATAATATACGTGAGAGCAAAAGGCACGCGTCCAGCCTACTTTGTGAAGGACTGCACAATCTGAGTTGAGACACAAAATTTAAAATTCAACTATGTGTGTTTATGTGTGACGTCACGAAGGCCTGATTTCCAGCACTGTTTTAGCAGAAATGTTCAAAAAATAAACCAAAGCAAATTATGGTGGTTTACTGATATTGAGGTATAATTGTTGGAAAAGTGTATTATTATTATTATTATTATTATTATTATTATTATTATTATTATTATTATTATTATTATTATTATTATTATTATTATTCATTCATTCATTCATTCATTCATTCATTCATCTTCTATACCAGCTTATTCCAATTCTGGGTCACGGGGGTCTGCTGGAGCCTATCCCAGCTGTCTTAGGGAGAAGGCAGGGTGACACCCTGGACAAGTCGCCAGTTCATCACAGGGCCACATAGAAACAGACTATTATTATTATTATTATTATTATTATTATTATTATTATTATTATTATTATTATTATTATTATTATTATTATTATTATTATTATTATTATTAATGGGCCTTAAATAACATTGTCCGTGAATGGACACACAATAGTTGAAATGACATTACTTTCTGCTGTGTCATGAGATGCAACGATTTCATGTCACACAGTGCCCTCTGCTGGTTCACCGAACACACTGCGCCCCACCATTCACAGCAGAGCAAAGCCAAGAAGGAAGAGTTGAAGCTGATAAAAGATTGTCTTTAATGTTTGGCATCATTAATGAATTCCATACCACAGCAGTTAT
Organism: Thamnaconus septentrionalis; assembly: GCA_009823395.1. Taxonomy (NCBI): domain Eukaryota; kingdom Metazoa; phylum Chordata; class Actinopteri; order Tetraodontiformes; family Monacanthidae; genus Thamnaconus; species Thamnaconus septentrionalis. The sequence goes on along the minus strand of CM020512.1, from coordinate 14,176,550 downwards.
GGGAGTAGGAAAACCACTTTTACAACCAAACACTTGATCATGCTAACACCATATGTACAGGAAAGCACATTGAAAAGTGTATAAAGTATTTATATGAGAAGACCCAAAGTCAAGAACGGTAGAGACAGCCACAGTCTAATGGATTCTTCCTTTTCAAACACTGATTATAGATATTTATCAATTACATTGATCTCTGGAGTACATGTATATACACAAAACAACGATAAACCTTTTCGGGGGCGTCTGCGATAATTCTCAAAAATATTTCACAATACTGCCATATGTACAATAACAGAATTTACATTGAAAAATTCTATTGTACCTACATTTTGCGCATCACTTCAGTCAGCACTCGTCTTCTCAGGCTCGAACCAGATAATCACACACTGAATATTCTAACCTCGGGGTGCATCTCCATACAAGCAGCTCCTGCGGTGCCTGGGCCCTCAGTCTCGGTACGGTTTCTGAAGTATGTTCACACAACTGATGATCTCACATACAAAAATAGATGTTGTCTAGTCAGCTGACAACTTGATGTACACAAACACAAAGCATCCACCTGCCAATAAAAAAAAAGAAATCCCAACCAGGAAAACAAGAAATTTTTAAAATATTAGCTTTATCCTTCCGATGCACCAAATCGCAGAGAACGGTGTTGCTCTTCTGCTCCACAAAAAGTCAGACTCGCTCTCAGTTCGGGCTGTGACGTTCTCTGAAACACATACCATCGAGTTTTCACACAACATAAGGAAGAGCTGCAGGCAGAATTAGAAATATTAGCGCTACAAAGCAAACGACAACCTGAAACCAAAGCGGGACGAAACCATACGAAAACATCACTAGATAGATATCTTTTTGTTTCCTCCTGGGTGCGTTTAGAGGGCAGAGTGAAAAGCGGGTGGGTGGAGGGTGGGTGGGTCGGTTGGTGGCCGAGTGGCTGTCGCCGGGTGAGCTTCTCGCAGTTTGGACGAGAGGTCAAACTGCATTTGAATGCACTTAAGGCAGGTAGGCGATTCCGACGCGGTCTGAGAAGGCTTCCTAACTGGTCAGTCCAGTGGGGAGGAGGGTCTGGACGCTGGCATCGGGTGTGTGGCCCAGGGTTCAGCCCTCACTGCTGAGTGTGGTGGGTGGAAAATCATGGAGGGGTGGGAGGACGAGCGGAGGAGAGAGAATGGAGTCAAGTTTTGAGAGTCTGGCAGGGTGTCCAAGCGAAGAAAGTTCTTTCTCGGGGGGGGTTTGGGGAAGGGTCTGTCTTTTTTTATATCGTTCTCGCCGTTTCCCTCTCTGGAGATATCGTGGTCACACAGAAGACACGAATAAGAGACTTCTTAAACATGGACCGAACTTAAAGCACTTTTGAACAAAAGCCGGCGCCACGGCGTCGCGCGAACGCCGGGTAGAACTTCTCGTCTGAATACATTCACGTGGGGATCCGCACGCACGGTACGGATCCGAGTATTTGTCACGACTAGAGTTCATGTCCCTTGAGATGCCAGTCCATGAGGAGAGCCGCTGGTCCCGGTCCACAAAGACAGCCGGAATCGAGCGCGGCCGCTTGATATGATTCACTATTAAGGAGCACTTAACAGTGTTTGGAGAAAAACAAAACAAAACGCGGCGGACGCAAGCCTTTGAAAACACTGCAATTGTCGCTTTTTTTCGTAACATGATCGCCTAAAGTAAGAACTGATGCGGAACGAAGGATCTGAAGCGGGAAAGTCACTTCGCTGTGAGTCCCAACCGTCAGCTGTCGCCTGGTTGTTTGGAGTTCTGAGCTCACGCTGCACCTGGGACCACGTTGCCGACGACGCTCGCAGTCAGTCAGTTGACAGTTGTTGAAAGTAAAGAAACATGCTCACTGGTGAATCGCACGAGTGCGTACAGTCAAAATTCTGGATCGAGTCGGTCTGCCTCATTGTTCTGCGGGTTCTCATCCATCCACATCTGAGGGGGGGAAGATGGAGCGGCAGGGGCGGCGGCCTCCCGGGTGCCTTCTCGAGATTCCGTCTTTTCTTTCCTTCATTTGCGCCGCGACGGAAAAAAACACGTCAGGCCGGCAGACTCGCTGCCCGCTTGGCGTGAAACACTTTTCAATGACTGCTGATTGGTGCAAATGGAGGGAAGAAGAAAGAGGAGCAGGGAGCCCGGACTGGAGCGCAGCCTGGCCGGCCGCCGGTCACTGGGCCTCCTCGTGCTCCTCGCTGATGCACTGCTCCCAGGCGTGCTTGCCCTGCTCCTCCCTGTGGCCGTGGGGCGAGTGGAAGATCCTGCGGGGCAGCGGGATGGGCTGAGGCGGCAGCTCCTCCTCCGGGATGCAGCCCTCCCTCAGGTAGGGCTTGGGCGGCACGGCCGGCGGCTGGGGCCTGCGGTAGGGGATGTGGTGGGGGCCGTGAGCGGGCGGGTGGTGGTGGGCGGCGGCCCGTGGGGGTGGCTGTCCAGGCCGGCGTGGGCGTGAGCGTGGGGGTGCGGGTGGGTGTGCGGGTGCGTGGCCGGGCTGCGGTAGTGGAAGGGGCGGACCTGGTCCACGGGGTCGATGTCGGGACCGCCGTAGTGGATGTGCAGGTAGGGGGAGGGCAGGTACTCGTCCGGGGGAGACCACAGGTGGCTGGGGAGGGGCTCCAGGGCATCGTTCCTGATGGGGCCGGGCTCCGGGTACTGGCCGCCAAAGTTGCTCTCGCTGAGGGAGGAGACGCCGCTGCTGGCGCTGCCCGACAGCGTGGAGTTACTGCCCCCTAGTGCCGACTGCGGGCTGGTGGGGGAGCCGGGGATCGGGTGGAGAGGAGACTGACGGGAAAATGACAGGAACACAGGGAGAGCGGCTGTTAGCGGCTGGAATCTTGGTCCCATATTTTTTTATTTTTCATCTAGTGGATCAGCCTTGCAGGATTAGCCCTCTGTTTACAGTAGCATTGTAGTCAAGACCACACCAACATTGACCAAGACCTTCTCAAGACTAGAGAGTATCGAGATGGAGACAAGACCAAGACATTTGGAGGTCGAGACCGAGACAAGAACAAGACTGTATATATGAAAGAAAAACAACAACAAAACAAAACAAATGACCAGTATCTTTTTTTTCAGTTCAAGTTTGCTTCTACATAAATGGAACAACATTTCCTTTCAGCTAGGTATCTTTCAATAATTTCTTTAACATTCTTGCTGTTTTGCCAACTATTTTTTCCAGCAAACCATTTACAAAAAAACTACATTGCTTCATAAAATTAAAAAACAAATTAACTTGAAATAAGGGGGCTGTGTCACTGTGGGTGTCACAATTAGAGCAGCTGCAATCTTTTATGTTATTATCGTGTCATTACAGTGTTGGCTGAGTCTCGACTGGTCTTGATCAAAAAGCCAGAGTCCGTCCAGTCCGAGTCCGAGACGAGACCGAGACCCTAAAAAAGTGGTCTGGAGACCGAGACCAATCTCCAGTACCACAACACCAGTTTATATCCTGCTGCAGAATCGTTCAGTTTTGCTCAGGAATGCGTGGGAGGGGACAAATACAAGGTGGCTGCAAGATTGGCAACTAACACCTCAGCTTGGGGGTGTTGTCATCAGTTATCAAGAGCCTTTATGAAGGTTGTTTTCCAGAGGAGTGTTTTGTTTTTCTCAAAAACACTTTCTGAATAGAGGAAGAAAATGAATACTGACAGTGGAAAAGCTCTTCTAACTTGGATAATAATCAAAAGTTATGAGGAAGGAGGGAAAATAAAGCAAGAGCCACAAAAATTAATTAGAAGAGAAAACTTTCAGACAAGACAAGACAAGTCGAACTGGCACAAGACAAAAGGAAACGCAGACGACTTGTACACACATGAGGTAGCAAAATAAAGTTCTACCAAAAGAACAACTGGAGAAATATGGCTGAATATAAACATCTGTTGTTTGTTTTTCACATCCAGGCACCGTTGCTGAAGCCGTCATGACTAATATCAGCCTGATCACGAGGCCGTACCTTTCGAAGCGAGCGGACCGGCAGGGCGGGAGGAGGATCGCTGCTCTGGTGATGATAAGCATCACAGTGCATCAGGAAGTGTCCTGTGGAGCAGAAGAGAAGTAGTTATCATTATTATTATTTTCTTTTCATTTGGACTACACACACACACACACACACACACACACACACACACACACACACACACACACACACACACACACACACACACAGCCCAGTAGATGAACTTGATGAAAACTCATAACACCTGCAAAGCAGCCTGATGCCTACAAAATATTTAATATTTTTTTCCAGGGGAGCGTCAAAATCTGTCTGCGATCCCTAATTAATGAACGGTGTTGTTGTCAGGGTTTGTACTACCTGGTGGGAAAGACCTGGGCGGCACAGGAGGCATGACAACCCCTCCAGCAGAAGCCGGCATGTAGGACACCTGCTCCCTGTTGTCTCCGTCCAGGGTCCAGCCGCCGGGAGTGTTGGGAAACACTGCTGGAGGAAGACGCACATGAACTCACAGGGCACCACTGCTGAATATTTTCATTTCATTTTGAAACCATGCGTCTGTGCGCGCACGTGTTTGTGTCACCTTTCTCCGGCAGGTTCATGTGAGGATCAGCACACGGCTTACAGGGGCTAACTTGTTGAAATAAGGCACGCTGCATGTGGTTGTTCTGCAGGGAGCGACGGAGAGAGAGTCAAGCATAGATCCAAATAGAATAGATGTCACGTTGCTCTGCCAGGTGTCTGCCCTACCTGTCCATTCTCGGCCATGTTGTAGTACACAGAGTTGTTGGCCCTCTCGCGGTGGGACGGCAGCAGTATCATCACTTCCCGGTTGTGTTTGGCCTTGTCTGGCAGGGACGGAGAGCCTGGACAGACGGAAGAGACTGAAAAAGTCCCAACCTGACTACAGATGCACCTCACGTTGGTTTTTCCGCATCTTTCCACCGGTTCGCACATGTACGGTGTGACGTTCCTACGAGATCATATCTGCCAACTGCAGCGGTTGCACAAACAACAATCTGCATCAAGTTAGAAATTTGCTGTGTAAACGTGTGTTAAATGGATTCACCGCGTCTAACGAAAGCAGAGGGAGGAACTGAGCGAATCAGAGTGCGGTTCATTTTGAGGTCATAGACCATCAGAGGCACTAAATACATCTCTGTACATGATCATCCTTTAATTCATATCCATTTTTCAGTGTTACCATGAATTGTAGGACGCATCGAAGCAGCACAGCTGCGAATTGAGGCACATTCCATCGGGACATGAATGTTGTGGCGTGCGGTTTGTGTGTGATAAAAACATTGTCTGCACAGAGCTCGCTGCTACGGAAAGCAGGCAGTTGGGCAGACTGACCTCTGGCACTTGACGGAGCAGAGTTGATAATCTGGGAGGAGTTGGAGCGGATTGAGCTCAGGCTGGAGGAGGAGGGGCTCGGCTGCAAAACAAGTCATACTTCAGAGTGTTCACCTGCGGCGTACCGACTGATAGAAGATGTTTCTTGCTTTGTATGAGTGGTGTATGTAAACCCCCGACCTGCATGTGAAGCGGGTCCTCGGGGTGCTCGCCCATCAGGCCGTCGGTCATGATGTGAAGGTTCCCCGCCTCGCTGGACGTGTGCGAGGAGAGGGAGGACGACGAGTGGCGGATGGAGCCCTGCAGGTTCAGAGGGCTGCGGAGCGGGGGGGGGGAGCGAGGAAGTTAAACCACACAATATGTTTTCCATGTTTTTGTTGCGTGTGCGTGGCGGCGGCGTGAACTGACCTGTGCCTGTGCATGAGGCGCACGCTCTCGGGGCTCATGTGGCTGTGGGACGAGAGGATCCCCCTGGAGGAGTTGCCCCCCTGGCAGCCCGCCGGATTGAAGCGATCCATGGTGCTCACGCCCTGTTGGGAGCCAGTCACATACTAGCCTCTGAATATTTACACTGATCACAAGAGCTTTTCAAGGTGCAGAATGTAAAATTTGGCCTGATTTCTGATTATCATATTGGTAAAAGCTTCACATTCTGCCCATAAATACATCAATAAACGTGTACACTGTATACACTGGCAAGCTCGGGAGAGGGAGGGCGAGCAATAGAGCGCTGCAATCTAAAATGCAACCACTTGATGTCGCTGTTTCCTCTTAAAATCTCACAATATAACACACTTAACCTTTAATGGGCACAAATGAGAGGCCTAAAAACAAGAAAGAAAGGGCACTCACGTGATGTAAGCCCGTTCTCATCATGTGGAACTGGTCCACCAGCTTCTTGTGCAGCGGACGCATCTCCGGGTGCACCAGCTTCTCGTGGACGGCCAGGCCCACTCCCAGGATGTGCACCTGTTCGGCAGGGAAGACGAGACAGTGACATTCATAACTACCATTCTCAACAATAACAGTGAACTAGACTCTGGACTGTCATCACAGCCCAACACAGCATCAACCCCCCACCCACACAGCCTCCAATCCACTCTGCCTCATGCTTTTAAATCCAATGGCCATCCTGGTATGTGCAATATTCCAGCATTTAGCTGCTATGCTGCACACAAATGGAATGAGCTGCCAACAGAAGTGAAGTCAGCAACAAGTGTGAATGTTTTTAAATCCAGGATAAATACTCTTATTTTGTCTCATGCTTGTAGTTGAGTGCTTTTGTTCATCTTCTTATATTTCATTATCATCTTTATATTTCTATTTTTTATGACTGCTCTATTTATTCGTTTTAATCCGTCTTTTTTTCTCTGCATCTTGACTTTGAAGACTTTTGTTTTTTAAATGCTTTTGAAATGTTTGAACTTTTAATCATGTAAAGCACATTGAGTTGCCTTGTGTATGAAATGTGTTATAAAAAATAAAGCTGCCTTGCCTGTGACTGCAACTGAGCTCTAGCAGTGTTTTTCTTCTTTGTTTTCTCTCTACCTCTTTGTTGTAATGGCTTGTCAGTTTGCTTGTTCTTCTACTCTCTCTTTCTTTTTCATATTTTGATGATTGTGTATTGCCATTGTGCTGGATTGTAATATGACCGTCTTATTACTGTTGCTCTTGCTGTTTACTGCTGTTGTTGACCTCCTTCTGAAGGTACTGCGCCTACAACAACTGGCAGGGGGACCACCGATGTAAACCAGCCCCTGATGGTGACGACTCGACGAGCCCGGAAAAAAAAGTGTCTTCCTCGCCGAGGACCCACCTGCTCCTGCATCAGGTCCTTCAGGTGGGTGATCCGCTCCGTGTCCTCGGAGTGACTGCTGATGTAGTCCTTGTCGAAGAAGGCCTGCGTCAGAGGAGGGGGGGCAAAAGACGAGAGGGTGACGCGGCTGATTCAAGAAAAGAAATCGAGAAGCAACTGTGAGGAGGTGCGTGTAGCTCCCGACCTCCTGGTATCGGGCGATGCCTCCGTTCACGGCGGCGTCGATGACTCCGTTCAGGCACATGCTGAGCGGGTTGATGTTGCCGTGATGCTGCCTGTGTTGGTACTGGCTGATCAGGGTGCGCAGCTCCTGGGTCTTATTCTCCACCACGTAAATGGCGTTCTCCAGGGGGCTCACCTCCACCTGGCAGGAGGGAAAAAAAACCAACATGTGAAACTCAAGACGATTAAGAAGGAGAAAGTGCGTGCAAGCTTTAATCCTCCCCCGGGAGTTCAAAAAAAAAAAAAAAAAAACCCAGACTTGAAACCAGTGGAAGGTCCCCCTCGGAGGGGAAACGCGTGTGAAGTGTGAGATGACAGGGAATGAGTGATGGAGCTCCTCACCACTTCTCTCCTCTCCACCTCGGCCCAGCGGGAGATCCCAGGGAGCGGGCGGGAGAGGATCAGGGTCGTCCTCTCGATCCACAGGCTCTGTTCAACATGCGGGGGGAGAAAAAAAAATAAGAGCACGCCGCCTTTTAGCGAGGTCACTTCAGGGAGAAATGGCAGCGATGCGCAAGGATGTCTGGTGGAAGCTGGAAAGCCTTTCCTGATAACGGCGAGCCACTTTTATTACTGCGGCGGTAAGATGTGCTCTCTTGAGACAAATGGTTCTTTTCCTTCGACCGGATCGGACATATTTATTTGTTTAAGGCAAAAAAAAAAAAAAAAAAACCCCAACAACTGTATTGCGGTAAACACTGCAGCGCTATCTGGGAGATTTGATCTTTATGTGGTCGTTTCCCTTTGTTCAAATGCAGCTGTTTTTTTTTTTCGCCCCCTTTGGCTCAATGCAGGAAACTTTTCCTCCTGCCTCATTACATCATTTTGCAGCATTTATGACTAATGCACCTGCGGTTCAGGCTGCCACTGAGCCGAAGCGGAGAGAAAGTCAATTTTGGGTGACTGCCTGATGTCATTATCACGTATTTAAGATTTTGGCAAAACACTGACGCAACTCGGAGAGGCTCTGGAGAAACGTCTAAAGGGATTATGTCAGTATTAGTAATAGCACAGTGTCGGTGATTTATTCAGTCCGGGCCGGAGTTTGAGCAGAACGTCAACGAAGTGCGTCTTTGTTTTTTTGTTTTTTTCACTGGCCGAGTGACACTCGCTGCTGCCTTTGTATCATTTAGGTCCAACAGTTGAAATAAACATCCTGAAACGACCGAGACTAATGGACTCCACTCTGATCAACGCAAGTCTTTGCAGCCCGGCTTACGTAAGACACGCTCTTCCAAATCATTTGCTATTTCCATTAGAGGACATCAGACTGTTTATTTCACTGCTTCATCTGCTTTTGAGAAGCACTTCCACCGCCGTGCCCAGAAAAGTGACTCTTGCAGAGGCTCAAACTGGGCATGGGAGTATTTTAAAGGACTCTTTATTCTTCATCCTGGATCCAGGATTCAGATGAAACAGCCACTAACCATGATAACCATGTCACACAACCAACACTGCATTTATCGGCCTGTACAAGAAACACTTGATTTTAGTTTTGTGCTAATACTGATGTGTCACTTGACCTTCCACGTGTAACGAAACAGACAAAAGCTGAGAGGGCTGGGGGTGTTTTCACTAACCTAACGTCAGAAAAATAAGAGAAATGTACATTTTTTAATACATTTTTGTGGTAAAGCAGTGGAATAATGTTTGTTTTATTATCTATTGACAGGCTTGAGACACATACTACCAGTATCCGGTATCAGTACCAATACTGGGGTTGAGTAATCTACTTGTACTCGTAAAACATGTGTCGATATTGCAACACCAATACCAGTTATATATGTATTTATATGACAATTTTGTTGCATTTGTGTTTGCACTGCAGTAAAACATTCATTCATTCAAATAAAAGAACTTCCATGGAAAAAGAAAGTAGTTCTATAATGTGACATGGTAATGTACTCTAAACTGTATCAGTGCGTCCCTATGATGCAAGAAAAAGTGAATTTTGCATAATAGGGAGCCTTGAAATGTTTAGTGTGTTAATTGTTGAGATGTAAAAGTCAGTTTTATATGTCAGTAATGTGGCCTGATGCAACACTGGACGGACGTGCCGGCTCGACCTACCCTGAACTCGTTCTCGCGGTCCTTGGGCCCCTTGTGGAAAGGCCTGTCGTAGTGGAAGCGGCTGACGTTGTTTATGCGGTAGAAGCTCTTAATCCTCTCCGGCACGCGCTCAAGCTGAGGCACATCGGAGATGTCTGACACTGGAGTCACAGCGTAGATCTGCAAGTCTGGAGGCCAAAGTGTCAAGGAAGTGACAGACTGACGGGCAGAAGGACAGACGGAGAAATTCACAAAGGAGGACGAGCAGCACGGAGGGAACGCTTACGTAGACGCTTTTCTGTTTCTGCCAAACACTGAAAAAAATGTTTTTTCAAATTTGCGCTTGAAAACATTCTAATCTAAATGTTATTTTAAAACCGACAGTATTTACATCATCGACTTGATCAACATGATTATCTATAAGAACCTCTATATGCAAAAAAATCTGTAAATAATATTAAAAAAACAGAATATTTTTTTCTTTTCTTTGCAAAGTTGAAAGGATACACTGAGCGTCACTTTGCAGGATGGTGTCGTCGGGTTGGTTGGGATGCTGCATGGCGATGGCCTGCGGAAATTCCCCCAGCATCCTTTGCTGAAAGTCCTCCAGCCGTTCGTAGTCATAGCCGCGGCAGACAAACTCCTTGTTCTGCGGGGGGGAGATACGGCCAGGGGTCAGACACGACACGCTGATGAGGAGCTGCTGCCACGAGCCCCAGGCCTCGACTCAACTGGAAGCTTTGATTGGACTGATTGGGAAACTCCCAGTGAAACAGGGTTCAAGTATTCATGCTGGGTACTAAAACACATTTGCAGCAACGGCGAGTTTTGCTAAATACTGCGGTGACATGCCACTATCTTTGAAGGTGATTTTGTTTCTTAAAAAAGGGCAAGCGGAAGCTAATCTATGAATTTAGAGCCTTGAATTCCCTCTTTCCCTGCTGTGCGTGCTACAGACGGGTTCACTGCATTCCCCAGCTGCTTGTTAACTTCCAGCTTTCCGCTGTTTGCTGCAGCAGCAGAGGCTGCTGACAGGCTGAAGGTCAAAGCATTCCAGTGTTTGCTATCAGCGCAAATGACGAGGTTTTAAATTTAAAAAAAAAAGAAAAATCTAAATTCATTTTCTTGAGACATGATCCTAGTCCTTGGACAGAGATGCAAATGCTTTCATGGCTACACCTTCCATATCTTGTTGTCGCTATGGTGGGAATACTCTTGAGGAGCCTTGTGTTTACAAAAAGCTGATTGATTAATCAGTTGGCAAATTCATCGGTGATCTGTGATTTGGGAAGTTGTATAGAGCTCCAACATAAGAATAATAAGAAGATATGAAATGCTGCTACTTTTTTTTTGTCATTCAAGCTATTTCTTTAATGTTTAGTGACTAGCAAGACAATGTATGTTTTCTGTTTTATTTTTAATTTTTCAAACACTTTTCTGCGTCTATATTTCTATATTGTGTCTAATGCGTCTATAATGCGCTGATGTGCAGTACAGTTTTGTTTTGTTTTTCTAAGTCTCTTCATCCTCTGTTAAAACACACACCAAGTGCAGGCTAAATCGCACTCAGCAGCCTGCAGTCAAAGAACTCCAGCATAAATGAATTCAGCTTCACTGAATTTGCCCACTCCGGCATTTTTTTTTCATCCCCGCTGTGACCGACATCGTCTCCCGCTTTCAGCATGAGAGAGCAGCATCAGCGGATTCCTAAGTGTGTCGGAGGCTGGGGGGTTGGGGTTCGGGTGGTCACATGACTGGACGCGGCGTGGCCAGCCTCACCCTGAGGAAGAAGGGAAACTTCCTGCCGTAGAAACCCATTCGGAAGAACTCCGGCTCGATCCTCTGCTGCTCGATGATGTTGTCGTAGTACGCCGCCTCCATTTTCTGTCGCGGGATGACAAAAGTGGGCATGAAAAAAAACCAAAACCATTAATGCATCTGTCCCACAACCTCAGCCAAGTGCGAGCGCGTCAGCGTGAGCGCACTGCGCGCAGGTGATTTGCGATGCTGACGGTGTTTGACGCCAGCGCGCGGCTGAGACGCTGCAACATAAGCGGCCCGAGCGCGAGCGAGACGAGAGTCACGCCTTCCGGCGGCTGCAGAGGACGCTCGAATGATAACAACAAGGAGCAGAGAGAGGACGCACGAACACGAAACATTACTCACCCGGATCCAGCTGAGGCTCTGGTAATCATATAAAGTCTCGTACTGGAAAGCCAGCTCCCGGCACAGGGAGATTCCATATTCCCAGCACTGCAGAGTCAGACCACAAACACAGCCAATAAAGATGTGAACAGCCCCTTTCCATTTTTCTTTCTTTTTTTTCTTTTTTTTTAAAGCCGCTGAAAAATGGTGTTTGAAATGACGGGGGACATTAGGAAAGCGCAGAGGCAGAGGAGTGTCACATTACCCAATACAAATAGATCAGGATCAGCAGCAGCAGCAGCAGCAGCAGACGCTGTTGTGCTGCAGCTTTTAGCACCGAAACATGTCAGGAAAATATCAGAGCTTCGACAAGCATCCTTACGTGGAGGCTGGAAAAATATTTTTGCCTTTTAATGGGGATGGAGAGCGGGGCTTTTGAGCACATAGGCATGTAATATACATGTAATATAGTACATGAGAATCAATCTTAAGTCTCCGTCTCCATCTTAAGTGCAATTTTCTTTCAGTACAGTCACCCACAACCCACCTGCTCCCTTCTGCATGTGTGTGTGTCTCTGTGTTTGTGTTTGCTTCTTAAAAAAGCCTCTACATTTTTCACCATGCTGCCAACCTGCACGTTGCTCGTAAAGTGTGACCACGTTTTTTGCGTCCTGGACACAGAAAGACACGCAGGAGATTCCAGCTCCAGGAAAGTCACGTTTTCTTTCTTCTTTTTTTTTCATTTTTCAACGGTGCAGAAATGAAGCGCAGCGATGAGGCAGAGTTAATGGAGGAGGCCACTTTTATTTCCTCCTCAGCTGCTCCCAGGCTCCACAAGGCATTGTCCTCTCCCCAAGCACACGCACCCGTCAGCTAATTGAATTTGGTGGATGAATACCAGCCAGGGATGAGTGATTTAGGGAGGAAAATCACATTTGAGCAGCCGTCTGACCCCCCGCTCGGTATTACTGCGACGCGGGCAAGGGCTACAAGTTGGTACTTTTATGATATTCGCCGTCCGCCGCGACGCATGACACTCCGCCATTATGCAAGTGCCATAATGAGGCGGCGCTTTTCAAATCAACGCCATTATATCTCCATTTGTACTCCATTTAACCTTTTATTGCGAACAGTAATTACCCGGGGAAATGTGTTTTCTTTTTGAAATAGAATCCCTGTGAGGATGAAGCAGTCAAGTTTGGCTTCGGCTATCTCGCTCTCTCTCTCTCTCTCTCTCTCTCTCTCTCTCTCTCTCTCTCTCTCTCTCTCTCTCTCTCTCTCTCTCTCTCTCTCTCTCTCTCTCTATCTATCCCTCTCTCTCTCACTCTCTATCTATCCCTCTCTCTCTCTCTCTCTCTCTCTCTCTCTCTCTCTCTCTCTCTCTCTCTCTCTCTCTCTCTCTCTCTCTCTCTCTCTCTCTCTCTCTCTCTCTCTCTCTCTCTCTCTCTCTCTCTCTCTCTCTCTCTCTCTCTCTCTCTCTCTCTCTCTCTCTCTCTCTCTCTCTCTCTCTCTCTCTCTCTCTCTCTCTCTCTCTCTCTCTCTCTCTCTCTCTCTCTCTCTCTCTCTCTCTCTCTCTCTCTCTCTCTCTCTCTCCCCCCCTCTCTGTGTTTCAATTTCTACACTTTATCCATGTGCCCCACTTGTGGGCTGAAGCGCTGTCTAAAAATACTGCTTTTAATTAAGGAAAAGTAAATGTTCATCAAGTGGCCCTAAAGCAACTTGCAACATGGCAGCAACACTGGCTGAACAACTGGGCCAAGAACACAGTTGTGTGCGGTCACTCCTTTGTTTTACAGTTTTCATTGAAGTCTTCCTGCGATGAGAACTTATGACTTCATAATCTCGATACAACGAAGGCTTTTGTAGGCTAATGGTCCGGCACCGTGTGCACAACTCAGAGCAACCCAGGTTCAGTGCCTGGCTCTGCAAAAACTGACAGCAAAAGGTCCTGCGTTGTGTCAGGATAATTGAAAAAAAGGTGAGCAGCTAAGACAAGGAAAAAAAAAGCCAGCGGCAGAAGATAAAGACGTTCTGGGCTTCCGTTCAGCCACTTCCTTATCAAAGCGGTCCGGCCAGGTTTCCGCTGACCCGATACAATTTCTGCACATGCTTCTGACTCGGGGTGGGGATGGGGGGAGCAGCCAAAGCACCGGCGCTGAAACGCAGACTGTAAACACTGAGGATGGGAGCCCCGCCTCCATTTTCACATTTTACTGCCGCCTGCCGAGCCTCAGCCCAAAGGCTGTGGGTCGGCGAGTGATGTGCTTTTAACTGTCAGTCAAAGCGGGGAGCGAGCGCCATAAAGATTCACTGGCCTTGCCCTTGTTGAAGTAGTGGAGGATTTTACGACTCAGGTTCTCCTTGCGCTGCCACTCGCTCTGACAGGGGTAGTGGAGGAAATCCCTGAGGGGCCGGTCCTCCCACTGCAGCAGCTCCCAGTACAGCAGCAGGGTGAAGGCTGCCTCTGTTGGAGCGGAGAGAGAGAGAGAGAGAGAGAGAGAGAGAGAGAGAGAGAGAGAGAGAGAGAGAGAGAGAGAGAGAGAGAGAGAGAGAGAGAGAGAGAGAGAGAGAGAGAGAGAGAGAGAGAGAGAGAGAGAGAGAGAGAGAGAGAGAGAGAGAGAGAGAGAGAGAGAGAGAGAGAGAGAGAGAGAGAGAGAGAGAGAGAGAGAGAGAGAGAGAGAGAGAGAGAGACACAGTCAAAGTCAGAGCGCGGTAATGAACCCCAGCAGCTGCTCATGTTTTATGAACGCTCTGCCGCAGAAGGGCGGGGCCACAGCGGCCTGCGTCCGGGTTTGAACTCTTCCCTGTCCAGTTGAGTTCACTTCCTGTTTTATTTTGACACTCTTGTCTCCCCCGCTTCCCTATGTGTGCTGTGCTTACGGCTGCCCTCCCCCCCACCTGTGTCTCACCTCCTTCCCCTGTGTGCCAGATAGTCTCATCTGTTCCGGTCAGAGTGATTCCTCTAAGTGCGTCCGTGCCTCTGACCTTCCTTTGTTTTTCTGGCAAACCGAGAGCAGCAGTCCGGCGTTTTTGTAACCCTGCCCGCACCCGCTGCCAGTCCGGATTTGACCGCGAGACATCCGATTAAACAGATCGGTCGCGCCTGTCATCCCTGATGTCCCCACTCTGCTTGGCTGAGTCCTACCTGTCCGAGCCTGAGCGTCACAGCTTGGTGCGTCAGAAAGTTCACCCGCAGAGAAAAGACTCTTTCTGCAAAATTTACCTCATGAGTATCGTCTCACGCGGTGTCTGCAGCCCGTCAACGAGCTTCACAGAAATGAGAAATGTGCAAAAAGAAAAAAAAAGACCAGGCTAAAACACAGAGTCCAGGCCCTGATGCTTCAATGACACTGACGCTCTCTCTGCCAGGTGTCTCTTCTGCGCTCAGCCCTGCTCAAGGCTGCCCTTCCAAATACACTGAAGGTCCTGGAACGTTTGTAGAAGGCTCTAAACCAGGTATGGGCAAACTAAGGCCCGTGGGCCATTAAACTTTCTAATCCGGCCCGCCGAACTTGAAGAAATTATATTAATAGCAAGTAAGTAATAAAATAGCTGCATTTCATCCATTTATTCGGTGTTTTGACAGTCATTGAAATAAAGCCGTTACCGTTGGGCTTCTAAGACACATATTTTGTTGTCACGCTTTTGTTCATTATTTAAATGACAATAAAGCACATGTTTTCTGCATATCTCGTGATATATTTTTTTTCCTCCTATGAGAAACCGGCCTCACTGTTCAATTTTAGAACTCATTATGTTAAAAGTTTGCCCACCCCTGCTCTAAACAGAAGGCTAAGTATGCAGTTTTCTGGTGATTTAGTTATTGCTGTTTTTTAATTTTGTTTTATTTTAAATATCAAGTGGGGTTCCTCGCAGAAGTCTGGGGAAAAATGGGAACATGCACCAACAGAATGCACACGTCTTGAGTTTGACAAAAATACTACTATATTAATATTCGCATGTACATTACATTTTAAGTGTTTCTCACTTACCATTGTTAATGAGGGATTTTTATTCTGAATAAATCTATGGTTTAAAAAAAAAAACCTGAATTTAGCCAACATAAGAGAATCGGCGAATCTGATCTTTATGTGAAATGAAATCAAGAAATCTGAATTTAAAAACGGTCGAAGCAAAAACTGTAATAATTCTCCATCCGGGCAGCAAAAATGATCGTGCTTCTTTCCCCTACAAGCCGGATCCAATAAAGGACAGCGCAGTATAAACTGAATTAGTGGTTGAATTAAGATACTGGACTGTAAACTAACCTTAGGTGTGAGAAAGTAAGATTTCTTCTTCTCTCAGATATTAGGTGATCAACCAAAGACATTAAAAAAAAGCAGATCAATAATTATCGAACACCATCGGAAAACCTCATCGCTGAGCTTCAGTCAGGGAAGCCAACAAACTGAACTCAGGCCAGATTCAGATCCACTGGACAGGGGGAGCGTTTTCCACTGCCACCAAAATCAACATGCGCGGTCATGGCCAACTGCGTGAAACAATGAGATGCATTTCAATTATGTCGCCAGCTGCCTGTTGTTTGTTTTACATAAGCGATGAATAAGGCTGTGATTTTAATTAGTCATATTTGGCTACATTAACGTGCTCACAATGAGGCCCGCGAAGCCGGTCGGGTGATTAAAGCCGGAACACTTAAACCATTTAGGGCCATTACATAAAGTGACAGGCGAACCTGAATCCGTGTCTGAGTGACTGAGAGTGCCAGCGGTAGCAGCCCTGATTAAGACCAACCGCCGAAGCCTCGCCCACCTCTCACCGATGACTAATTCAGCCCTTTCTCTGACGCAGAATGCGCAAACGTGACATAAAGTCCCGCAACACCTGGAACCCGAAGAGTGCCGGCGCTGGAGCCCAGTGGAGGCTGTCAGGCGACGGAGGAGCGTCTTCATGTTGGGCTGCCAGCGCACAATCATCTCAACCAAAACGCTCTGACATTTTTCCTCTTTGTTCTTTTTGGGAGGCATTTATCATGTCTGTTGTTTTTTTTTTTTAAAGTCGCTCCTTTCTATCCATCTTCCTCCTTATCCGTGGCTAAACAAATGATACGACTGCTGTGACGTGCGTGACCTTCCGGCGGTTTTCAAAAGAATAAAATAAAACATTGGAAGACGCTATTTTTCAAAAAGCCGGGTCCTTCTGTAAAAACCGATTATCCCCGCAGAGCTGCTTGTAGTCGTAAAATGAGAAGAAGGGAAAAGAGACGTTTGAGAACAATCAGCGCTTTATCAGTCATTGTCGCCGATTGGACTTTCACACTCTAAGATTAAAATGTTAGCTCCGGCCTGCGTGCCTACAGCCAGGGTGGATGGGAGCGGAGGGCGAGGACGGAGCGCCGTCTGCACGCCCACACACTCCTGCAGGTGCAGTCCAAATGGATTTATTCAGGAGGAATTTATTTGCAAGCGGCGTCCTTCCCTCTCCGCGCTATTGTGCGGCGTGGCTTTCCGGTTTAAAGACAAAGACGATTTTTTTTTTTCAAAGGGAAAAATAAATAAATAAATGAATGAAACGGCAGTGGCAGAAGGATGAGTCAATCCCTCCCCTTCCATCCAGCTGGCGAGACGCTGCGGAGATTCAGATTCTTGCGTCGCGGTGATTTTTCACCGGGTTGAGCTGTTTGCCTCAGCGTGAGGAGCGGCGGTGATTTGTCTGCGCGGCCGCCTGCTGCAGTTCTAAGGTTTCCTCCGCTGCACACGCTCGGCTCTTTCTTTCTTTCTTTCTTTCTTTCTTTCTTTCCTTCTTTCTTTCTTTCTTTCCTTCTTTCTTTCTCGTGCCGCTATAAATAAAAGCCGGTGTAACACAAGCGCACTGCGGATGGCTCGAAAACAGCCGTCGGCTCACGTTACCTGTGAAGTCCTCGGCTTGGAGGTGCAGGTCGCACAGCTTGTGGATGTAGCGGATGTACATGTCCTCCTTGTTGACCTCGGATTTGTAGAAATTCTGGGTTTCAGTCGCAGAGAAAGAATCGTCATTGCGAGGAGTCGGTTGTGTGGAAAACGTGAAATAAATAAACAATTAAATTGGGAAAGAAAAAAAAACAGAGCTTTTGAAGTGCACAAATCACGGATGACTCACCATGAGGTTGACGGAGCCGCCGATTTTCTTGGTCTCCATCTCGTCTCCTTTCATGCAGTCCCTGCGGGGGGAGAAAAGTTTCAATTTTTCAGTCCAGTTGGACCTGCTCACGAATTAAAACGCAGATGTGTCCGACCGTGATTACGCATGAAATAGTGTCATTTGTGAAATGGAAAATCCCCAGAAGCTGTCTTGAGCTGGTAATGGGGAGTTCCATACCACTATAATATTAGAATAACATATATTCAAATGAATCAGCCCGCACCCCGATATTAATCTCAACTCTGAGATAACCTAAAAATGTCTGCAAAGATCACGAAAGCCACGTGACACCAACCTCGTTTACGTGCACACAAAGTTTCAAGTTTTCAAAAATTCCAAATAAGTTGTTTCCATGACTAACAAAACTCATCAATAGTCTTTCACTATCATTCCTGTTTAATCGCTGCTGCGTGCATATTCAGGTTACTGCAGTGTGAAAACAATACGTATGAACAAATTTCATTTCTTTCCCACTGCAGTTCAAGTTGCTCCTGCTGCACCGGCAGATCTCAGTTTTCACCAACCAGTGCATATTTGAGCTCCTTTTGCCTTTTTATGCTCTCCAACCAGGCTGCCCATCCTGACCTTTGACCTCTGACCCCTGACACCAACAAGGCATTTTCACAGTCACCGCTCACTGGATTTTTTTTTTTTCTCTTTTTGGGGTCGTTCTCTGTAAATCCCTGGAGACGGCCGTGATGTGAGAACCCCGGCAGATCAGCAGTTTGTGAAACACTCCGACAACCACATTCACCACGTTCAAACTCACGTCCATCTCCTTTTCTTCCCCGTTCTGACGTTCACTTTGACCTTCAGCAGGTCGCCTTCGCCGCGTCTACACGCCTCAACGCACTCAACTGCCGCCGCGTGACCGGCCGCTCGCGTTACCAAGCAACTGAACACTTCGCCTGGCGAGAGCAGCGCACGTGCGACAAAATTCCAGCACACCTGTAATCCAGCAGGCGCTCGACGAGCCTTGTGACCGACGTGACGAAGGAGATCCCCGTCTCCCTCCAGGTCTCCTGCTCGATCTTCTCCAGCAGGCTGCACAGAGGGAGGGGCGAATAAACAACAGCGTGTCTTCACCTTAGCCGAGGGGTTGGGATGGGTGGGTGGGTGGGTGGTGGAGGGTATCAACTCACCTTGGGTAAGGACCAAAGAGCTGAGTCCTGGGGTGTGTTACAGAACAAATGACAGAGAGAGAGGCGCATCAGAGCGAGGAGAGAACAGGGTGTCACTTCACACGTCGGCGAAACACAGATTTGATGCTCACAAAAGGCTGAAGAGCTCTCTGTGATTATCGTCGCCTTTCCCATCTGACACCATGCTGTCCAGCTTATCCATCAGCTCCGCTTCCACCTACACACAGACACACACGCAGCCGGGCTGTGAAGGACGTGCGGGTCCGATCCGTGACTGCATGCTGTCCATTTTTGAATCCGTCAGTAGGAGGAGAAAAAATATCGGCGATGTCACACCGACCTGCTTGAAGTTGCCGTTTTTCCTCTGCTCCCAGTCCATCATGTCGTGGAAAATGGGGATCATGATGTTTCGCACCTCGGTCTGAGGCACCAGGGTGACGCCGAGGAACGGCCCCATCATCCCCGGGATGAAGTGGGGCTTGTTGTCACCTGGCCGCACACATTCAGGGAGAAAAGGTCACCGTTTGATGGACACGCGTGCGCATGAGGGTTGTGCATTCATGTGCGTGTGCGCGTGAGTGACAGGTGAGACCACAAACCCAGTTTCTGCCACATGCTGAAGAGCTCGTAGGCCATCATCACCCTCATGTCTCCACACCTGCGAGTAGAAAGGGGGGGCGTTGACGGAATTACAGGCGGCCAGGATAATTGAACAACGAGCACACGAGGCTTCTCTCACTTGTCCAGGATTTTCTTCCTCTTGGCCGGACCGAGAGCCTCCAGCTGCAGGCTGGGCTGGTTGATGTACAGCACGGTGAGGCTGAAGAAGGAGTTCCACACCTGGCACGGACACGAGCAGAGGTCGGTGAAGTTGCAAATTTGAGGAGTCAAAAACGTACGGGGAAACATGCAAGGCATCCTGAACACACACGTGGTACATACACACCTTGAAATCAAAATCTGCCTCCGAGAAGTTCTTGTGCAGCGCCGGAGACATGAACTGCGTCGTCACCACGATGATACTGCGGAAAAAGCAAAACATTCGCGTACCGTCAGCGTGCGAGGAGCCAGGCGGCTGCCAGGAATAGATGGAGGATAGTTTGCAGCACAGGGCCTCGTCGCCTTCAAGGGGGAGAATATTATCTGCGGGGACTCTGATCTGAGGGCCGGCTGTGTTCCTGAACCATCACTGCGGCAGAAGCCGGAGAGAAGCGGCACTCACTGACTGGTTAGGAGCCTCATGACGCTCCAGTCCCGGGGAAAGATCGTCAGCTTCATCAGGTTGCGGAACACGCAGAAGATCTTGAGTAGGAACTCCTGCCGACAAAAAGGGGAAATTATGAGTCGAGTCCGCAGTGCCCGAGCGCGTCGGCGGGGGCGGCGCACGAGCTTCTCACCTTCAGCTCCTCCTTGCTGTGGAAGTTGTTGAGCAGATGGTGGAAGTGGATCTCAGTCATCTGCTGGAGCAGCGAGAGCAGGCAGGAGACGTACTCGCCCTGCGCGAGCGACGGGAAAAAAAGCAACAGAAACGCACGCGGGTGCGCGTTCAGAGGTGGTGGACGTGGACGCGGCAGAGGGAAATAAAAACCTCCTCGTCGTTCTCGCACGTACCGTGATCTCGGCGGTGCACTGGGGACAGCGCTGGCCTCGGGACGTCTCCACCGAGTGCGACTTGCTCATGATGGACAGCAGCGTCTGCAGCAGCACGTCGAGGAGGCTCTCCACCATCATCTCCACCTCCTCCTGAACGGAGGACTCCTGAAGGCAGCGGGCCAAGCAGGAGGGAGGAAGTTCAGACAGTTTTTATTTTATTTATGAATCCAGCGGATGTGTTTTTATCAAGTAATTAACGTGTGCTTTGAAAGTCTATATGTCCACATCGGGCAGGCTGCTGTACCATAGAGCTGGTCTTAATTATGGAAAAGATGCTGCTCAGAATCCCAGAGCAGATGAGCAGCTCCCTCTGCTGGCGTAGATGCAGGTGGATGTGATGCAAAACCACTGGCAGCAAAATGCTCCGAGACTCTGAGAGGGTGGAGGAAAAAACAGCCACGGAGGCGCACGGGTGAATATTTAAATCAGCTTCACGTGAAAGCAAAAAGGCTGAACTTTCCCACTGTCTCACCGGGGAAGAAGAAGAGGCGGCTCTCCACCGTGCGAGCGATGGACTGCAGCTTGACCACGTCCATGGACTGGCCGATGTCCACCGTGCTGGGCATGCTCCCCAGGGTGCCCCGGACGTACTCGGCCACCTCCTGAACGGTGAACATCTGCAGCAGCTCGTCGAAGATGTCGGGGAAGCTGTTCAGCAGCGCCGCCTGAGGGGGGGACGCGGCACAGAAAACGCCGGGTTTGTCAGCGAAGCGCACGCACGCCCGGGCCGGCTAAAAATACCGGCATGAAATCATCGCGGCGGCGTGAGTGTCGAGTGACGAATGACGTCGTGAGTGTCGAGTGACGAATGACGTCGCTCGTGAAGGCGAGGGTTCTGTTTTCTCCCCGCTGCCTGCGTCCACACGTCCCGGTTCTGACATGTGACGCATCGTCTCGCTTGAGAGGCTCCGGCGGAGGCTCAGCCCGCTGTAACGTCAAACTCGCACAAGGGGGCGCTGTGACTTACTCAGATGGAGGACAGCAGCAGAGAGCGAGCACAGAAAGGCATGCAGCTGATCATCACACTCCTAAATACCATCCAAGAACAGGCCAAGGTAGGGAGTAGGGGAGGAGGGATGGAGGGCTGGGACATCAGGCAACATCACGGACACAATGGAAAGGTGGTGGTGGTGTTGGGGAGGTGTATACATGAGGGTAAATTGAGAAAAAAATAAAAAGACAGATTAATTCGAGGAAGCAAACTTAAAGAGGATGAACTGAAGAGAAACGAGAAAATGTTCACATGCAGAGACGTTCACACAGGACGCGCTGTGCAAAACCGTCACGGCGGCGGGCAGCGAGAGGGCGTGAGAGCCGCCTGACCTGCGTGAAGACCAGGTTCTCGGAGCTGCGGCTGTCCAGGCTCAGGACGAAGCGGATGGACTGGAAGAGCTCCTGGATGCTCGCCCTGAACTGCTCCTCCTCCATCCCGCAGGTGGCCCGCGAGTACAGGATGCGGGACTGGACGATGAACTTGAAGAGGTACTCTAAGGCCTGCCGAGGGGAGGGGGGGGGGGAATCAGACAGAGACAGTCAGCTGTCAGTTAATTATATGCAGAAAAAAAAAATCTCTCTAGCCGTTTCCTTTTAAGGACTGCCGCAACATGGTGGCGCAACCATCTAACCCTCTGATACTCTGCGTCTTCTTCTCTCACACCAACTGACTTTATGTCCTCTTTGGCTTTATCATCTAACTGACTTCCTCACTCCTGATCCTGTCCATCCTGGTCACTCCCAAAGAGAACATGTTGAATTCGCAAGAAAAAAAATCTGTATATGAAAAAATGTGTGTGTGTATATATCAAAAGAGATTTTTATCAAAGTGAAACTTTTTGATAATCTTCTTTTTCATGACACACCAGATGCAATATTTCCTAAATCCTGGAGATCTATCTTACATATCTAACAAAGGGCCCACTGAAAGCTTTTTTAGAAAGATAATCCATCACGTCCAAGAAAACCATTCTGATTTGTGACTCCAAGTTAAGCAAGGTTGCTTCAGCTCAAGACTTGCTTTTGGTGCGAGGGTTAACACAACTTGCTGCAATATGCCGCCGTGCTGAACAACACTCTTGGCAGAGCCGGTCACAATGAAAGTGTGAACATGTCGCCTTGAGAAGCCTAAGTGCTGCTCCGTTATTCTTTCATTGTGAAATGTCATCCAATTGCAGTAATATTGCACGGCGGAGTAAGGCAACTTGCAGTTTTCCTCTTTTCTTCGTGGTCTTCAGGGAATTTTTAGGGCAACTAGTAAGCTAGTTAAGCTAATCTCTTTTAGCATCTTCAGTTGCTTCGTGGTCTTCTTCGTGGTCTTTTTTTTATGGGCAACTAGTAAGCTAAGTAAGTAAGCTAAGTAAACTAATCTCTTTTAGCATCAGCCAGGCAACTTGCAGTTGCTTCCTGTCTTCTTCTTCGTGGTCTTCTGGGAATTATTAGGGGCAACTAATAAGCTAAGTAAGTAAGCTAATCTCTTTTAGCATCAGCCAGGCTTACAGTTGCTTCTTGTGTTGTTCTTCGTGGTCTTCTGGGGATTTTTATGGGCAACTAGTAAGCTAAGTAAGTAAGCTAAGTAAACTAATCTCTTTTAGCATCAGCCAGGTTTACAGTTGTTTCCTGTGTTCTTCTTTGTGGTCTTCTGGGGATTTTTAGCAGCAACTAGTAAGCTAAGTAAGTAAGCTAATCTGCATGAAATATTTTCTTCCTCCAAGGTGGGGCGTGACAGAGGAAGTTTGAGAACCACTGTCCTAATGCCTTGCAAGTCTATGGGGTCAAAAGTCAACTTTGTCCTAGAACATGGGACACTGTCATCGGGATCCCTCAATGCTTCTTGCAAGTCTAACCCTAATTCAAAAGTCAACTTTAATCCAGCCTTAGAGAACATGGGACCACTCAACTTTGTCCTAGAGTTCATCGCATCCCCTCAAGACATAACCACGTCAAATTTGGGAACCACTGGTTTATGCAATGCCGAGAAAATACTTTGCATTGGCAGCTGTCAAAATGGACGTACATGATTGTAGAGTTGGAAACTGAGCGACCCAGTGTGCACAGTTACCTATTCACAGGATGGAACGTCCATCTTGTATTACATTAGGCATCACTCCTTATTGTCCCGGCCTTTCCACGATGTCTTACTAATTAATTCCACAGGAAATAGCCAAAGCAGATAAGGGAGGAAGTGCGGCTGATACTTTACCCTCATGGCTTCCTGGATGTGGTCCTGCCTGACCACCTCAGCCGAACGGTCCATGTACCACTTGAGGCATCGGACCAGCTCCCTGCAGGTCACACATAACCAGCATCAATGACAGATTTGACATGCATGTTTACCATTTTAGATAAATTGCTCTGACCAAAAAAAAAAAAACAATCGAGCAAACTCACTTGTAGGCCAATGCTCCAGCAAAGTTGTTCTGAATGTAGGAGTCCATGACGGGCCTGAAGTGGTAGAATCGGCTGTCCCTGAGCAGGTTTATGATAAATACCTAAACACACACAGACACGTGTCGATGTCATGCTAATCTCAACCGCTCGCAGGCAGCATAAATTATATATAAGCGTGTAGAAGTCGCTGCTTTAATGTTCCTACCAGTGACTGGAAAACCAGCGGCCCGTATTTATCAGTGTTGTCATCTAAAAGACAGAAGAGCGTATCCAGGACATCTCGTAGGAACTGTGAGGAGGGAAACAAAGACAAACACTCGCATTTAAAACCTTAGCGCCGCTGACCAAAATAGAAACAAAGGGTAGCCCCTCCACGGAAATTAAAAGCTTTCTGTCTTAATCCTGAAAAGGAAAATGTCTTCTTTTTTTTTTAAAGTCAGTCGTATAAGTGTAACATCTATTTAGACACAACGGAGTCACTGTTAAATGTTCTGTCTGGAGCTGCAAATCACATTTACTGATTTCTTGAGACTGCTACACTACTATCAATACATTTATGTTAGATTAATTATAGGATGACATCAACCTTAACGATTTCCTCTCCGCTTATCTGACGTAACCTTCCGAGGATGTCCAAAACCCTGTCTGGATGGGCCTTCCAGTTCAAAAGAGCCAGGAGGTCCACTGGGGGAAAAAAACAGAACATAATAGGATCAAATTAAATCAAAGTCAAATGTCTCGTCACAGATAATGTGCAACAGAGAAGAACCACTGCAGCGTCAAAGTACCATTTTGTGTGAGTTTGGTGGAGCACAGTATGGTGGACACCCAGAAGGTTTCTTTGGGGCTTCTCTGGAAGGGCAGGTTGGCCGGCAGGTTGGGGCAGCTGTTGAAGTCCTCTTTACAGCAGGGCAGGCTGAGGTACAGGCCCTGGTTGCTGAAGGTGGCGTTTTCATCACACTGAAAGTTGGCGACAAGAGGGAGGGGAATTACAATTACTTAAGTTTCTTTCTTTTTAAAGATGTATCTTTTTTATTTTATTTAGTGCACTGTGCACTTTCACCACACACGTGTTCTCTGCTGACGCCACATTTTCCAGCTATAAATTTGGAATAATGTTATTTAAAGAATTAACTTGCATAATTGATCAAAAAACTTCAGCGAATTATAAATGACAATTACAGAATGCATACATTAAGTAATATCAATGAGATTTCTTTTTATTATTTCATCCTCTGAGATTTCTCTTTAATTGAACGTCTAAAAAAATTGTATCATAAACTGGCTGACAGTATCGAAGGAGGACCCAGAATATTAGTGGTGGGTCATCGCACCACTTTAGTGTTGACAGCACGTTGTTGAAGGGGGACAAACAAACACTGGGCAGTTTAATAAATGTTTCCAACAAAGACTGTGACCCCAGAGCCATGGCAATAAAGAAAAACCATCCAATAAAGACAAGAACAGCGCTACAAGCGGGTGACTCTGCAAGACTGACATCCCACACAGCCGAAAGACTTGTCAAACACAAAAATCATACAATTCATAAAGTAAAAGAAATTGTGTGCATTTTAAAGAGGGGTTATATAACTCACTTGTTAACAGACAAGAGCAGTTCCATCAGCCTCTTTAAGCAGAGACTGAACACAGCACCTGCATGAAAATTGGGCTACCCTTCGCTGCAGGTTGCTGCCACTGCAACATGTAGTTTAGAACTTTAGGAAATTGAATAGCTGGGTTTAAAGGTCCCGGGTTCCACTGCAGTTTTAGGGAATATACATTTTTCTATAATACTTATCTAACTCTGCAAATTGCAAACCCTAAATTCTAAAATTAATTAAAAAATAAATGACAAAAAACAAATATCCCTTTTATTAACTGCCTAGAATACAACTTCATACTCAAAAAATAGTGAATATTTTCCATGTTTAGAACTTTGCATACCTTGTACACATACAGCTCGTGGCTTTCATCAGACAGCGTGGTTCCGTCTTCTCTCATCAGAGGGGTGAAGGCGAAACCGAAAAGTTTTTTCTCCCCTTTGTCCTTTGCTGAAAGGAAGCGCATTGTTACATAAACGACATCAACCAGACGACTCCGTATTTGAACCCCGGCAATGCGATAACGCAAGTCCCGGTGAAAATGGTGCGCTGGGGTGTTGCGGCTGCCACTGCATTCATGACTCACTGGAGCAGTGTCGAAACTCGAAGCGTAGGTGGGAGCCCCTGAAACGGTCTATAGGAATCGGCAGCTTGACCATCTCACTCCAGCGGGGACCGTTGTTGTGGTACAGGACGAAGGAACGATACTCGCTGGCGTTGGGCTCCCCGCTGCCCAAACTGATGCAGTCCTGCGGAGAGAAGGATGCAACGCGTGCCAAGTGGAACATGTGGACAGTGTGACGGCGAGGCTACACCCGTGATGAACACTGGGACACGTGCGGCGTTCTGAATTAGTCAAGTGAACGTATATGTCATACTTTGAGCGTGTCCCCGTCGGCGTAGAGAACATAGAGCGTGACTTCGATGTTCTTCTGGACGCTCTTGCCTCCCCTCTCGAACTCCCCGCGCTCCAGGGTCAGATACAGGTCATTGCGAGTGTCACCTAGAGCAATTACACAAGACAGCCGTTAATTAAGGAGGAACTCGGCAAACTATTTATGGGCTTCGGGAGGCATCATCCAGCTGTATCGCTACTATTATCAGGTGAACACACAAATCAGTGTGTTTGTAAACTTCAAAAACAATGCATGTTTTTTCTATTTAAAAAGGAATTCAGTTTACTATGATACAATGTTGGTTGATGCACCAAGTTTGATCAAATAAGAATGAATGCATCAAATATGTGCAATAAAGACTCTTGACTTTTGTTTGCAAAAATGTTTTTTTGTCATATGAAGTTTTCTTCATATGGTTCAACATTTAATAAAACCCTTAGAGGTGCATGTCATTAGCCGAGTAGCATAATTGCCTAAGTCACTTTTTGACCAAATTGTGATGTCTGCCTAACTTAACCAATGTGCTTGCCAAAAAATGTGTTTTTTCTTGTTTTACGAAAACGTTCAAATATGACTTAGGCAACTATGCTATTAGGCTAACGATGTGGTGCTTCAATTGCAATACCACATTCAGCCACCGGTTCGGCACGGAATCAAACCACGCAGAAACTATGTGAGGAGCTACAAGCACAGCAAGGTCACTGGAGTTGCCTCCATCAGGTTTTGTTGCATTGTTTGATAAAGTTTGCATCAAGTGCTAAGTTTGACAAATGCTGAGTTTGTTTTGATGGTCATGTTCAAGTGTCCATCCAGTCTTGACGCATTCGGAACAATTTCACGACCCAGATCCCCTCAGCACCGTCTCCGCCCCTCAAACACAGATTTGGGAAAATTATATCAGGACTTTAGAAATCCGAAAAACTAAGGAAGACAAAACATACGCCTTGCACTCAACATGTTAACACTACGGACATAAGGCTGACAAACAGGCCGAGCGCTCAACATCGATTAAGGGGCTGAGGGGAGGACAAGGTGCAAGGCAGTCCGTGCTCCTGTCACAGCCTGTGTGAGTGTGCGGCGCACCGAGGCTCATGGCTGCCTCGCCACCTTTTGTAAGGTCAGCGTTTAATGAAATAAATATCAGCGGCAACAGTCGAGGGAAGATATTGCAGTTATTTATAAAATCAGATTACAGTTATTTATATCCAAGTCATTTCCTTGGGGACGGATGAGTCACAAGGGTTGATATTGGGGAGGTATTTCAGGCAAAAGGAGAGGAGCGCGAGAGGGGGAGGGGAGGAGGAGAGGCGGAAGAGTGGAGGAGGAGGAGGGAGGATAATGTATTCTTTGTAGACTGCAGGTAGAGCTGCGTTATCTGATGAAACATACAGAAATAAACACGCAGCTCTTTCCCTTCCTTAAGGTTATCTTTGAGGACCTGCTCGCACCCCGCCCCCGCCCCCACCCCCGCCACAGATCTGGCGCAGTGTTGCAGAGACAAACAGGGTCCCTCAAAGTGTCGTTTCACATGTGTAGAAGTCACGGATGACACGTGTCTCTCCTCTCAGAGTGCAGATTTACAACAGTTGAGCTCTGCCGTCCCGTGAACTCCAGGGACTCTCAGCTTTTAACAAACGTGCCTGATTGAGACAGACACGCTTTGCAGGGGCATTTTTCTTTTCTTTTCATCACTCTACATGTCAAGAATGAGCAAACGTCTAAAGTCAACAAACAACACGGAACAACAGGAAAGCGTACATTGCGTATTTCTCATCCCCATACATGATGCATAATTGTGATGCAGCTGCTTACTCTTGTGGCTTTCCACTGGGCCTCTTTTCAATTATAAGTAACTTCCGTTTATGTAACTACTGTAAGATAAACACACACTCGCCGCCCTGGTATTGGGTTGGACCTTCTTTTGCTTTTAGAGCCACCTTCAATCTCCGCATAGAATTCAACAAGGTTCTGAAAAAATCGTTCAATCCATGATGATTATGTGGTTGATGCAGATTTGTCCCAAAGGTTGTGTTGGACCTGATTAAAGCTTTATGACAGTGTGTGTTATATTGCATGAAGTAGCCTTAAGAATGTCTGTCCACTGTGGTTATCAAGTCAAGACATTACCTCCTGTGCCTTCCAAGAAATCACCTATAATGCTTTGTAGTGTGAGGAAGCATGTCAAGTAACTTCCAGGCACCTTATTGTCACATACAATAATGAAATAATAATAATAAAAACATAACTGCTGCTGGTTCAATTCTTAATTGTTTCACTGAGTGCCTTATGAAGGTTTAAAACCAACAGCATTGAGCAGAGTTTGGAACAGCTGGAGGAACGGAGCAGCTCAGCACCATCTTCCCATGCAGTGGTGACATTGGTGCTCGATTGGCACAAAGAGGCACCAAAAGTGCCAAGAAAACATCGTCTCCACCAGCAGCAGCCTGAGCCGCTAACACAACAAGCCGCGCCAGATCTGAGCTTTCGTATTTTCTGGTTGTTTTTTTGAATTCTGACCCCATCTGAAAGTCACGGCAGAGATCCCGACTCGTCCGATCAGCTGAGGTTTCTATTTTTTATTTTATTTTTTTCTAAAACTTGTTGCCCAGATTTGGCGAGGCCGTGCAAAGTCAAGCCCAGTTTTCCTGCTCCGAGCTGACGGGAGCGCCACCCGGTGTGCTCTTCTGCTGCTGCGGCCAATCTGCTTCAAGGTTTTCGACGTGCGGTTCAGAGGTCTGCTGCCAACCTTTCGCCACCCGGGGGCCGCTACTCGCTGGGTATTTTCAAACGTAACCAAGGAAATGGCTGCGCTTGAAAATCCCAGTCGATGTGAAAAAACTCAGATTTGGCCTTTCGCAAAAAAGCGAGAACAAAAAACACTCCTCTGCTACATTCTGACGCTCAGTATCGCCTTGACCACGTGTTGCCGCCGGGTGATAAAGTGATCAGTGAGTGCATAATGTAACAATGAATAAATATGTGTGACTGATTTTTGTGGGGGGGGGTTTTCACTTTCACAGCATTTTTTTACTCCACACGTCCGACTTCCAAGCGCCGTTCCTTCTTTATTTGGTCTGGGATCGCATTGTTCCCGACCGGAGAGTCGCTCGGGGAACTCCGGCGTCCTCTCCTCTACCTCTCGCGCCTTTTCCGAGGATATTTCCCCTTCCTGGCACACTCCCCCCCCCCCTCCTCTTACACCCCTCTTGCGGCATCCCTCCGCTCCTTCATCTGCGTCCTCCGCGCCCTGATCCCCGACCCTCCCAACCCTCCGTTCCTCCGAGCCATCTGGCCTCTGCTCTCCCCCTCCGCCTCCTCCTCCTCCTCCTCCCTCCTCCGGCCCCCGAAGCTCCCTTGTCCCCATTACCGCCCACCGCTCTTTGCCTCCTCACCTGGCAGGATGACATCTGGGAAACCCAGTTTGCGTGTGAGTGCCAGCGCCCTGTTGAACACAGCCTGGTTCTCCCGTCTGATTTGCTCCAGCTCTCCCCGCAGCAGCTGCAGGGAAATGATGAGGCCTGGAGGCAGTAGGGGGGAGGGGGAGGGGGGAGGAGGGGAGAAAGACGTTTGTGAGCGCGCGCGTGTCCGAATAAGAGCGCGTTTAAAAGGGAGGGCAGGGTGGGAGGAAAAGTGAAACTGAAGGAGGCGAAGGGACAAAGACAGGGAAGGTTGATATGTGAGACGGGAGCGATGGAGGGGTATTTAAAGGACATTAGTCAGAGAGTGGGGGAGGGGGAGGGGGAGGGGGAGTGGATGGGAGCGAGGCAAAGAAAAACAATATGGGCATGCGCGAACCAAGTGAGGAGACTTTTGTGGGTCTTTAATCACATATCAAACCGTTGGAGGCGCATGAATAGAAATTATGAACGGCGTTGAGAGTGAAGGGAAAGTTATAGGGGACAAATGTACAGTTAAATTTATTGTAAATTCTGGAATTTCAGTTAACAGGAATACAGAGTTTTGCAATTAAGGTTGAAAAAATGCTGGATAACTGTTGTGATAATCAACTTGTTGTCACTTCCTGAGGAAATTTTATCAAACACTGCGTTTTCAGCACTGTTAAAACATTCAGGGGGTTTGTTGTTGCAGACAGACTTTTATTTTACCACTCATTGCTCTCTGATTTTGTAGGTTTTTATTTTTAAGTTTACGTGAGCAAAATATTCTTACGTGTTCAGTTGGACTCTATTTTAGGTCAGTCTCTTTGGCACTGCATTTTTTTTTTTAACACTGCTGACCAAAAAAAACCTCCCACCATTGAACATGTAGTACTTTAATTTGGCAGTCAAATAGACACGGTGCCGACGCTGAATTTTCTAAAGCAGATTACATAAACTCTGATCATATTGGTGCAGAATCAGAAATCCTTTGGATCAGATAGCTTCTGTTTCTTTTTGCATTTCCCACTCGTCTAAGTCTTGGTGTCGATGGCTGTTAAAGGTCCCACTTCATACTTTATTTTTCATCGAAGACGCCACAGGAGCAGCGTTACATGGATAAATACCCCCAAAACGTACATGGATCTGTAGATAACTATATATTTAGTCTCTGATACTTTGCCGTACCTTCCACTTGGCTGGAAGGGAACAAAAGCAAGGCAGCAGCACTGGGCTCTTGCCTCCAGCCTTGATATCAATGCCCTCTGTGACATCAGCAAAATAACTGAACTGTTGATAATGGGAAACATTTCTCTTCCAATCCGAATCAAAGAGAGATTCTTGTCCATTCTGATATATTTTAAACACAGTGAAAAAATAATTTAACAACTTACTATTGCCTTCAAATTGCATCAGTGTTACTTTGGTTCTTGTTGTTAAACTTGTTGCTGTATCCCAGTAGTGTTCTTGTCTTATGAGGATGTAAATCAGCTTTCTTGCTAACTCTTTCACATTTACATTGCTCGTTAAAATGGACTTTTGTTCCAAATTTATTGATCTGTCAGCTGATGCATGCTGTACCTCCCAAACATACAAATAAACAAAACCAAAAAAGTAGGGATGCACCAATACCACTTTATTACAAACGAGTACTTGCATTTCAGTACTCACCAATACGATACCGAGTACTTAATAGGGCTATTACACATTATAGAATTACTTTGATTTTCTACTTTTTCCACAGTTGTTCTGCTATTTGAACAACATTCCACAGCATGACTTTCTAGAACACGGTGTGACTGTTTCACTGCAGTACAGGCACAAAATTGTCATAAACATACACATTTAATTGCTGTCAATGTCGTATCGGCATGTATTTTACAAGTACGTTTAGAGTACTTCCCCCCGGTATCGGTATCGCTGCACCCCTAAACTAAACAATGAAATGACAATGAATTTAGAATCAAGTCCAAAACCCCACAGACTGAGGCAGCGTTTACCATAGTTGGTGCTGGGAGCCGAGTACTTGGTGTTGGACTTGCGGATGATGTTCTCGTGTATCTGGTACCACTCGTTCTCATTGTTACATCTGGACAGAGAGAGAGGGCGGGGGGGGGGAGAGACAGTTGGCTACGGCTGTTGAGAATGCACCCATTAGCGGGTCCAGATGGAGGGATCAGGACCGCGCTCGCGCGTGGGGACTACACGAACAGCATGTGTCCCAGAGACGATTTCCTCCTGGAGGGAAAAAAAGGTAGCAGCAGGGGGAGGTGCTATCAAGCATCACATTAGCCCAAATGCACAGCTCGCTAAGCAAACCTGACAGCCAGCTCTCTACCAGCCTTTTTCATTACTGTGGGCCCGTAGGCCCCTGGGATGGCAGAGGGAAGCGCGCAGACTTGGAGCGTTATAGGAGCCGACAGTTTGGAGGCAGCTCGGCACTGAATCACTGCTTGCTTTTTAAAAGGGAAGAGCTTTTCGCCCCAGCGCAGGAATTCAATAAAACAGCGACACGACAGCGCTCTATTCTCGAAAGCTTTATTTCGCACGGAGCTGGATAGTTATCCTCCGCCCTCCCGCCCCTTTAGAAAAAAATACTTGGAAAATAACAGGCAGGCAAGCCGCCCGTCAAACGAGAAGGCGAAAGTGTACGAAGGACCTTTGAACCCGGGCTGGATGGTTGCTGAAGGACGGAGGATGCAACCGCTGAGCTCAGCGCTATTTGACTTTGTCCTCTAACTTTGCTCATTTGCTTAAGTGTCATTGCTCTGGGCCTCGTCCCTCCTCCTCTCGCTGCCTTGGCTACAGGAGCGACTTGGACGGAAGCAGCCAGTTTCTCCCAACAGTGCGCTATCTTGGGCGAGAGGCGGTGGGCAGCTATTGATTTTCACTTCATTCCGGTCTAAAAGCGCAGCCAAGCGCTCTCAGTGATCACGCAAGACGCTTGCAGAGACACTCTCACGTCCAAGAAGGAGACTTTCTCCCCCACCCCCAAAAAAAACCAACAAAACAGATGACTGGTGCAGAAAGGACAAGGCTGTTTTTTTGGCTCTTTTCACGGCGGTGTTCACGAGCAGTCGTCGCTGACTCACGTGTAAACTTTGAGCACAAAGTCCTTCTCCTCCTTGAGGTCCGTGATGGTGTGGAACACGTCGCTCATGGCGAGGACGGCGCAGCCGTAAGGCCGTCGGTACTGCACGTGAGGCGGGCCCTTCTTGGAGTCGTTGAGCAGCATGCGACCTGGGAGCCACACCAGAACACACGCGTGACGACTCGCCTCGCCCGACGTGACGGCAGATTCGCTCTGCTTTGTTTTTGTTAGCGCTCTCAGCCCTCAGACTCACCAGTTCTGACGACATGAGCCACGATGTAGAGGTCTCTCTTCAAGTCTTTACTGCTTAGGTCCTGCGGAGGAAGTGCAGTGAATGACGATGGACTCGTGTTGGAGACAAATTACGAGTGTTTGTCCTTATTCACGGTGGTGCAGTGGTGCAGGTACACAGAGTATCGCCACTTGTTTTTCAGTCAGCATTCCACAACTTCCACTTCTCAATCCACTCTGATGCGAATCATTCAGTACTGTCTGCTAGCCAAGTGGTACAATTTTCATTCATAGGATGGCGAGGGCATGACCCACACTACGCTGCTTATAATCGGCTAGCACTCGTCACCTTGGTTGGTTAGATTGAAGTTAGATCGGTGACATTTAGGCATGTGGAAGACTGATAGTGGCTACTGCACTGCCTTGCTGTAAATCAGCTGTTTCAAGAGGCAGTTTTTAAAAAAAAAAGAAACTACTGGCCTCTATGAATTACTGGCCAGGAGAGTAAGTTGCCCAAATTTGCAGGTGTGGATGGATGAAGAAATAAGGAATAGTTCACCCAAAATGGATAATTATGCAATTGCCTTTCAGTAGCCAGCAGGGCAGTATTGAGTCAGTAATTACATAATTGCATGATCATTATTACAGCCTGAGGTCAAGCAGCAGAAATGATGTGACGTTTTTGGGAAACTGAATAGCGTAGTCTGATATGTCAATGTTTATAAAAACAGGGCGTTTATCATTTGCTGCATGGGCTGCTTATTAAAAAGGGGTGTACCCACTTCTCAGGGCACCACTACACCACTGCTTATTCATTGTCCAAACAGGAAGTTGTGTTACCGTGAAGAGAGCACACAGGCGATCCACCTTCTCCGGGTTCTTTGGTCCTCCATTTTTGTTCAGTTTCACCATGAACTTCTCGCTGCAAGAGCAAAGACATCGTAGAATCAGCCCAGTCTCACAAGACTGTTGCGTATGCGCGTGCGGCCGCCACCGCTGACATTCCTCCGCTCACCTGATCTGTTTGGCCTCGCGAGTGTCATACAGAGAGAAGAAGACATCTGCATCCTCGCTGATGCTGTTGTAAGTGAAGCTCTTCAGGTTGATGAAGAGGTGGTGCGACACGGGGACACGGCAGCCGTCACCGTGCCGCTGTCTCGTGCCGTCACCCTGGGAACCGGGGAGAACAGTGACCGCTAAACAAGAGCGGGCTCCTCGCGCGCCGCGCTGCATGCAGATCAGCGCCTTTGACAAATCAATGAGGGAAGTCTGTAATGTGAATAATCCATTTATATATATCATCTGCAGTGTGTGCGTTTGAGCGCTAACGCAGTGGGGCAGATCAGGCTGCCAGTATTTTGCACAGTGAAGTTGTTTCATTTCTGGATTCTTGTGCTTTTCTGTGTGTGTGTTTTTTTTTTTGTTTTTTTAAAGTTGGGGAAAATATATTGAATTTTAAAAATATTCTACTAAGACAGTGGATACTTTTAAGAAAGGCCTAAAAAATACCTTTTTTAAATAGCCAATCGCTAGATAGTTATTAATACTTGGCCATAAATTGATGTTTTAGTCCTTAGCATAATTTTATATCAGAAGTTTTAGTCTCACAAAGCTGTTTTCAGTAGTAAAACCTGATCAAAATAGCAAGCAATTTCTCTGCAAAGTGCTTGAATTTTCATTGTTATTATTAAATGTATGTATTTGTGGGGGGAAATTAATCCAAACGATATGTAGGAATTTTTTCAGATGAAAATATGTGAGTGTCAGTAGACATTTTCAATAGGAAAGGCTATTGTTTTTATTTTTATATTTTATTTCCATCTTGTCTCTCGGTGAAGCTAAGCTAAGCTAAACTAACGGTCTCCTGGCACACAATGATTGCGTCCAGCACTTTGCTGTTAGAGCGAAAGCCAGATGTTTCATTTTAAAATAAACGCAACGGCAACAAGTTCAGCAGCGGACGTTTCCTCCTCCCCCAACGTCTAAAGTGCTCCGCCGCCACATTAATGTGCGCATCTTGTGACATATGTGGTCCCTGTGGGAACCGGGGCCCACTCTGGCAGCGCTGGTGTGAGGTGTTTTTTCATTTTTTTTCATGGAGCAGAGCGATTACACCTTGTGCTTTAAATTTTACATCAAGCCTTCTTAACCCCTCGAGCTCTCGCTCTCTCCGCCTCTGGTTGCAAGTGGGAGAATTCCTAGATCTCAACCAGTTGTGGGGCGGAGGGGGGGGACCTGGATGCTAAATAACTCATGGCTCTTCTTCGCTGTGGATGGCGGTTTTCAAAATAAAAACACAGAAAAAAGGCGGCTGCGGAGAGTGAAAACGGCTTTCAAGGGACCTTACCTGGTTTGTGCTTTGCTGACCACAGTGTCTGCTGGATACATGCTTCAAGACAGAACAAAATCAAAGAAAAGAAAGAAAACACGTCAGATCAGTCGGCTCGGTCTTTACTGCCCCCCCCACACACACACACAGAACCCAGAGTTCATTTATCTTACGGCCGCCTCAGCAGCAGAGTGGCTGCTGCAGCGGCGCTGCTGAGAGGAGCCCACATGAAGCAAAACGTGAGTGTGTGGGAGAGGACAAAGCCGGCGTCGCCCACACACACACACACACACACACACACACACACACACACACACACTCTCTGCTTAGCGGCATGAAAGAACTCCTCTACACCCTGAGATGAAGAGGTGCCAAGGCCTTGAGCCGTGCCAATAACCAGCTCACTTTCATCGACACAGTCATGGTGGGGGGGGTTGGCAAGGGAGAGCCACTATGTTGTCCCTGGACAGGGCATTTAGTGCAAAGCTGAGAAACATGGCCATGGGACAAAGGGA
The DNA here is from genome assembly GCA_009823395.1 of Thamnaconus septentrionalis. NCBI lineage: Eukaryota > Metazoa > Chordata > Actinopteri > Tetraodontiformes > Monacanthidae > Thamnaconus > Thamnaconus septentrionalis. The sequence continues at coordinate 14,140,644 of CM020512.1, read as the reverse complement.
GGCTGCGGGGCCGCGTGGAGCTTCGGGCTTCTGGACCAGGAAGGATCTCCGTCCTCTAGAAAAGACTCCAGCGGTGGGTTTCATAACAAACAATGCCGTAATCGCGTGTGTTTATAATAAATAAATAAATAAATACATAAATAGAAATTTGCGTCCGCCTCAGTGAGCCCTTGCTCCGTGTGTCTGCTTCGCAAGTGAAAGTCCCACATCAGTGAAAGACATTTTTCTCGCCATCATTTATTTAAAGGAGTCTGGTTTGTGGTTTACGCAGCAACAAAATGCTTAAAAAAAAAAGAATGAAAGTAAAAAAAATACCTCATTTCATATTTAAGAAAAAGCCGAGGCCCGTGAAAAATTCATTGGTTTGCATTTTCTTTTCCATAGCATCACCTGGGCACTGTCACCGCGCATCACGTCCGCGCTGCTCGCCAGCCGTCACGTGCGCGCAAGAGGCGGGCGGGGGTGGGGGGGACGGTAGAGGGGGAAAAGGGGAGGGGGGAGAACTCGCTCAATATGGTGGCAAGATAAGCATAAAGAATCGGTGCCATGAGGCGGCTCCGGCAGCTGAACGGCGCTCCCCACCACCCCCCCCCCCACCCCCCCTCGTATGGATGATTTGATAATCGGCGCGCTCGCACATGCCAACACATCAAATCCGAGCGCACGGCTCTCGTGCGCACGCGCAGGCCGCGTGGTGAGAACGACGGGAGGAGATGGCGTCGTTTTAAAGCGTCGCCGCTGCTTTAAAAATCTCTCGCTTTGGTTGCTAAAGCAACGCGGGGACTCTGTTCCATGATGGCGTTTGGTAAAACCCTGATGAAGATTGAAGCGTATATAAAGGCCCAGAGTGGAAGATTCAGCAGCATCTACTGCCAAAAAATGATATTGCAGACACTCTAGGAGCCATGGTTTAAAAAAAACAACACAAAACCCCTCAAAGATGCACGATCGTGAATATTGTAGAAACGTGGTAGTTTAATTACTAGTGGAGCGTCTCTTTATTTAAAAAAAAAAAAAGTCTTATTCGCAAAGGAAAACACAACAGTTCTTTTCTTATTCTTATTTCGCTGGCTGCGTCGAACTCCTAACTTGGCGACGACGCCTTCTGATTCCGTTCTAATGCCATTTCAAATCCCTTCAAACCTCTCGCGCCGGTCCTTTAAGAATCACCTCGCGCGACTTACCAGTTTATAAAGCTCCGATATGCTGATCTGATCCGGATCCACCATTTCAAACTCCTTTCTGGGAACAAGGTCTAAGCCGAGGTGCCTGGTTGAGAGATGGATTAGAGGGGAGTAGCGAGAGGGAGAGGAAAACAGCAGAGAGAAGAGAAATCAATGCTCGCATGATAAGAAAAAGGTGAAGGGTCCACTTCATTTCCACTTCTGTTGAGCATATCAAATGTTGAGCCGCCTGCATGGAGAGCAGCATGTTGGTTTTACTTGCTTGAATCAAAGACTTATACGATTTGTCTGAACATGTCTCCGTCTTAATCCAAAATAAATTCTCTCCGCGTCTTTTTCTGCTTGTTTCTGAGCTCCTACTCAAGCACTTGGACATCTTTGCAATTTCAGATGATTTAATCAAACCTACACGTATATTACACCTTACAAGTTAAAAGAATAGTTTTGAATCCCTTTTTTTGGAGATGATTAGACGAGAACATGGTTCATGCCTGCATGTATAATGTAAAGCTACAGCAGGCTACTTCAGCACACAGCCTACAGCATACGTTACATGAGCCACCCTATTTCTTCCAAAGGCAGAAAAAAAAATCTTTCATCTTAATAATTAAGATGCGCTACTGTGTCTGTTTAAAACTTAACAGCAGCCAAAGGGCGAAAAAAAAGAGACACTTTTCACTGAGTTTCGCTGAGGGCAGAAAACCTCTTGGCTCGGACAGCAAATCCTTCATTGGTGGACTGGCAAGTGTTCCGGACCACGTGACTGGGAATGTTTCCCGAAATGCCAAACTTTAAGAGAGTACAAAAGTGTTCTGGTGGGTCGGATGAGTGCCTCGTCAAAGACCAAACACTTCAGACTGTCATTCAGATTCGAAATGTTCCACTTTTGAGAGCTTCGGTGTAAAAATACAGCGAATCTCACTGACGTCTGGTGAAACTCGGCCATGGTGCGCATATTTCACAACACTCATGATATTAATTCCGGCATGGACAGAAATGCAGCTGGGTATTAGTCACATTGTGTTGAAGGATGAAGTGTAGATCTAATAAAGACAATGTTTTATATATAATTTATTGTGAATCATTTTGGTCACCTTGGCATTTGTTTCTAAATATGAATAAAATATTAGAATTTCAGGGTTTTGTTGTTTGGTCCCATTGGAAAACCTCCCTGGAAACAGTGGAATAATTGTCACGGAACACACATGAAGTGGCTGCACCAGGAGGTTGGAGGTAATAACTGGGTTGAGTACAGTGGCTGAAGCCGGCGCAGTTCGCTGCTTTACACCTCTGCCTGCCGCTGTCATATATTATACTGTAACCGTTCACTTAAACACAGTGATGCAGCCCGAAGTCCCGGAGCACTATCACTGCCGCTGTGATCCCCTGACCATGAAATTAGATCACAGCAGCGCTCAGGTCAGCGTGCGCTCACAGAGCGCCGACCTCAGCACGCACGCAAGTACGTGGAAAGATACAGTGAGACGACACCGCGATGTTTTTTCCACCTTAAAACGATAGTTTCCAAAATGGTTTTTCACAATTATTATGTTGACTTGCAGTCAGTGTTGTTGGGATTGCTCCAAAAAAGTAGTCCAACTACTGATTACTAATTACTCCTTTAGCAAGTAATCTAGTTACTTATTTAACTACTTTGTTTCATAAGTAATGAATTACTAATTACTTTAGTTTCCTCACATAAAGTACAACAAACCACAATATTCTTTGATTTAGACGACATGAACTCAAAATAATGTTTGCATTTTCAGCTAGAAACGTAATCGCTTTTTTTTCTTTTGCCGCCGCCATGCTTGTTTTTTGTTGTTTGGTGCGTCGTCGCATATCATTGACGTTGCATGCACGGCTGCATCATTGTTGTTTTGTTTTTTTTTAATTTCAGACATTTTGTGGAGAAGATATTTTTAGCTTGTAAAATATTTCAAAATTATCGTTACTTGATAAAGTAATTATGATATAATTACCAGTTTTGCCACAGTAATCCCATTACATTACTCTGTTACTTTAATAAGTAGTTTAATTACAGTAGTCGGTTACTTAGTAATAGGTTACTCGCCAATGCTGCTTGTAGTGGTGCGAGAGATTTGGATGCAGAGGATTATAGGATTGGATGTTAGATAAAGGTAGATGATTGGCTGTGGCGGCCACTAGGGGGACGAACTGAGGAGAAGAAGAAGAAGAAGAAGAAGAAGAAGAAGAAGAAGAAGAAGAAGAAGAAGAAGAAGAGGTGGTGACACGGCAGCCATTCACACCGTGCGGCCGGCAGGCGTGCTGGGGGACTGCACAACCTGGCCGCCACCCTCCCCTGAGAACACGCCTCACTTTATGACAAACACTTCACACATCAGCATCAACACCTCTTGTGAAGGAAGCTCACAACTTTTTTCCATATGGCAGAAGTGCAAAATGAGATGAGACCAAAGAAGAAGAGCAGCAGTCAGTGATATTGCGCATCTCGACCAATAATACACCTGGGTGGTCTGCAAACAGACCTCCAAAGGCATTTAGACAAGTTTTAAGAAGACATACAACGACTTCCTCTTTGGTCTATAATGAAATTGTTGGTTATGTCAGATTTTGAAGGTCTGTTTTTCACTGTAGAGGAGCAGGGAAAAGACTGAAACATTGCGATTTGAATTTGGATCCCAACTGCTCTCACTGCTGGAAACAAAGCATCTGGTTGGCATCTCTGGCATTTTCAAGTCACCTGTTTCTTGAAGAAAAAAAAAAACGTCTATGTCCATGAACGTATGTGTCTATAGCCACTTTATCCGGATGAGCAGGAAAGCTTAATAGGCTTTCTGTTGCCTGCCTGCTGCATCCTACCACCAAGCTTCCTCGCCACCCACACGCAGCCCCGCCGGAGCCCTCGCGTCGTGGTTTCTGTCACGGACGGCCGTCATAACTCAGTGGGAAGGAGTTTGAAACTGGCAACAGTGAGACTATGACTTTACACTTCCTCCCGCGGGGATATGCATTGACTTTAAGCCGCTTGAGATTCGCTCATCTGCTAAATGACCATGAAATTACATCATAGAGGATTTTATTACGCACCCACTCACCCAGTGTTGTAGATGTGCTCAGTGCCAGAGACACATGCCTTTCTCCCAGTAGCCGACAGTTAGAAAACAAATGTTTGGTTTTCTTTCTTTTCTTTTTTTTCAAAGCAAGGCCCACTCACTCATTGCCCCAGTCCAGCCGCACGGTGATGTGGCGCTTGATCTCACGAGTCTGGTCCTGGGCGAGATGACCCTGGATCAGCTGCCGACGCAGGTCGATGAGCTCATTCATCACATGACGCAGCTTATGGAACAGATCCACCTTGTGTTTCTGTTGAGCCAGAGGAGATTCAGTTAGGATGTACGTGACCTCCAGGCCGCGGCAGGAATTATTGCCGAGGCTCCTCTAGTGGTTCACCTGATACAGCAGGATGAAGGAATAGCTTATTTTGCCGATACACATATCTGACAAAACAAAGATAATTTCATGCAAAATTCAACATAGTCAGTGACTCAAAAAATAATTTGGCCCTGCGGCTTATTGTAGCCGTTTCTATACGGTACAATGAACAACAACAGAAAATCATTTTTCATCAAACAAATTACATTATAATACATCAATTATCACAATGACTAAAAAAAATTTTAAGTCTTATTAAATTATCCTCTGATGAGGATGTTGTTCAGCATTAGAAGAAGCACTTCCAATGTTTTTTTAACATTGTAGGACAAAATGAAAAGAGTGAGACATGAAAACAAAAAAAAGTTCAATTTGGAGAAAACAAATGCATTGCATTGATTTAAAGTAAGATGAAAACATCAAGCACTAGCCTGAAATTCAAAGTCCAGCGGCTCCTCCAATGAAACAAATAAGACACAATAATAAACTCTCCCCGCAAGGGTGCTTTACCCTGCATCTCCTGTATGCCAAGAACAAGGCTTAATTTGAGTGCTCTCTGTTCTCCCCAAGCGCCGCCAGAAGTCCTCTTTACCTCTCAGGTTTGTTTAATAAATGCAAACATTAAGCGCGGCCACAAAGAAATAATAGGCGCTGCGTTTTCCCTAATGCTCGTAGCTGCCGCACAGACTCCAGTCAGGTGTGATGAGCCCTTTTAGAGCATCTATTCTAAAGAGGATGACTGTGTTCATTATAATGCAAGAGCTCGAGCCATTACTCCCCGAAGTGATACCATAAATTGTAATCTGCCACAATAAGGGAGGGGATTGGGTGGGGTAGGAAAAAAAAAAAGGCATCGACATCAAGCCGCGGCTAAATCCTATTATTACGGCTGCGAACTGTGGCAACATGGCCCATATCACACAGGGGGTGAGCACCAAAATGAGCACTGTTAAATCAGAGCTCCACATTAGTTGAGCTTCAGAGGAAGTTACATCACCGCGCCGATGCCTCGGGTGCCTCGGTCGCTCGGAGCGCGAGCAGTCCTCAGCAAAGAGGTTATGTAAAAACTCGCTGCCATCTCCGCATTGTATCCACTCCAGCTCCAGAAACTCCCGAGCCCGAGCAAGCACTTCAGCTCGCTCCCCCGCTCCCCGCCCCACATGACATGGAGCAGGATTAAGGATGCTTCGGGTTTCCTCTAATCACTTCTGCCCCGGCAAGTGGAGGCAGACGGACTGAAGGCTGGCAAACAAGCGGCAGATCTGGAGATGACGCAGAAATGGCAAGAGGGCCCACCGACACCGGCATCGATCGGCCGCTAAAGTGACGCAGTGTGAAATTGCACGCGACAGGTCCGCGGGCCATTAACTGTGTCCGAGCGACCGCCACCTCGACTCCTGCATAAGTGGAAGGCGGAGGAGAAAAAAAAAAAATCGTAAGGTGGCTGTCAGGACGACACGCAACGGGAGGTCTCTGGACGAGCTGTCACTGCACGTTCGCTCTGTTTTCTTTTTCAGGACCTTCATGACTTTTGCTGGAAAAGCAGCCAGGTGCAGCAAACAAAGTGTAAAAAAAAAACACCTGCTTCCATACAGCCCACTCCCCCCTTTATCCCACCACTGGAGGAAGCAGAGGAACAGATCTGTTTTTATCCAAACTCGGCTCCAGGCCCCTGAGTTTTGTTTTGTTTTTGTTCGATATCTTATGCCATATAAGCGCTGTACTACAGTGCGACTTACCACATAGAGCTGCTTCCACAAGACGCCCCATTCCTGCAGCGTGGAGGTGGTCTCTGTGATGATAGGGTCCTCGAGGGGCACCACCGTCTCACACAGCCTGAGGGCGGAGGAGAGAGGAGCACCGATGTGAGTGCACTTACAGGATGCAGAAGGAGAGAAAAGAAATCACAGACGCGGAGGGTCTTTACCATTGCGATCAGGCCGCGACCACATCCTGCAGCCGCTATTACACCCTGACCACAGGGGGCACTGTTGCATGACTGGTATGTTTTAACAGACGCTTGGTTTTTTTTTTTTTGCTTCCAAGATGCTCTGAAACCCTCAAACCAATATTTCTGCAATGTTTTCTTTACATATATGAAGACGTATCCATCCATCTAACCATTTTGTTCAACCTACCAATAGTCAGTTTATAACAACAGCAGATTTCACTGTATATTCCTGATCTTTCAGAGCGCTCCCAGGCCAGCTAGGATAAGAAACCACAGGTTTTATGGATTAAAAAAAATCCTTGAGCAGTTGGAATTTCGAAGGCGTCCTGATATCCAAACTGCCTCAATTGTTGCTTTCGACACCAGGGGGCAGCGGCTCCAGTCCGAGCTCCACGTCAAAGCTCGTCACTAATTCTAAAGCCAAGACAAGCAACATAATGACATTATTTGACTACAAGTCAAAAGTTTGGACGCACCTTTTTTTTGTCCTTACAACTTTCTACTTCTTCTTCTGTTGGTGTATATCTAAGAAAACGTTCTTTTGGGTCACTGCCCAAAGCTAACACCACCTTCTTCAACAAGCTAACCCAGCGCAGTAGCTGCATTACCATAGAAAGCGATTAAAAAAAAATAGCTTATCCGGCTCCCACCCCATTAAGAACCCATGATGCTTGAACCCCTCAGCTTGGGAGAGCAACGTCCTCCCATCCCCCACCCGCGCTGAGCGATCCATCATTTCCCCCGCAGAGAAAGCAAGCGCGAGCAAACGCAGAGAAGCCACCGGCGGAGAGAGAGAGAGCGATGAAAATGTGACGAGTCTGTTTAGATGTGAAAGACGGAGGGTTGAGCCAATCGCCTTTCTGCAGATACGAAATGACAAAGCAGACACGGTGGGGAAGCCGATGAGATTTTCTCTCCCGCTTGAAGTTAGAGACGTCCGGCAGAAACCGCAACTCGCATCCTTCCCGCGCAGGAAGTGCACCAAACCAAAGGTCAGAGGTCACAGCACTCTCTCTCTCTCTCTCTCTCTATCAAGCTCTTGCGGCAGCCAAAAGATCTTTAAACCGCGGAAGATTCTCAGCTGCTCGGCTCTTGCAGCACTTAGCGGTAGACACGCGGTGGGCGTGTCGCCTCATTACCTCGATGGGACCAGCCAAGCACATTTCCCCAAAAGTGCATTTCCTGATTTCCTGGAGCGAGCCAGTATCATAACGTCAATTTCCGGCGCTCCTAATTGTTTTGCGAGCTGATGAGAGCGTCGTCCTCCCGCGTGGCGGCTCCACCGGAGGGCGCCGATAAACAGCCAGCGAGTTCAGGGCTGACAAAAAGGGGCTCGGTGGGTCCGTAGTTCGCCGTCGTTTGCGTCTTCACGGCCGTCTTTTGTGACGGAAGCTGTGTGTGTGTGTGTGTGTGTGTGTGAGTGTGTGTATTGGATCTGAATCTTTAATAGAAATGCTGAGCTTCCCACCATTTCTTAAATTCAATTTGTATTTCACCATTAAGGAGAAACCAAGGATGAATCTGGCTACAACCTCAGGTCAGGTTTAACAGTATATGCTGCATTTCAATAAGTTTTCCCAGTCGTACAGAAGCCATACATAGATTTCCATGGATGATTCATTGTCTCCTATACGTGCACAAGATGTTCCTCCACTCTAATCTTAGCAGAGCCTCCGCTGACGTGCACAAGTGGGCGGCGTGTTTAGAATGTTCAGTCACGCCACGTCTTCTTTATTATTGCTAATATTATTATTAGAATTATCGTGACATTAAACACGTCAACCACTTTCAACGTTACGCCTGTGGAGTTTGACACCGTGTGACCGGCGTGTTTGCTCGGGCTTGACTGACAGTGGGGGTAACATGGGAAAAATAGCCCAGAACTGTCGTCGCAATTCAACTCAAACGCTGCCCGGCTCCGTGGTGGATGCGGAGGTAACGTGACGCCGTCTTTTTCCGCTGAGCCAGGCCAACCAGGACGGGAACAGGGACGCCAAGGCGTTCCACACGCGTGATTGATCTGTGTTTACCTTATGGCTCACTGTCACAGGCCCAGCATGGAAGATTTTCAAGCCATCTCATGATGAGACAGCGTACCGCAATCATTCGAGCTGTGATGTCAGGGGATACTTACTAACGGACTGGCTCTTTATTTGAATATGCTGTCAACAAGTCCTATTGTTGGATGAGAACACACCTATTTATCTGTTGTGACTTAATCTCGGTAAAATAGAAATACAGTTTCACCCCAACAGAGTTGACGTGTCTGAAAACCAAATGATTTCAACGTTGAGGGCAACAGTAGCTGTGTTTCCCCTAGAATTGTGCAAAACCTAAATATCGCGATAAAAAATTGGTAATGGAAACACCTAAACTTCGAAAAACCTCTCAAATATTACGAAAAGGCTTTTATGCTCTCATTAGGTCGAGGTGAGGACGTATCGATATAGAGGTATATCGCAAAAGTCATCATCATCATCATCATGGAAACACTTTTCTTGACAGCAAACATCATTGAAATGCAGATTTATCGCAAAGTGTTTTGTACCTCCATCCTACTCAAAGTGGGGTCTCACGGGACAAGATTTTAAGAGAATTACGGCTTATGCACACCATTCAAATTCAAAATTGCAAATAGCAATTGTACTTTGTCGAAACTTCAGAAATATCGTTTTTATTTTTGCGAAAAAACTGAGATGGAAACGCAGCTAGTGAGTGTATTTTTGTTTCCATTTCATACCAGTAAAATTCTCTCTGATGCACCGGACAGTCAAGGTGCAGTGTGGAGAGAATGTAAACCTTTATGCAATGCTAATTACTGTGATGGATGGGCCATTTCTTATACACGCCAGGACAGTCGATTTGCTCACTTGCAGCTTCACATCTACCTTTTTAAGCAGCTCCATCGACCTTTCCGAGAAGTTCCAAATTAAAACAGCGAAACAAAAGTAGCAGCGCCGCTTGGTTTATTACACTCACCCTCTGTTGGTCACTGTGGATTTCTTCAAGTGGACATAGCTGACAGGGAAGATCCCCTGCGGACAAAGACCGGGGATCAGAGACGTTAGTGGCTGTGACAGCAATACTCCTGCAATGAGTTACAAAAAAAAGTATTGTGCCGGAGTTTCGGTCGGAGCGACTTTGAGCTGCGGTGGCCTTCCGCGTCGCACGTCGAGGAAAACGCACGGTCACGCATTCCTCTCTGTTAGCGGGACTCCGCTTTGCTGACTGCTGAGGTTTCAGCCGAGCTCGCCCGCCTTGCTCGGTGGCGCAGCTTAGCGGGCGAAGAGGGCGCGCCGCTAATCCGCCGACACCCGTGCGGCTCATCTCCCTCACTCCCGTCCACCCGATGTGAGGAATTTGAGGTTGTTTTTTTTTTTTTGCCTGCTGCGAGCGCAACTAAATTCTCTCCGCGCGGAGAGAGTACGGGGGCGAGTGAACGTGGGCAGCCGAGCGCATAACAAAATGGAGGGGTGTTGGCGAGAACTGCAAATAGCCGAGGAGAGTAGAAGGAGGACAGCGTGCAGCCGGCGAACACCTACATTCGCCAGCGACTGGACGAGTTCGCCCGCTTTCCTCTGAAAACATCCCCGACAAGCGTCTGCATTTTCCGAGCGGACGGAGGAGCAGCTCCAACGCGCTCCCGCTCTCCCATTTCGCGTCACATCACTCGATATATTTTATCAAACTTCTGCATCCACAACTCTCAGGTTTAGGTTTCAGATTTCATCCTCCACCGGCCCGTCGCTCCTCCCGAGGTACAGATGTGTCTGTCATATATAATAACCACTTACTGCAGTGCAGCGTTATTGATCTGTCAGCGGTAGCGCTGCCGTATTATTGTGGCTTCTGCAGCTGTGGTGGTAGCTGCTCTGACCGAGCGCTGCGGGTTCCCTCTAAGAGGCTCCATCTCGGGCCTCCATCTGAGATCCTAACCCAGCCAGCAAGAAGTACGCGCGACGATCAGAAGCTGTCGGAGAGAACTTACCTACTTTTACATACAACATTTGTAAACAGCGTCTCCAAAGTGGAGCTGAGCTTGCTTGAGTTTATTGTTTTTGTTTTTGGTAGGCGGAAAGAAGCTGGTGAAAATGCTTCTTTCACGAAAGCTCCTCTGGAAATCCAGGTCGGGAGAGTTCTATTTTTGCTCAATCAAAGATCTACTGAATAAGGTAATCAGTCATTAAGGTCTTTGTTGTCTAGACAAAGTTATTTTTGAGAACGCGCGTCCCTCCTTCCGCATTATCATTCACAAATATGCACAGATGTGCGAGAGGAGTGTTTGCGTGAAGACTGCTGTGCAACCGCTCTCGTGCGCCGAATCACAGTCAGCGATTCGTTAACTGGGACACAAAGGCTTCAAAAAAAAAAAAATTGTGTTGTTTTTTTTTTTTTTGACGTGCAGCAGGTGAATTATTTACCGCGTTTTGTCATTTTGTCTTGCGCTACGCATGATGTGTGTTGATGTGTGTAATTTGTTCACTCTGAATTCATCTAGGAAGACTGCTGCGCGTTGCCCGCAGCAATCACATAATGTCAGCCGGTAATTTATGCTCTTATAATTACCTTGATAGAAGGCTTCTTGGTGGAGAAGCCTCTGTACCAACCTGGAGGAAGAGAAAAAAGCACACATCAGAGAATAATACAATGCAAACATTGAGCTTTTCAATAATAAAGCCACTGATAGCGGTTAGCTAGCTTGCATAATGTTTGTTCGGCAGAACAACAAAGCATCAGTTGTAACAGGAAGCTAAAACTGGACATTTCTGCTGAAGGCTGGAAACAGAGGGCTAAATATGCTGGTTCCTGGGGGTCTTAGGTTGTGTTTTGAATAACTAATCACGGAGGCTGCTCAACTCAAATCCATCAATCATAAAAAAAAATGCAATAACGACCCTCGTGATAAACCTCCTGATAATAAACACAAAGACCTTTGAACCAATGTGGTACTCAACAGTCATTTCATTTGGTGAACTACTGTACTTGGCATGAGGTTGCCAGGTGCAATGCAAGGTGATTCATCCCAACAACTGATGTCTTTCTAAACACCGCTGACCAGACCATAAGATGACATCATAACAACAGTCTCTCCCTCCAAGGTTCTGACCGTCCTCCAGACCTTTGCAACACTGTGACAGTCTCAATTGACCTCGACTGAGTCTCAACAACTGACTGACAGACTGTTTGATGCGACATTATATTGTTTGCAATAATCAGGACGCTTCAAAAACGGTAGCTGGCAACTAACCTGAACCACTTTCTCAATAATTCTAATTTAAACATTTATGATACAGTTTCTTAAAATTCACTGAAACATTTAGTGAGCACAGATTCCATTTAAATGAACTGAACTGGGTTATTGAGAGGATTTGGAATATTCAGCTAGGAATGTTTAGCGTTTTCTTGTGCCAATCTAAAAATCCATTTCTATACTGCCTATAAAAAATGTTTTATTCTTTCATTAAACTGACAAAAAAGAAACGGTGCGTTGAGAAGGAGTGTTTGCTTTGACTTGCAGGCTGCAGAAACCTCCAGGAATCAACGCACAACGAGTGGAGTCGTCCGAGGTCTCGCACAACGCAGCCGCTGCGCAACTGCATCAGTCACTCGAGGCGCTTATTGCCGTCATTTCCAAACAAACAAGCAGAATGATTCCGTGTTTCCGTTACCTTCGCTCTTCTCCAGAATCTGAACTGTCTCCCCGATCTCCAGGATGAGGGCCTGACATATTGGGGACCGGAAGTTGCAGATCACTGTGCGTGAAAAGAAGGAAGAAAAAAATTAAACACACAATAAAAATAGACGACAATAAATATATATCACCGCGTTATTATAGTTTTCATATTCAATGCTGAGCTGCCTGGGGAAATTACATTGCAAGGCAAGGTTCCTCGTTGTTGTTTTCATGAGGCGGAGCTCAGGTGCCTCCCCTGCACTGCGAGCGCTGTGGGGTCGCAGCGGCAACATTTTTGTTTTATTTATTTATTTATTTATTTTTTAATAAGCCGGTTAATGCGCCCGTCGCAGTGCACAAGCGTCACGCAGGAACCGCTGCTTAGCAAACTGTAAACAAGCTCCCACCCTGAAGTGGGGGAGTCGCTTTAATAAGCAATTAATTATTAAGCGGCCTGATTTCTGCTCGACGTTAAGTTAATTGAACTGTTTCCCAAAATAGAGGCGCCGCACACGCGCGCACAAATTGCCACGTGCTACGCGCTAAACGCCGCTTTGTGATGAGTCACTTTGTATAACTCCACGCGTGACACCTGTTTTTTTTTTTGGTTTCTTTTCTTGCAGCGTCGCTCGATCTCTCTGACGCGACGCACTGAAACAGTTCCGGAGCCTCCAATATGGCGGCCCGTTCATTTGAATGCAGTAGCTCAAACTTAATATTGCACACACACTAAATCGAATTTCAAATTTAAAAACTCATCAAAATAAATATATAATGTGAATGAAAATCACGCGGCTCTTTTTTTATTTGCAGGATTCTGATTGGCTGAATTTCAACAGTGACCTTTTTCCACGTGCTGATAATACATTTAAAAGTACAATAACAACAATAAACCAATGAAGTCAGAATAATATCCTTCAACAAGCGTCCTGTCCTGATTGACGTGCCAAAATATCAGCAGGGCATTCTGGGATTTGTAGTATTAGCGCTGCATGTACTGTACAATACCGGCGGGCCGGCTCTAGCAGTGATTTTGCATTGAATCCTGGGCCAAATATGATGACACTTCTGGCCAAATCTGGCCCGCGGACCATAGTTTGACACTTATGTTATAATACACCCACTATCTTGGGACGCTTCTCTCCTCTTTGTTTTCCTCCCCGATGCGGCATGCAGACGACGCAGGCCGCACGAGTCAGAACACAAAACCCTCAGCGAAGACAAACTTGTTTAATAATGACAGGGCTCCGCTGACAATTTCTTTTTTTGAGGGGGTGAGGGGAATGTTGGGGTTGGTGATCTACAATCGGTGGCCCCCGTCAAGCGGAGCTCAGTGTGAATCATTATGCTAATGAACTAGCCAGGGGACCCAGTGAGGGGGAGTGAGGAGGAGGGGGAGGGGAGGGGAGCCTGTCGGAGTCGTTCCTGCGCTCGGGTAACGATGGCAACAGACTACAAACTGGAGGGCTTTTTTCCTCTCTCTCTCTCTCTCTCTCACTCTCTCTCTGTTCCATCCACTGCAAACTGCTGCAAGGATGTGGCCGTGTTCGAGAACGGAGGAGAAAAAAAAAATGTGTGCGGACGCCGCATGGCTGCATGTCGAGTGTGGCGCAGTGACGGATTGACTGAAGAGAGGCCGCTCGTCACCTTTCTCGGGCCGCCTCAGGCCCCTTTACCAGGCAGGGATAAGCAGTCGCCGTTTAAGACCCCCCTCCACACACACACACACACACACACACACACACACACACACACACACACTTTAACGTGTTGAAACCTTATTTCATTAGAATTGCAAAACAATCTGCGCTTGCTCCGTCTGAAAACTCCTCGGCGGAGGCTGCATCTGAACATTTCGACGAGATCTCCGTGTTTCCAGGAGGAGCTTCGCGCCGCGGCCTCCTCGTATTTCCACGAATCCCCCCACCACCACCACCACCCACCCGCAACGGCGGCTCCGAAAAAGCTGCGCGGCATTTGCATATCCTCCTCCGAGCCGTGAGCAAGATGGTGAAAAAAAAAAAGAAAGAAGAAAAAAAAATAATCAGCTTTAGACTATAACATGTTGACCGTAGGATGTTTGGAAGCTCTGACGGGACGATGCTTGGCAGCGAGCGAGCATCAGTGATTCGCTCCAGACTGTCCCGCTATTTTGGATGCGCTCATGAGTCCGCGCGGCCGCTTATTGTATAACCAGCAAGTCACAGGGAGGAAAGTTTGGTGCATGAGCACACAGGAAGACTCCGGCCGTGCTTTTATATTCACTGTTCTGTGACCTAAACTGCTCCGGTAACTCCTGCAGTAGGCCTATTTTAGGTTAAGACGTTTCTTTATATCATCATTTTAATTAAATGCTTCATTTTGTGCCGCTCTCGCATAATAAACAGTGTTTTTTGAGAAAATATAAACATTATTTAGGGACGCAAGTGAAGATTAAATTAAGGCACCCAAATACTATTTGAACCCATGTGTCTGGCCGTATTCATTTGAGGACTTTTTTTTAAGTTGTTTTCCTTTGCTGCAGCCCACTGTGACGACAGAGATCACGAGAGTTAAGAAGTTGCGTCTCCTGCCTATTAGCGGCAACTTCACAACCGCATAATTCTCAATCTGCCTTTTCAGCTGGGGCAAATGAAATTTAGATGGCAGCAAACAGGGATCGGCTGAAGCAGAATGAAATCAAAGATGTGACGAAGGATAAAAGATGCATTTTACGAAACAATCTGTTGAACACATTAGGGTATTCTTCCTCCATTAAGGATAATCCCTCCTCCACTCGCTTGAAGCTAAAGCCAAAACACTTGCAGCACTCACAGCATCTCATCAACAAAAGGGACTGGGGAAGAAAGAAAAAGACTTACATCATCTGCCCACCTCTCAAAGCAACTTCACCATATACTGCCTGCTTTCTGTGTGTGAAGCACACCTACACAGCCAATGACAGAAGCCCAAACAGACGTGACTTAACCTCTCCAAGCTCATCGCTCAATTATTTTCACAGCACACATCTCTTACACTGAACATTCCAGACGTTTTCATCTTTAAAGGTTAAGTGTGTAATATTTGGAGATTTTTAGAGGAAACAGCGACATCAGGTGGTTACATTACAGATTGCAGCGCTCACTCGCTCACAATCCCTCTCCCTGAGCTTGCCAGTGAGCTACGGTGGCCTACACACACAAACCTGGAGACCCTCGTCCACCTTCTTCTATGTTGGTTTATTTGAGGACGCAAGCGTTCAACCTAAATGCGAAAAAAAAAAACTGTAAGGTGGGCCGGGTTGTCCACAGTGGGCTTCCTTTGAAATTTGCAAGACGGCGCCTAACAAGGAGCAAGACCCTTGCTATATGTATATTCTTATATTTAAATAAGAACTCTTCCAATGGGTAGGAAAACCAAGTGACTTTTATTGTACGGCGATTTTACACTATATAATGTATTTATGGGCCGTATTGGCTTTTACCAATTTTAAAATCATAAATTAGGCCAAATTCAAAACACTGGACCTTTAAAATCACATTTTTTATTCCGAACAACTGGCTTCGCACCACCACTGACCATTGACCTGCAAGAGACATTAACAAGGTACCGGCACCTTTTGGTGACATCATAAAGGGATGATGTCCAGCATAGAATGTTTTAATGGATAAAGGTTTAACAGTGTAGCACGTACAAGTAGCCAAGGATGAACTTATTTAGCTGCACTTCCATGGCAGGCTAGAGAGATATGATTGCAACATTGGGACGTGGATTTACATAACATGGGACTTTGAAGGAGTAAAGACAGGATCTGGATCGAGAAATCTCTTTACTTTTGAGTCCAAAATAGGGAAGAATTCTCACAAGGGATTAGAATACTGTATATATATTTTACATTTTGAACATGGATAAAAAAAAAAATACCCCTTGTTGCCTTTGCGCTGCACTCTGCACTCACTGTCACAAGATTCAGGATGAATTCAAATGAATTGTGTATGATGCATTAACATCTGTTGTATGATGTTCACACATTTAAGGGCCAGTGAGCAGGCATGTCCTCACTACCACCGAAAAAACATCACTTCTTTAAAACTTTAAAGATGACCGATCTGACACAGTCAGGACGGTGTGCAATAACCTATGACCTTTCTCCGACATTTACTCTTTACCTTGGATGTTTGTTTTGCTGGTAAAGCCAAACTATAAGGCAAATGCGCCCCGCTTGCCTAATGGATTAATGGAGGAAAAATGCCACCTGGTCTGCAAATTTGCTCCTCGTACACACAAAAAAAATCTAAAACCCTGCAAGCGCGGCCTGAGAGACACAAACAGCACCAGCCGTCCCCTGGGGAAAAACATTCTGCACAGCGGAAGCGGACATGTTTTCAAAAAAATGAATAAATAAAAGGCTGCCGGTAAAGCACCACAACGGTGTTATGACTGATAAAAAAAAAAGATCTGTCATTTATCCCTCAAAACAACTGAGCACTAATGACGTGAGCGACACGCCATTTGCAAGTTACGCCGTTTTCATCTGAACGGAAAGCGCTGAACTGAATTTCTTGGTTCCCCCTCGGAGTTCCAGAGTCGAGCGGCGAGGCGCCGCAACTGGAGCTGAAATTGCGGCGCGATGCAGCGTAATGCAGTGTGAGCACGTCGGCCCGCGGAGGAGCGGCTAAGTCATGTCCCAGTTGGAGAGAAAAGTTAAAAATTGCACAACGCTCACTGGACTTCACCCACTGAGTCATTTTGTTGAGCACGACTCGGAACGCGGCCTCGCTTGGCCCGGCTCCCGCTAAGCAAGGGATCCGTGCCGCAGACCCAGAGGAGCAATTTAGCATAGCCGATCCCAAGTTAGTGTCGCATAAACCATGGCACGCGACCCTTTCGGCCGCTCGACGATGATTTGTCCTGACTGTCCCGCACGCGTGCATCCTGTGTATCATGAGCATCGAAAACTGATAAAGTTCTGGGAACCAGAGGCCTGCACGTTCTGGGAACCAGAGGCCTGCACCCACTCCAAGGAAGCGCTCTCTAACCGGAGCCCGAGAGACCTTCCAGTGAAGGAAAGATTAAGGGTTCAAATTACAGAAAAAACCCACAAAGAAAAGCTACTTTGAGCTACAATAATCTCTCTAATCCCACTCTCAGATGAACATTAGCTCCATCTTTTGTTCTGCCATGAGCACATTTGATCCCGCGAGCGTCCATCTCAGACGAGTGCGGCCAGGTCCGGCCGATGAATATTATTTCATGTTTCGCTACAGTAGTTTCCGCGTCTGAGCGCCGTCCATGTGGCCGCGGTCGGAGCCAGCTGAGTCATTTCGTTCCCGCTCTCGGGTGGGCAGGTACCGACCTAGAGTCAGAGCTCGTATCCCGGAGGACCGTAAATACATTCTCCCAACGCTGTTGCTCAGGGAAACATCCATCAGCGACAAGTCAAACGTCATTTGCGACTTGGATTTTAGACATTTCAGGAACCATTTTGTTGTTTCTAGACTGGAACGATAGACGTCTGGAGAGGGTAACACAATCAATCCAGGAATCCAGGCCTTTGCTGCCTCCTTCCTATAGGTGAGTCCCTCATCATACGCAGCTCTTGAGGGTGAGGAAATTAGTTTAGAAAATAAAGCCCTGTTCTGTTTTGCACGGTTTAATGAAGTTGAGGGGCAGAGAGGCGCCGCTAATAACCAGCAAAAAATACTAATTTGCAAAGTGATGATGCCTCGGTGAGAGGCTACGCAAGGGGCCGGCGGGCCGGGCTTCACCTGGCAAGACGCTGGAGACATGCTGAGCTTCCTGTGTCAACACATTATGTGATGTGAGGGTGAAAAGAAGATGAAGAGGAGGAGGAGGAGGAGGTGGAGGAGGAGTAGGTGGTGGGGGCTGAGCGCATTCATTTGTGCTGCCTTTTATACACACACACACGTATATATAAATATAAAAATAAAAAAAAACAGAGGAGGAGGAACAGTATGTTCTGTGGTGGAGGTACACGGCGGAGCCTCGCATTTCAGCACCGCGGACAGCGTCATCCCCGCACACGCACGCAAGCTGGAGAAGCATGCGCAGCGGCAGGTCACTCCGCAACCACTGACGATGCGGAGGCTGCGCCGAACTGTTGCTCGCGCGCGCGCACACACACACACACACACACACACACACATAAACACACATGTTGTCTGCCCACTTAAAATCAACAAAATATTTGGATTTCATACTGGATGAATGCAGAATGTCACCAAACAAGCATTGAGTGTGATTGACAGACAGATAAACAAGATAGATAAATAGATAGATAGATAGATAGATAGATAGATAGATAGATAGATAGATAGACGACTGCACGGCCACTCTGCTCGAAGTGGCGGTGATAACGCTGGATTTCCATTTCCAATGTCGTCTCTGCAGCGTCGTGCGTGAAAGCGATCGCCATCAATGCTGCGACCCCTCCGCGTGGGTGAGCGCACCTATGCATTCTGTGCGTGAAGGAGGAATCGTGTGCGAGGCTGCATGAGTAAGTCTGCGAGAAAACAAAGCTGTGGAGCATCTGGACATGACTCATCCACCCTAATGAAAAGCCTCGATATAGAGTAATGACGCGCCGCGGACACTTTCCCCCCGCCAACCCTCTTCTTTTCTTTATTCGTCGGGAGTTCTTGCGACACTTCGGAGGAGACTGCAGCGGGTTTCCCCTCCCCAGGAATCGGACACTTTGTGCGGCAAGATTCGAGCCTTGCGCACCTTGCCACAGTGCGGTGCCTGTCGATGATGCAGCAGCAGCAGCAGCAGCAGCAGCAGCATCCATCCACAGGTAGACTCGCTCCCAACCTGCACCTGTTGGAGGGACGTAGTCACGACGCCCCCTCGTGGTTTCGACACGAATCGCGGTCCACCCCCATCTTCCCCTCCCCTCCATCCTTCTCGCTCCCTCCTCCTCCTCCTCCTCCTTGCACGCTCACGGGGAAAGAAAAGGCTAAAATGCCACATTGACGCATTTTTTTCCTCCTACCCCTGAACCCGAAAAAAAAAAACCACACAAAACAACAAAAACGCGCAGAGAAAGAAGCAGGAGCGGGGTTTTGAAGCTGCCCCCCCGCGGTTGTTTACAGAGCGCGATGGCAATCTTTAAGGTGGCGATGCTGTGGGTTGTATCATCCCACGCAATTTCTCTGTCAATGCAGTCACCGGCCTTGTGTATCAGCCATTATGTGTATGTTTTTCATCGGGTGTAATGGGCATAACAGGCAAATGGGGGGCGGGGGGTAAAGGCTGCAGAGCCCCCGTGGAACCAAAACTGGGTGTTTCTCTCGCGTAGACATATATATATTTTTAAGAATACATATGTACACAGACATCGCATCGACGCCGTGATTAAAGTCTCGCTTCTAATGAAAAACGGGGGAGGGAGCGATGCGTAGATTGAGAGGAATGAACTCACCAACTCCGATTTTCTCCTCTTCCGTTGGTATCCACATAATTGGTTATTTTCCCTCTGCTGGAGCGAGCCTCATTATGTCGATACGGTGAGATGATGCCGCTGGTTAGAAGCGGAGGGGGTGAGAAAAAAACACACACACACACACGCACACGCAGGGGGGGAGGCGAGCTGGAGGCTACAAGCGATCCTGGCGGCGGCTACATGTCTCCGGCCCCGGACGTCGGTGTGCGCCAATAAAAAAAAAAGGGGAGACGGAGAAGGCAGCAAAAACCTCAGTATCTGCGCTCTATTATGTCCCGGCGTGTGGCTCCAGTCTGATACTGCGGTCTCCGTGTCCACCTAATGTAACGCGCGCACGCACGTACGCACGCACGCATTCGAGCAGGAGGATCTTTCTTTAGCGCCGCTCTCCTCTACAAAAGCTGCTGCTGCTGCTGCTGCTGCTGAGACCAGATTCTCTCCTCCCTTCCCTCTCCGGAGCGCGTTTATTTAATTCCTCGTTTACCTCCGCCGATTTACAACGTGAATTATTCATCCATCTGTACGTGCGCGCTCGCATGATTCGAGTCGCGATTGGTTTGGTCTGTCGGCGGCAGGTCGGTCGGGATCTTTTTCTTTTTTTTCTTTGCTTCAAGTGTGGCGTTGGTTGGCGCAATATAACGCCGAGGTGGGAGGCGCGAGGAGGTGTGTGTGTGTGGGGGGGGGGGGGGGGGTGCAATATACCATAAGCTGCGCCATCTTCACGGCCGTCACGTGACTCGGTTTTTTTTGTCAACACTGATGTGTCAAGCATTTCGCAAATACGCGCGCCGCCCTCCCCCACCCCCACCCCCACACTTGGTTCTCGGCTCTCCTGCGTGCATCATACGGGCAGCATCCATCACAGGCGCATCACGTTGATCCCCCCCCAATTTCTCTGCCTTGATGTGGCATTTTGCCTTTTAAAATAAATAAATAAATAAATAAAATTCTCCCTATAGTGACACCTCAGGAGGTTGAGCCTCCCTCTCCCTTCTCCTCCACAACACACACACACACACACACACACACACACACACACTGTGAAAGGGGGCACCCCCCCAGTTTGAGTCATTCCAAAGAGTCACATCCACTTCCGGCAGTGCTTTGTCATAGTGCGGTGATGCTCGGAACACAGATGTGAGGTAACTAATTCCCCCCGCGGGCCAATATTGCCCGTTCAGGTGATTGATAGATTCGCCAAAGTGTGGATCCCCATCAGAGCTGCTGCACGCAACCACCGGCTGATTCATTGGAGGGGAGTTGGGGGAAGCGTAGGGTGTGTGTGTGGGGGGGGGGGTTAGGGGGTGTCCGCTTGAATGATGGGATCTGGGAATTCGGCGTTATTTATCCACCTGTGACGGCAGATTAATCACAACGCCATATTGTAGATTCACAGAAGCGCGGTTGTGACCGGCGGTTATGGTCACTTTTTTGGTCTTGAGCGCGGATGGGCCCTCTCCACCTCGGCGTAACGGCCACCAGCAGATGAGCTGAAGGCAGATATGTGGTGGTGTTCTTGTGGAGAATCCAAGGACCTGGCATCTCAGGGTGCTACTTGGTCCATGGAACCCTCCCAAAGTCAATTTCCTTGTGCCAGCATAACTTCTCTCAAGCATCGCCACTTCAGTCCTCGCTCTTGTGTTATTAGGGTGAAGATTTACAGGGCTGTGCCACAATTTTCGAGCTGTTCTTTATCAGTTTTCAAGTTCTAACACCATGGTCCCCAATCCATATGGGCTTATTCGACACTGATCAATACAATTATTCAAATAATAATTGACAAGATTAAATTCATCATGGTGATGACAAAATTCAAACAAACGTCAATGATATAATAACTCAATGTGCACCCCGCCACCTACATGTCTTGTTGATTTCAAGGCTGTTATTTTGATGTGTCAATCTGCTTGCAAGACAGACTGTATTATCTATGTATTATACAAAATTTGGACATTTCAAGAACATTCCACACACATTCAAGCAAACAAATCTGATCTGTTGCACCTGATTTATCCAGGCGGATACACCTTCATGCTGACAACACAGAAACACTTTATGGCTAGCTGCTAGGCGCCGCTATATTCTTGCCAAAGCCAAACAGCAGTACAAAGGCGAGAATATCCTTGCCACGCAATTTCTTTTTCTTCTTTTCCCATGAAAATGTCATTCAGGTGTCTGAAAAATTTGTCTCTTTAGCATCAGCTGCCGTGTAGTAGCTAATGCTAAAGAGAGTGTTTGTAGTGTTTGTTTTCTCCTGTCAGACATTGGTGGGGAAACATTTATTTGCACTCAAAAATGTCAAATCAGAAATAGTCACAATTTGTGTAAGATGGCATATTATATGTGACAAAATGTCCTAGACTAGTGCGGGGCCCACATGTTGACTGAGCCCATGAGACACTGGTTAATCATAAAGTGACTCACTGCCGTTGCACCGTGTCCGTGGTTCAGAATGAAGATGGCAATAAATGTAGACAGAAATACAGACTAAATATTCTAATCACAGCTGAAAGACCTTTCAAGATTAAAAAATGCTTTGTCGCACTTGCATGCCATGTGCCTTGTTTAAAAAAAAAAAAAAGATGCATGTCGCATTTGTCCGAAAAGCTTTGTCACACAGAATCTAAACTATCACTAAATTGTTATTCATTCATTTCTGTGCTCTCAACTGTCTTCTAGCGACAGACAAGGCAATCACGGGCAGGGAAAAATGGTGTTTTGGTGAATATCGAGCGTCCAACGGGTTTGATGTAGTGTGGGTGGGAGGGCAGTATTCAGCAGGGTAATTTCTCTCCATCATAGCGACGCTGTGACTGACTCCCATCTGTCTCTTACTTGAAGTGGAACACTGTGGGCGGTGTTCCAATCACATACATAAAGCTCGAGGAGTGCAGGGCGGGTTTTTTTTCTTCTTGTTTTTTGTGACTTCAATACGCAAATCAAGAGCTTATGGCAGACGTTAAAGCAAAGTAAAGTTGCCGTCATACTTGTTGAGGATGCGCTAAGGCTGCATCCCCGACATCGAGGGGAGGGACGCAGTCTAAAAAATTTCACCGTGCGTTGATTCAGCCGCGGCCACATTTAGCTGCGATGCGGCAGCAGCTGCAAAGATGAGACGCGAGTTCAACCGCAAACACCGAACGCCTACAGGCAGAGCCTGCTCTGTGTTCCGACACTCCCAAAGCCGGCAAGACAATAAGAGGCGACCGAGGAGGTAATAAGAACAACGTCCCAGCGACTCATCCATCACATGCTCTCCATCGCTCTCTCTCTCTCTCTCTCTCTCTCTCTCTCTCGCACACACACTCTCTCTCTCTCTCTCTCTCTTATTTCTTTACTCTCCTCAGGAGCATTACATTTCATGCACCTTTGCTCTCCACCTACAAATAAACCCTGCCAGGGCACATGGGCACACACGTGCCTCTGCTTGCGCATAAGCGAGAGAAAACACACACACACACACACACACATGCATGCAGAATTTAAAGGCCCTTTGCTTGATACCTCTTGATGTAGTTGAGGTAACTATTTTAATGTTTTATCATGAAGCGCAGTGAAGCCAAATGGAGTGGCAATTTTTTTTTGCATCCATGTTACAACCTTGATAATGCCTTCTTATAAATAATGCTGCAGAATGTATGCACACACGGGTGCGACAAATGCATATCATTTCTAATATATGAACAGGTCTTACCTCAGCAGCTCCTTTGTGTCTTTTATATGCGCACGTTGGTTTGCAGCTTGTCCATTGTCTCTGCATCTCTACTTTCTGCAAGGGGGGGACAGCCTTGAAACCTGTGCCCCAAAACCAATTTCATCTAATAAATACATTTTGGATTTTGGCCACATAATTGCGCTGTAATGCTGATGGAATTTCAGCATTGTTAAACTTTATTGAGGTAGAGTTCCTGGATAGAACAGGCGGAGACACATAGTAAGGTTTAAAAAAAAAAAAAAATAAAAAAGGCGCAGCACTAAAGTGTTTGAAACAATCAGAGGCACATCTAAAAGACTGCAATATTCATCCAACTGGAACAAACTCACAGCTAAACTCCTTTGTTATTCTTTCCATTTCTGTGGTGCCAAGAGCCAGAAGGCAGTTCCAACTCAGTATTTACTCATGGAGTACCCAGAGAAAAAAAAGGTAGTTGTGTCTGGGATGAGATCAACTGAGGGAGTATTTCAGCAACAAGGGCGGGGGGCTTCCTGAAAAAGTAGTTTGCTGTATTGCCTTTCACAAAGTACAGCTCCAGGTTACGTCCATATAATCCCAGACTAGAAGTTATTTTATTAAATTAGCCCTGCCATGACAGGGTGAGACAGAGCTTCGTAGAACACTGCTATGCGCTATCACCTTTAGCTTCTGCGCTAAAAATAGAAACTCCAGCACAAGAGGAACTCTGAGGGTGGTAGAGTGTACGGTACTTGAATAATATGAGTCAAAGGCTTATAGATTTTGTTTTTTTTTTAAACAACCTTTATAAATGTATGTATGTTAAACTCACTTTGCAGCACCAAAGCTTCTAACTTAAAAGGACATGGCAACACAGAAGTCAACACAGGCAACTGTTTGTGTCCTCACGCATATTGGAAAAAAAAAATATCCTAAAACAAATCAGATACAGCTGAAACAAAAATGTTTGTATTATCATCATAAATTTAAAATTTATGATTTTTCAGTATGGGTCTTGTCTCTTCTGCCTGCAGCCCCCCCCCCCCACTCCAGTTTCTGTCTGCTTCATACTTCATTTAACAGCTCGTCATTCACACGTCATTAAAGAGGAACATGAGCCTGTTGTTTTTTTTCCACACTTTATTTATAGGAAAAATACTTTAGATACATACAAGCTGTACATGAACTGCTCCAAGAGAGTCATCGTCAAAACTCTCAGAACGAAAAAAAGAAAATAAAAAAAAAAGAAAGAAAAATGCAAACAGAGTTGGAACAAATCAAGAATGTATAAAATGTTTGCACTGCTTTCAAAAAGTGTGCAAGTACAAGGCAATTAGTTTCCCACCACCTCCGGAGTCTGACGCTCCCAGCAAGTCCGTCAAAAGAAAGCCAAGTTTTGAAAATGAGGATGCTTTCCTGAAATTTGCCACCCTTCTCTGAATTGAGGTTTTAGGTTATCAAATCTGAAAAAAAAAAGAAGTCATAAACGACTAAAATATAGTCGCACATAGTCACTTCTCTTGTTTTCATCCTGCTTTTCAACTTAGAAAACTCTTCCTCTTTTCTTGGGAAAAAAAAGGAAAAGAATCTTTCCTTGACAGCCTACCTGGATTAACAGTGGAACAGAAAACTGGACACACACACACACACACACACACACGTCTGGCGATCTGGCACAAAAGCATGTGTGAAAAGTTGACGGTGTCCACACGAGCTACGGTTTGCTTTGGCGATCCGAGAGCACTCAAGCTGACTTCATTTCAACCCATTCATAATATTAAATCAGAAGGCGATGCTCCCGGTTGGCACTAATGTGTGGGGCGTTTTGGTCACCGCGTAGTCGCGAGAGCGAAACCCGCAGGTGGGCGTGGCGCTTAATGAAGCGTCGGCGTGGCGCTTGTGCATCAAATTAGCTGCCCTAATTCAATACCTCCGTACTTTTGGCTGATTATTTCAGGCGGGCCTGTCGGCACGCGCTCCGCAGCCGGCGCCGGATCCCTCCGCACACAAACGCAGGCGCGCAGCCCCTTGCGTCGGTAAGCCTCTTTTCCCGACGCCGCTAATCTGTGACCAAACAGAGGCTTATAAAATGAATCAACGTCAAATAAAGAGGCCTTTTAAAGAGCAGTGAATGCGATAAAGTAGAAATTCTGCCACCGCCCGTTGAGAGTCCCGCGCGTTCCCCTCGTCGCCCAGCGCCGCTTGGTTGGAAAACTAAATCAAATACAATCATGTTTCGCCTGCGTGAGCGTCAATCTGTGTGCAAGGTGTCGCCCCCAAACCTCCCTCACCCCCACACCCCGTCCCCACCTCAAACCACCGCCGCCTCTCTATCGATTGTCCCTGCACAGTCAGGTTCACCTCAGAGTCTTCATTCTGTGACGCCTCCTGTGTCACGACTGGCAGTGCTCCACGATCCCCCCCCCCCGGGCTGATCCTCCGACATCACGCCACTCCCCCCGCTCCTCTTCCTCCTCCTGCTCCTCCTCCTCTTCCTCTCACTCTCTCGGCCCTCTGCTCCGCAGTTTGTTTTGTACGTCTTGACGAGGCGAAAGGGTCCCGCCACGTCGTCCGGTCGGTCGTCTCCAGGCACCGGCAGCCCCTCACTCGTTCAGGGACAAAATGATGTCATCCTCAAGGTCAGAGTTGTCCGAGCTCTCTGTGTGTGTGTGTGTGTGTGTGTGTGTGTGTGTGTGTGTGTGTGTGTGTGTGTGTGTGTGTGTGTGTGTGTGTGACAGACAAAAGCAGATTTAGAAAAGTGACAGAGACGGGATGCTGTTAAAGCAGCAGGGCCGACGGTGGGCCCAAAACAAATCCATTTTTTCCATTTTTAGCTGGTATTTTTTGCAACGTCACAAATAAAGTGAAATGGCACTTTTCCACTTTCTTGGATGAAGGATACAATGGGCACAACCTAGCAGATGAGCCTCCACATCATTCATTTATCATTTAGCTCGACTGCACAGTTAAAAGTGTGCCACACAATTACATTATGGTTAAAAATAAATAAACGCAACTGTGATTTAAATAAACTGCCGTTCAAAAGTTTGGGGTCACCACATTGAACTCCATTCTAACTAGTATCATGAAATAAGGCTCTTGAATGCTCTGCGATCATTATGAGTGCACAAAAATCAGTCATGATGTGCTTAACAAGAAAGGGAACATTTTAGCGTTGAATGAAAACCATTTCCAATGTCTAATTAAAAGTGATTGAGAGAATGTGAGTGCGCAAAATTCTTTGTGAACACTGGAAAATTAGGCTGTTAAAGAGCCTGAAATATAAACCATGATGCTCTGCTTACTCCGTTATGGATTAGCACACACAACTAAGTGTGATTATAATACAAAGTTTTGTTTTAGAAATGTTTAAATTTGTTTTAGCAATTTTAAAGCTTCTGCAACTTCAGTAATGATGGCTGCATATCACACACTTGATATTCATTCTCTAAAATCACATTCAATTAAACAAAGGCAAAAACTGTCAAAGCCATCCCAGCACAACCTGACTGATTTTCATGCACTGATAATGTTCCTGTAGATTATATCACAAAGCTGCTTATAATAGAGTTCAATGCAGAAGTGAGTGAGTGGCCCCAAACTTTTGATCCGCAGTGTAAATGTGCACATGTGACCTTTGTATTTAGCTACAAGCATCTGCTGCTGCCGTGTGCACGTGAGCAGCTGTGGTGCAGGTGTGACAGGCAGACTGTTTGTGTTTGGTCGACACACTTATATATTATCACTTATGTTTCCTTCTGCAAATCAACACTGTTCCCCCGCAGGCAGTGCACAAACAGCCACTAACCGTTCTCGGCGTCCAGATCCACGTCGTCGTTGTCCGAGTCGTCGTCGTCGTTGTCCTCCTCCTCGTCGTCGTCCCCGCCGTCGTCCTCCAGGAGGCGCGCCACCTCCTCGTCGGAGGGGGAGAACTCCTCGTTCCCGTCGTCCTCCTCCTCCTCGTCCTCGTCGCCCTCGCCGTTCTCGTTCTCCAGCTCAGCGATGAGCGGGTCCGTGTCCACGTCGTCGTCCGAGTCATCCTCCTCGTCGTCGTCCTCCTCCTGGTCGTCGTCCTCCTGCCGTGAAAAAAAAGAGGGAAGTAAGTTGCGAGTGAGTCTTAACGTGAAAGAACGCCATCACTGAACATCACTGAAAGTGACGGATTAAGGACCTGATCCTCTTCGTCCTCCTCCTCTTCCTCTGCGAGTCTCTGCCGACCAACTTCGTACAGTCGGCACACGGTGTCGGTGTTGACGGAGTCTTGGTTCTGCAGGGAGAAGGGAAAATTAATAATAAAAAAAAATTAAAAAAAATTAAAAATCCAAATTTAGGGCTGCGTTTTGACGAGGCTGTACCTCAATCACAGCCAGGTAGCAGTCTTTGGTATCAGTGCAAAGGTCAAATATGTTCCTCTTGACGTCAATGGTGGCTGCACGGAGAGAGGAGACAAACAAATCATCAAAATAAAGCAAAACAAAAGAGGCAGATAAAAGCAAAGCTCTAACCCCCAATTTGCACCAAAAGCGTCTGTGGCGCGTTCGTGGCTCCACAGCAGGCCGCGGCTGTATTGAAGTTAGTGTGCAAGTTCACAGCTTTAAATACACACAAAACAACCTGGGTTGTCGGGCGATCTTGCAATCCTTGCGTGAACCGATCGAGCCGGCGCGCTGGACGACACCACTCTGAAACGCGTTCGGTCTAAGATGGTAGAGCTGTTTTTGCGCGACTTCCCAAACGCACCACAGATGCTTTTGGTGTAAACTGGGAGGTTAGTGCTGGAACAGAGCTGAAGTCTCACCTATTGGCTTGTAGTCTGTGGCGTTGAAGGTGCGGAAGGAGGAGCCAAAGGGACTTTTCATCTGCATCTCCATCATGTCGTCTTCGTCGTCCGCCTGCAGCATGGCTGCAAACACACACACACACACATTATTATTATGATTATTACTACAAGAAGAGGGAAGATGTTTTGTTGCTATATAATATTTGCTTGCGCCTTCATTTAGCTCATGAGTTGAGTTTAAAAGACACACACACACACACACACACACACACACACACACACACACACACACACACACACACACACACACACACACACACACACACACACACACACACACACACACACGGTCGACAGTGAGCGAGAGCATCAATGAAAGTCAGCGGCTCGGTCAGAGTGGTGCCGGCGTGGCCGGGTTCTGCGAGCCAGCTGGTTCTCTCTGTCGCTGGTCCGACGCCAAGGCCTCTCTGGCCATATGGCCCCGGCCGACTGTGGCTCTGTCACAACTCGCACACCTCCACGGCCTCCGTTCACACCTCTCCTCAAACGTACACATGGCTTACTCGGCCTCGCTGGCGGCAGCCCTTTCGTTCACCTTTCGCACGCACGCACGCACGCACGGCCGGTATCGACCAGCCAAGCCTCCGTACCTCCGTAGATGACGGTGCCGCTGTTGTTGAAGACGATTCTGCACTGGTCCAGGGCGGGAACGGTGTGGAGGAGGTGGAAGGTCCGCAGATCCCACTGAAAACTCCAACTAAGGACAGTTTCACTTTCTCTCTCTCTCTCTCATTTGTATCAGCTAAATCTGCTGTGAATTTAATTACGCAGTAATTAAGACCATCCCCAGGGTAGTAAAAATCAATTTTCGGTGTAATAAATATTTAATGTTTGGCAGTGAAATAAAAACTCAATAGCCGTCCCATTAGCGGAGCGACTGCGAGCTTAAACGCTGGTGCGAGTGTGCGCCGCAGCACTGGCCAGATTTATGAAAAGCTCTCTTACATATATCATAACTCAACCGGCCCCATTAATGAAGCACTCTGGCTGCAGCGATGCAAACACTTTCAGCTGCGAGTGTTCTCGGCGAACGTGCCCTCGTATGAACAAATTATCTTTCCTCTTCTAACGGCTGCGAAATGCATATGTAAGTGTTTTTCTTAAGCATCAATTGTGTTGAAAAGTGCTCGTAAAGCTGCCGCGCGCAGTAAAGGTTCGGCTTAATTTAAAGCACTGGAGTCTGAGGGTTGATGAGAACGTTCGCCAAACAGGTTGGCCTGGATTAAAGTGCAGCAACAACTGCTGGATTTAAGGTATTCTTTGATCCCACTTGTGTTGTTGTTGTGTGTTCTTGCTGTTATCTTTCATAACAGACTGCACCTGCATCTATGCCCATCTGATGTGTAATAAGACAAGATGGTATCGTTTCTTTTACAAATTACCAGCTTAGCTGTAAGTCTGTTGGGATCTAACTAACAACAAAAAAAAAAAGATGCTACGTTGACACTCAAGGATACAATTTCCGTGTTAATGATGACCTCCAGGCCGTTGGGATGGAACACGCCGCTGATGTTCATGTTGAACTTGTCAAACTTGTGGATGGCCTGAGCCGTGCGCACATCCCACAGCACGCCGTCGTTGAGCACCAGGTCGTCCGTGGGGTTGAAGGTGGCGCAGTTCCTCTTGTAGTTGTTGGCCAGGTCCGGGTTGTTCAGCGTCAGCGTCACCTGACCCGTCTGGATGTCATAGATCTGCGAGGAAGGAGGAGATCAGCGTTCAACCAGACGTTTCTCATTGGTTCAGACCAGATTGACCGGGTGGATTAAAAAAATAAATGATAAAACAAAGTCCATACTCGTGCTATATGCTCTTTCGTCCCGATGACTCGATCTTGAGAGAGCTTACTGAACTCCACGTAGTGGTCACCCAGGAAAGTATGCCTGAGACAAAAAAAACAGCAGCATATTTAACATTTAATCAAAAACATGGGACCTGTTTGAAGAAAGAAGGAGGAATTTAAAACTTCAAATGGCTTCAAGACGTGTAGCTGTGCGGATGAGCGAAGCTGCCGTGTACCGACTGCAACCCTCGGGCTCTTAGCGTTCATAATTAAACAGCGTGTCTCCTCCTTTCAGCCAGTTCCTCTTTTGACAGCGTAAAGTTGCCTCATCAGTGGGCAAAACAGATCACAAAACTAGAGGCAGTTGGGTCGCGCAGATGCTTAATTGAACTATTAATTGATAGTCTGCGGCGGTTCAAAACGCCGCTCGGTAATTTCGAAATTTCTCTTTTGGAATTTTCTGAAAGAACCCTGCCTGTGAAAATACAGTCTGGTCCCCAGTGTAAACAGCCCTTACTTAGTGATGAACACTGATTCCATGCCCCACAGCGCTGACAGAGGGAAACTCCATGAGGCTGACGTAAGGAGCAGAGTACCATCCTGAAACACACAGGAAAAATGGTTGAGTTTGTCTTGCAGAAGTGTTTTGATTCTTAAGAACAACTAACCAAAGACACAAATTCAAGGAAATTGATTTTTAACTGGACAAACTTATAAGTTTCACATATTTTCATGGCAACTTAGCCCAACATCTCTTCTTCCAGCTTATTTCTTGTTATTTTTGGATAATTGTCTTTGTGAAATGCTTGAATAATGTGTGTGTATTCGTATATTCATGCATTTATGTGTGAACGTTCATATATGTTGAGATATTTTTTCCATGTGATTTTGGATCCTATGAAGAATAGTCGCTGCTAAGGCAGTGACGAATGGGGATCCATAATAAAATAATAAACTATATACTATATTATCTAGTCCTGCATTTGCTGCATATGCAACATTGACAAAGCCCGATCTAGATTTGGAGAGGTGCGCGACTCCTCCCACTGACCCGTGAGGGCTCCAGGTGAGTGATGGCCGACGTGTGGCAGTTGTAGCTGGCCTCCTCCTGGCCCGTGAACACGTTGTAGAGCTTGAGCTGCCCCGTGCACGTCCCCAGCATCAGGAAGCGCTCGCGGGCGGAGAAGGCGCAGCACATGAAGCCGCTCTCATCCTCGTCCGCCTCCCGGAACACGGAGATGGGCCGGAACCTGGAGCGCGGACGGAGAGAGAAACATGAAAGTCACTCTTGGAGGCGGGAGCGACGCTCGTCGCAGATACAGACGGTTCTGACTAACCTGCTGAAGATGAGATGCCTGTCGAAGCAGCCTCCGTCCACGCCGCCGTACTTGGGGTAGATGACCCTGCGAGTGTTCCGGGACGTGAAGTTGATGGGCGCCTGGCGCCTCTGCTTGGGCTCCGGGCACTGGTGGGGGGTGAAGAGGGAGAAGGGCGGGCACGTGGCCACGGGGTTCTTGCAGCGCGAGTGCTGCTCCCGCAGGTACTCGGTGATGATGCTGTCCAGCGCCGGCGGCGACGGCAGGTGCCTGTCGAACTGCTTCTTCATGGCCGGGCTCTGGCTGAAGGCGCCGTGGTCAGACTTCTGCCGCAGCACGCGGGGCTTCTTGCAGCTGGGGCCGCCGCAGGCCGCCTGCCGGTCCCGGGAGAAGACGATGCGGCCGATGTGGCCGCAGCTCGCCGCCACCGCTGACGGAGAGGCGAACGCCGAGGAGGAGGAGGAGGACGACGTGGAGGGCTGCGACGTGGAGGGCCGCGCCGGCGGGTTGCCGGAGCCCGGGGAGGAGGCGTGCGACGGGTGGCTGCCCAGTCTGGAGCTCACCCCGTTGGCCAGCCGAGGAGTGCGCGGCAGGGCGGTGGAGGGTGGGGCGGGCAGGGGGGGCGCTACGGAGGGGAACGCCGAGGGGGAGTGCGAGGAGTGAGACAGGCACGCCATGGGCAGCTCCGCCTCCTTGGTGAGGGCGGTGGCCGTGTCCTGGAGGCCCTTGGCCACCAGGTGGTTCCTGATGAGCAGCAGCAGCTCCTTCTCCGGGAAGGTGATCTTGGAATGGGCCACCACGCTGGCCCTCTGCAGCCACGCCAGGGACACGTCGGTGCCGATGAGCAGCGGCTTGCCGGAGATCCTCTCGATCAGCTCGGCGGCAAACTTGCAGAACTTGACGTGCTCGCTGCGCTTGTCCTGCAGCACGGGCTCCTTCATGAGCTGCTGGATGTGGCCGCTGCTGAACAGGGGCAGCTTGCTGATGATCTGGCGGACGGTGCTGGAGCGGGACAGGCCCACCAGGGCCTTGCAGGCCAGGGCTCGGATCTGGTCCGCGTCTGTGATGGGCATCTTCACCGTCAGCAGGGACAGCAGCACCTAAGGGGAAAAAAAAGGTGCGGAACTTATAGGTTAATTGTGTAATGTTTGGAGATTTTGGAGAAGAAACGGAGACATCACGTGGTGACATTTTAGATTGCAGCATCTTTCACTCTCTTTCCCCTCCTGAGCTTGCCGGTGAGCTACGGTGGCCTGTACACCCAAACTTGAATACCTCATGCACCTTCTTCTTCGTAGATTTATTTAGGACACGAACAGTCACCCTAATTACAAAACTCGCTGTCAGGCAGCTGGATTGTCCACACCGGGCTTCCTTAAAAATATGGTGGCGCCAGATGGCAGCTAACTGGGAGCAGGCCGCTTGTTATATGTATATTCTGACATATATATGATAACTGTTCTAAAGGTAGGAAAACCACATTACTTTTATTGTAATACAATTACACACTTTCATTAATGTATGCATGGGCAGTATACTAAGTTTTTATCAATATAAAAATTATAATTCAAACCAAATATTACACTCTGGACCTTTAAGACAGAAACGCTGTGTTCTTGGAAACCAGGATGTATTTGGAATGTTTTGCCTTCGACTTGGAGACGCTGCATCTGAGTAAACTGAGCAGGCAGCAGCTTTAAGAGTGAAGTAAAGTCAAACAAAAGTCTAGATTTTTAGAGAGGATGTTGCTGTTCCTGCCGCTCTGACAGAGGAATTAAGGACAAAGGTTAGAGTCACCCTCGGGGGAAGAACTGGAGCTCAGGCATAAATGGTCCATTAAATTTAGAAAACTAAAGCTGGACTCTAAATTTACATCTTCCACACAAGGAGTATTTTTAAATCTTACATAATTTCAGTTATGACAGACGATAATGTTTTCGGAAACCGCACTTGGTCTTACACATCGTCAGCAGTAAGATTCTGCTTGGTGTACGCATGAGGTCAGGTCAGATAAAGTGGCAGTAGTGGAAAGGAAAGTGGCATGAGGAGGGTCTGAACCACTGCAGCGTCAGCTTAACATCCTTCCAAAATTTTAGTTTAGTTCACAGAGCAGCAACCTTCCAGCCGCTGTATCCGGGAGGAAGGTTTGCTGGCCAACACAGTCAAAGCAGAAGCCTCATCACGATGCGGGTTGACCGAGAACTCTGCTGCTTTCAGAGTGGGCGAGCGTGGGATGTGGGATGTGTGTGTGGGTTGTGTGCGGGGGTGTGTTTACTGGTGGATCTTAGCTGCATTGAAAATTTCTATTATTCCTCAGAGTGAATAAAAAAAAAAAAACACTGCCTGGCTGCATAAATGCACAAGTGAATTCCTCATCACTGCAAAGATTTCTCCGTTGTTTTCTGTTAGTTTGTGTTTTCTTTTCTTTTTTTGGCTACCTTTTAATCATTATGGCTGACGGGAGTCGTATCAACTCTACCTTGATGCCGTTGTTGGACTGCACCACGTTCCACATTTTGGTGAGCACATTCTCGCTGGCTTTGGTCTGCTGAGGCAGGCGCCGGCGGGGGGTGCCGGCGATGAACTTGCCAATGCTGGATATGCGTTTGTCGGGCGCGCACACGCAGTTGATGATGACCTGCAGAGCGGACTTCTGAATCTCGGCATCGTTTACAAACACCTCTCCCTCGGCCACCGTTAGGACGATGCTCATCCCTACGCGGAACAGAAAGGAAAGAAAACAAACACACACAAAAAAAAAAAACTATTGAATGATGAAAATCCTTGTGTCTGGAGTTGTGCCAGCTCTCAGCAGGAGTGGGCACAGAATGCAGCGTTGCTGAATGGGGAGTAAGTTTGATGTCTATTGTTCTACAGCTACAAAAACACTCCACCAGCAACAGATACGAGTGATTCACACCAATGGCTGTTTTTGGTCTTTTGGGCATGAAATAAACACTTTTATAGCATTTTTACATCAAATTGAATGTTTTCATTCAAACGTGTTCTTCAAATTGTAATCATGCACAATAACATCTGACTGTAACATTCGTCAGCTGCGTGTTTTCAGCGGCGATGTGACCTACCGACAGTGGAAACAGACGATCCTCCCTCATCAAACACAGCCACCGCCTCGGACAACAGCAGCTGGGTTTTGGGGACAACTGTGAGGATGCTCAGGATGTCAAGGGCATAACGCACCGTGTCACTCCTGCGGACAGAGAGAAATAATCACATCACGAGTTGTCTGCCAACTTGGAAGGGGGAGCGGAGAGGGGCGACACGGGTGTCAAAACGAGGATTAGCGTCCGGTTCCTACCTGCCGTAGTACGTCCGCCAGTCGCAGGCGATGGAAATGAGCTGCAGGAGCAGCTGCACGCAGGACAGCTTGTGAAAGACCTCCGCCGGTTCCCAGTACAGCCGAGGTGGACCGTACTCGATCAGGAACTCCATCATCTCCACCACCTGCTCGCGGCTGTAGCTGACCGCCTGGCCAAGGCGGGCAGAAGACAAAGAGTTCATGACATCACGATGGGAATGCAAACCCACTAGCACGAGGGATGTTAACAATTAATCGATTATCGATTGTCGATTAAGAATTTAATCGATTAAATTAAATTAGTCACAATTAATTGAACATTCTTTACACAGGTAGTTAATATCATTATAACAGTGTAGTGGCAGGAAAGACCAATTCACCTGTAGATACTGTGATGGTCATAATATACCTTGTACAAGTTACTTTTAAACTTAAAAAAAAAAAATTAAAAAAGTTGAAATGTTACCCATTAGAAGTCAACTTAAATTCAGAGAATAAATGTTTGGGGTGTTTTTACTGTTCTCTAATGTGAAAATAGGTCACATTGGACCCTCGACATTATTCAAGGGTTAAATAATGTTTTCCTTACACATTTTTCATTGTGAAATTTAAATTCTCAGGAAAACTCGCAGCTTATCAATTAATCTTTAATCGATCGATAAGGTTAATCAACGATTAATCAATTTTCATCCCCCAAACCCACTGAGCAAAATCACAAGAAAAACCCCATTGAAATGTGTGAACTTCAGGAGCACATGTCCTTTGTCCTCAGCGTACCTTGTAGTAAGGCTGGGAGTGGATTGGGGCGCCCCCCTCTGTGCGCTGCAGAGACTGCTTCACCTGCTCCACCTTGATGGCCAGATGGGCTTCAAAGTACCGGCGCAGCGCCATGCAGGTGTGCTTGGCCGTCTGCCGGCTGGAGAAAATCTCATCATCACTCAGCAGCGCCCCCTGGTCCTCGGGGTTCAGGATTTCAAGTGTGCTGATCTAGAAGCAGTTACGGCGCAAAAAAAGGAAAGAGAATCCGTCATGCTGCTCCTGTTGGAGAGATTCCGACCCTGTTCGGCGAAGGTCTGGAGGTCGAGTGTCTCGTGGAGGTTTGACCTACCAGGTTGACGAGGCGTCGCAGGCCGTCCTGCTTGTCGAACAGCTCCAAGACGGCACGAAAGGAAAAGGAGATGGAGAAGAACATGGTGGCGTGGCAGCAGCCGGAGGCGTGCGAGCATTCCAGCAGCCACAGCGTGTAGCCGACCACGTCTGACAGGATCGAGTGGGGCAACATGCACACCTGGGGAGGGGAGGACACACCGGCGGTGACCACACATTTGTGTCTTTCAGCTACAGCAACAAGAATTTGTTAAAATTGTAAAATGTATACAATTTTTTTTCCCAAACAAGGATTTAAAAAAAACAACAACACATTCTTCATCGATGCTTAAGTAAAACTGGAATCGTTACACAATATGTGCAAGTTTTGCCCGTTTTGTACCCTTTCCATGGCGTCCTGGTTATACGCAAGGTAGTAGAGGCACAGTGACACTCCGGTGGCAGCCATGGACGGCCTGGGGATTTCCAGCAGCTTCTGAACTCCTCCGTGAGCCACAAACTCTGCAGCAAACTTCTTATGCAGCAGCAGAGATGCCAGGTACTGGTGAGAGTCGGGGGGGTAAAAGTTAGGCCAAAAACCTGTCACCTTCAAGGGATTGGCGGCACGGAGGTCAACAAGAGGAGGCATGCGGATCACCTTGAGAGCCTCAAAGGTAAGCTGCACGTCATTAGTCTGCTTCAGATCCATATAGTGCATGAGCAGCTCACGGGCTCCCATCTGCATGAACACTGCCAGCAGCTGCAGGCGAAAAGAGGTGGAATGGGAATTGAGAGCACATCATTTTATGTAAATTCACTTTACCATGGATACCGGGAAAGAGAATTGTTGCAGAGAATAAATGCCTGTGCGTCCCTCGGAAAACCATTTTATGACGGCAATAATTTCATTAACTAAAACTAAGGAAGACTGACATCTAGTGGAGAGTTTAGGACAAGACAAGGGAAAACACAAGCTGCACAAGCTGCCTAACATTTTCTTTGGCAAAAGAGATCAGCAAAGATCCGCCCCTTCTTACTTCTGATCGGCCACTACGTCTTGCCTCTGATCCTAACCTCAACTATAAGCATAACCTTAACCCGAACCTTCACCCCTCAACCAATCAGAAGCAAGCAGGTCAGGGCCTTTGCTGATCTCTGTTGAAGGAAAACAGCCGCCTCAAGTAAGTAAGACAACAGTGTGGACTAGTGACAAACCTCCTGATACTCTCCCAGAGGCGTGAGATACTGTAGGATGAGCCTCTGCTCAATCTCTGGGGTCAAAGGGTACAGATGGTAGTTGTTGCCAATCACCCAGGGGCTCATCTCAGACCAGCTGCTGTTGGACAGCTCGCTGATGTTCCTCTCTAGCTCTGGCAGGGAGAAGTTCAGTTTGTGTTTGTAGGTCCTGCCGCCGTCTTTCTCTGCCTTCCTTCTAAGGTAACCGCTGCTGTCAGACACACTCGGGTGCGACAGTGAACTTGGGGCAGACATTGGCTTCATCATGGTTTTCACAGCCGAGCTGGCACGACTGCTGGCCCTGTGAGGGGAGTTGAGGTGGAACGAGACCTCGTTTTCGGGCTCGATGGACGCGAGCGCCATTTCTCGGCCCTCCCCTTGTTCAGACACTTCCCTGTCCCCTCCGTTTTTGGCCGGCGTGAAGGCTCCTTCCTCAAAGTCTCCATCAACAGCTTCCTCATCCAAAGGTAGCAAAGGCTCAATCAAATTCTTCCTGGGACTGGGTCGCTTTATTTCCCTTTTGTTCTCGGCGTCCTTATCCTGAAGCTCCCGC
Source organism: Thamnaconus septentrionalis (assembly GCA_009823395.1). NCBI lineage: Eukaryota > Metazoa > Chordata > Actinopteri > Tetraodontiformes > Monacanthidae > Thamnaconus > Thamnaconus septentrionalis. The sequence continues at coordinate 14,103,174 of CM020512.1, read as the reverse complement.
AAACGATGTAGCATCAAAGGCACCTGTCATTGGAAAATATGAAAACATTCACGACATTGCTGAAAACTCCAGTGCTACTTTGTGTAGTAGTCTCGTAATATTGAGAGAAAAAGCCAGCACTGAAACATAGCCGATGTCCCCCACTGACCAGAACAGAGTTCTCCTCTCTGTAGTTGGCTGCAATGTCTTGGTTCTCCATAGCACCAGCCAACAAGCCTGTGGCATAAATTCGAAGAGGCTGCTCAGCCTCTTGCGCCCACTTGAAAAGCTTCTCAACAATTCCCTCCTGTGAAACACAAACACATAAACAGTGATGACTTGGGTAAAAGCAAGAATTAAAATATGTTACAGCTATAAACAGAAAATTGTAAATGCATTGTGGGCAATATGCTCCTTTTTTATTTAGAAATTAGGTCTGACAGTTTGTATTTCAAATTCCCACACACAAATCAACAGAAGTGCCACACTGCAGAGTTTTTATTTAATTAATAAATAAAAAAAATTCTGTTGTCATTCACTGCACATGTGTTGTAATTTTTGAAGCCCCAAATGCAGTCCCAAATGCAGCTCTGAACAAACAAGTGTTAGAGTGTTGCCTTGTCATTGTGACAGTATGCAGACTTGAGGCCAAAGTGCAAGAAACCCGCAAGCTGGACTGTGACTCACCAAACACAGAATTTAAAGCCAAACACTGATGTTATCTCTTTGTGATTGATTTCTCTGTTTTTGTTCCAGTATTTTTCACAGCAATGACTTAGTGTGAAATTAAATTCCTTTTGTTGGTTTAATGTGTGACGGCTGACCTTTTCCTGGAAGACCACAGCAGTCTCTAACCCAGGCATGATGTTGTGAAGCAGGCGACATGCAGCCGCATTCAGGGAGAATTCTCTGCTGGTCATCACATAGATATTCACCAACTACAAGCAGACAGAAAAAATAAATATTGGATCATATTCATTTCAAAAAACTGATCATCTTGAATGTCTCTGAAGTTCATTTATCCTTACCGTGTTCATAAAGTCATCATTCTTGAAAAGGATCTTGAGTAGGTGGCCTAATACGCATTCCGGATCAGCTCTCCCTAATGGCCACAAGATGCCAAATGTCACAAAAACGCAAACATCTCTATGTACCTTGTGGCCTGATTACTCATATTTATTTCCATACCAGGATGCCGATCATCAAACGGGTCTGGATCCGCTTTGTGGTACTCCTCAGTCTCCTTTTCAACAAGCTCTGAGATCCTGAGGGTGAAAGAAAAACGTTTAGGTGATTCACCACAAGCATAGCATGAGTAAGATATTCTTTTCAGTAAAATATTAGTGTGAGATTAGATGAAGAAGCAGCGGAAGCACTGACTTCGTGAGGATGTTGTCCAGCTCCTGTGCGTTCCCCAGTCGCTCCCTCTCCCACTGTTCCAGAAGAGCTGTCAGCTCTGCCTTGGAGTCCACACTGGCAGATGCAGACGCCATAGCGCCTATATGGATGCCACACAATATATATGTATATATATATATTTTTTACTTTTTTTTTAATGCAGCCGTTATCAAATAAATTCCCATGATAAAGTTTGTTTCTCTATTTATTTATTTATTTTAAATGGCCGTAGCAGAAAACTGATGACAACTTATAGTATATATTGAATACAGACGCACGAGTGTAGTGAAATTAGAAACGGTATTCAGGTTTTGCTATGGCAGACTGCATAAATACAGTTGAAGGAGATGCGCTCTGTTGCGTCACGACTGTCGGACGACGATGTGCAGGTGCAGCAGCACTACAGGGACCACAACTGTCAAACGGGCTAAGAGCTTTTCCATTCCGTTCAGGACACTGGAAAAAGTTACATCCCGTATCCTAGTGTTCTCAGTGCGGTCACCTAAAACCAATTCCACCAACCCACACAGTTGGCGTGCTTTCTATGTCCTGTCACTAAAACAAAAATACTTGTGTCAGAGCGAGAGACGGCGGAAACTTGACATGTTGCCTGTTGCGGTGTTTGGCTAACATTAGCTCAACGTGGAGATGCTATAAAAGAAAGCGCTAATTAGCACACTGACGACACTCTTACGTTTGGTTTTAAACCCAAGTTGCCGATTCAAGACTAGGATATTGCGACACCCGTTAATCATGCTGAAAAAAGGAATGGCTGTCTATGCGTGTAACGCTAACCAGACCCCGCACTCGTGTTACTGGTGGTGACACCATTCCAGGCAAACCTCACTGCTTAGCAAACATGCTAACTTTACCTCGTTTCCTCGCTCACTTCTTTCCACCAAGGCTTGTACTGTGAGCACAGTCCGCCGATATCAGTAAGACCTCGATGACCTCCGTGTGGATATCCAGGCTCCGGCCACACGTCTACGCACAAAGCTTTATTTGCTTTATTGCAGCTTTGTGTTCACGGTTTATTATCATTATGGCGAACACGTTCTGTACGTCATCAATAGGCGACGGGCCACTTTTAATGACGACGCGTTCAATAGCAAAACATTGCGAAATACAATGCTTTAATATCATTCATTTCAACTAAATCATGCTAACATTTATTGGTGAAAATTTAATTAAGCAAATATTTATGGTGGTATAAAAAATTCAAGACAATACTCAGGTAACAATGATTATATAAAAGCAATTATTGAAAATGGTGTCCTGTGACAATATGAATTGGATTACTTTGATCATTGATAAAAGAAAATCGATGCAATATGTATAGAGTAAACATGGTAACTGGTTATTAAATGTAGACCAGAACATAAGTTCATTCAGAATGTTTGTTGCTGAATTTTCATTTAAAAAAAAAAAAATCACTGGTAAACAGACGTTGTGTAGTCGTAAAGCTCAGTTGTATAAGAAGTAATGTCAAGCTGTTCAATTGATTTGTGAATACCTCTTCACCATGCCAAATAACTTAGTATTCAGCAAAACTCAACTGAAAGAGTGAAGTTCAGGAGGCGCACCTTAACACAATATTCCAATTACATCACAGTACAACAACAAGTGGCAGGGTAATCGTCTGCATTGACTTTGAATTCATTTCCATACACAAAGTAGATGTGTGATTTTCCCTTCCATGTGTAGCGCACTCTGGTAACAGGAATCAGCTCAATGGTTTGACGCTGAAAACAAAGAAACCAAATATTAGGATGTATCAAGACTACACTTAATGCAAACAAAATTGAAATAAGATGTAGTCAATACCATTTATTTTCATGGCTTACTTCCTACTATTTCACTGACTACAGGAATTGAAAAATAAACTTAACAAATTCAGCAGTCAATTATCTGCAGCTATTGATAAAGAAGTGCTTGCTTTTTAAACCTAGAGCCTACAGTGCAAAGTAAATGCTTTCACTACAGGAAGGACACAAATTCATAAAATGTATCCTATTGATTATTACTATAACCAAGAACCAAGCATGATTACCTTGTGTCAAATTATTACCTGTTGCAGAACGCGTGATGTCTGGGTGTACTTTCCCTGATGTTCACTAACGAGGCGCTGTGCAGCTTGAACCACCATAGGGTCTGGGAAGCCCATCACTGGGTACACCTTCACATTGTAAGAGGTTAAATATTAATTATAAGCCGATCCCTGTAACTGATGGACAGGATCCTGTATTGATTGGCAGATCATGCAAGGCAACATGATTTTCTTGCAATAGGCACACATACGGTCTTCTGATTTTGACAACAAACAAAACAACAACAAAGGAGTTACTGAAATAAATCCCAGTACGCAAGTGAAGAACATTTACCAAGTACTGAGAATCTCTGAAGAGCTCCTTGCCAGACACTTTGCTGAGGTTGTCGATCTGCAATCCACTACTCTGCTCCACCACATAGTCATCAGAGTTGTTTTTCCTGGAAGCATTTTCATGCAATCAGTTCCACAACACTTTCACACATGGATCTGACTGAAGCGACAACTCATCTCTTTCTAAGAGACGACATGCAAATAAACTGTGTTTAAAAAAAAAAAGAAGAAGCACCAAGTCACAGTAAGGTTGATGTAGACAAGAAGCTGTTGCTTTCCCCGACAGGTGGCACAAACTGTTGATCCTTGTCCATGACAGTGGTTGCAACTGTAAAAAGAATGTTTATTAGCATACTCTGTTTGAGATCCCTGAACTCCAGCAGGAAAAACACTTACTTTTCCCTTCCTCTGCCGTTGCAGTGGTGGCAGCGATCATCTCCATGGCGGAAGCCAGATCCATTGCACACCCAGCAGACTTTCTGAGAGGTTCAAGAACGAGACCGTATGGTCAGATGATTTTGTCGGAGGTGTCAGAATTTTCACGTAAATCTCTAAAAATGACTTACATTCCCAACACCGGCGCAGTCTTTACAAGGTTTTCTCCCCATTCCAATGCATACGTGGCAGGGCTATAAGTAACATTTTCTTTGTCAGAAAAAAATGAAATGTTTGTTTGCTTGTTTGTCTTCTGTCTGCACACATTATTGAATTTACCTTAACAGATGATGTGTAGGGGACCTTTAGAAGCTGTTTTCCATCCATGAAAAAGTTGGGGGATTTTGCAGGAATATCCCACGGCCCTGGAGCTGGTTGGGCAAAGGCATCCACTGGCTGTCCTTTTTCAAATAAAACAACATTTTTGATAATTCATTACATTGAGCAGTAATCAAACACAGGGAAAGATCATTTAAATATATAGTGCACGAGTATTTAACCATTGTAAGGCTCATGACTCCACGCTGTACATCTTGTTTCGGTGAAGGTTTCCAGGCGGTACTTAACAAAAAAAGGTTGGACAAAAGAAAATTAAGAGAAAAACTTGCCATTTCTGGTAAAATCAAGAAATTTATGTGCATGAACTTTTATTTTTAACTGGCATCCTCTTACTCTATAGGTATTGAACGCATCCATGTTTGTGATCACACCATCCTTTGCTGGCCCCGAACTGTAGCAACACTTACTGGAGGCATAGAGCAAAAATGCTTCTCGGGCAGTATCTTCAGTTATAGATGGTATACTATTAGGAATAAAGGAAATATGATTACCGATCAATCAAACAATTAGCCTCAGAGGGCTTTACAGATTATAATTCCCTTGGCATAGGAGGAAGAACTGAAAGCCACATTTTCTGCTGGGATTGCAAGAAAGGATATTGTGCAATCACTAGGAGTTACTGGAGGTCAACTAAAATAATAATAAAAAAAAAATAATAAAAATTGAACCTTACTTCCAGTGAGGTTGTTCGGCTGCGGGTTCAGGCTGAGGGACCGGGTATGCAGGCATGGGAGGTGGGAGAAATCCACCTATCAAAGATATTGTTTTTCTTTTTTAACTTTATTTTTATTTAAACGTTTTATTACTGTTGTTCAGGTACATCATTTCCTCAGTAGAGACCAGGAGGTTCATCAACAAATGAATAAAGGAGCTCTGCGTCAATATTTACGTAACCTCATCAGATCAGCTATCAAGTTATCAACAGTGTTAATTAAGTTGTTGGGGTTTATTGGACAATACAAAAAAAAAAAAGTAGCAGTCTTATTAACGGAAATATGTTTATATGTATTTATTATGCCCGGACCTGGGACCTTTCTGTGTGGAGTTTGCATGTTCTCCCCATGTCTGCGTGGGTTCTCTCCGGGTACTCCGGCTTCCTCCCACAGTCCAAAAACATGCATGTGAGGTCAATTGAATATTCTAAATTGTCCGTAGGTGTGCATGTGAGTGTGAATGGTTGTTTGTTTGTATGTGGCCCTGCGATGAACTGGCGACTTGTCCAGGGTGTCACCCTGCCTTTGCCCTAAGACAGCTGGGATAGGCTCCAGCAGACCCCCATGACCCTGACTTGGAATAAGCGAGTATAGAAGATGGATGGATGGATGGATGGATGGATGTATTTATTATCAGAACTGTCTAACATCCATGCAGTTTTGAATAGTACCTAAACACACCAACACTATTGTGGTACTTAAGTGGCACAGCTGTCAAATGGGAAGAGCGCAACCATAAATGCCACACAAGGGGTTTTGACATCACCGTCGACAGTTTTGTGATCAGTGTACCTCCGCCTGCCATGGTTCCCTCGTAGCCAGGCACGCTGTCAAACATAGAGGCCGGAGGAGCGCTGGGGCCCGCCGCAGGAGCCGCGGGTGGGGCGAACATAGCTGGCACAAACAAGAAGAACCAGTTTTAGGCTTTTTAAATGAAGGCGAATGTTCGAATGATAAAACACGGTAAAGTTAAGATGCAATACACACACACACACACACACACACACACACACACACACACACACACACACACACACACACACACACACACACGTTTCATGTTCCGTGAGGAGTATCGCCAAACCGTTTAGAAGAATCAAGGTGAGCCTCAACGTCTTGAGGATGTAAACGTCAATCGCGACTGTGCATTCCGCGTATTGACGAAAGGTGTGTATGTGTACCGGTGAATAGGTGAGCGACTTACGTTGTCCTTCTGTGTTATCAGCCATCCTGAGATTCTTTTCAAGCTATGCCGCCCCCCGTACCCTCAAAAATGAAACCGGGAACGCGGCCACAGCAATAACCTCAACGCAGGTTCACGTAGGAGCGCACGCAGCGTATCCGGTCACGTAGGGAGTCTCAAAACTTGAGACAACTTGTGGAACGTCTTTGATGACGTCACGAATGTATTCGCACGCTGCTGCTGGGCCGTACAACGGAAAGCAACCGTATTCGATCCGTTTAACGTCCACTCGGACAGTTGTGTTAAACTATTAGACACGCAATGAGGATGTTTAGTAACTAATTTTTCGGGATCTTACCAGGGGCCGCCTCCGCCGCTGGCATGTATCCTGGGTTGGCCACTCCATAGGTGCGATACTGGTCGCTGTTAGAAAACGAGTTAAAAGTTGATTAAAAAAGAAAACGGCTGGCACTTCACTGTTGTCAATGAGCCTTAAACAAACACGGTCACCTGGATAAACGCCGGGTTTCCATTTTAGCATGCAAGTGTCCCTCTAAGTAAAGAACATGCAACACCCGTCCGAGTCTTCAAACGCGCTGTAATCAGATATCTCTAATCACCGATCATCATGTGACAGAAAACTGATGATTTACCTAGTATTACTCCACACCCCAGTGTGCAGCATTTCCGCAAATTGTCGCCTCTCTCTCTCTCTCTCTCTCTCTCTCTTTTAAAACGAGAACTAAATTTTAACTGTGGACTGTGCTGTGATACTACCCAGAAAGGGTCACTGCAGAAAATAAGCGGAGTCTTAAACTTTAGAAAGTCCCCCCCTTAATCCTCCCTACCCCCTATAAACCCATCCTTTCAGGAAGTGCGCATGTGAAATTCAAGAGACAGTAAACACATTAAACGGGAGACTAAAGATGTGCTTTCCACTCCACTGCATTATTAAAGCTTTGCCAAAACAGCAAACAACAAAGACATTTTCGATCTTTCAGGCAATAATCACACGCAACTAATATAAATTCTACTTTACGTTGCTGTGAAGGCACAACAGGCGAATAAAATACAATACCCATAAGCCTTTGCAGCACCCACGGAAGTCCTTTTCTTTCCTTCCGCCGTAACCGAAGTCCCTTTTGGATTTACGTCGGCGGGTGAGTCGACACAATCTTAATGAATCCGTGCAAAATATGGTGCAGTTAAGCAGTCATGACACAATTTATGTATCGCAGACGTTGTACCTATGTGTTTTGATGAAAATTGGTCAATTTAGCAGTATGGTGTCTATTTAGTGCTAACCTAAACTCAGTCGAGTGCATGCTAGCACTTTCCCAGTAAAATGGAGTCATAGCATTTAGCACAGGCCCAGTTTTCGGTATATTTTGTAAACTATAAAACGGACAAGAACGTAGTCGGGGAAATATAGTTGTGCGGTTGGTACGTCACCTTCGTGCTGGCGGTAGTTTTCACCACACTCCGTAGCGGTTGTCTGAATTCGATTAGCATGACTTCAGCTCGCTAAACATTGGCTACATGCTTGTGCTAGTGTAGTGGACGTTCTACACGTTAAGTGAAGTTATAGGCTTAGATCGATACTGCCAGGCATGGGAACATTTAATGTGTCCAGGTATGTTAATTACAGATGGTCCCAACATTTTTGTATTTTCTATTAGTTTGTCTTTCATAGTCTTACATACACGTAGCCCGCTCTGTTGTAATTTTGCTATACTCTGAACATGTGCGTTCCCTGCAATTGCATTGTATGGATTATAACCCCAGTTTTATTTTGCTACTCTCAGTCACCATGGCAGCCCTCAGGCCCCTCACGAAGCCCAAGATTGTCAAAAAGAGAACCAAGAAGTTCATTCGCCACCAATCTGACAGATATGTGAAGATTGCGGTAAGCTTCTTGACAACACGACACTCTGCACTTTGCTGGTCAAAAGCCTGCTGCTTGTTTCAGTGCTGGATTTGTGATTTATACTTGTACATTTGTTTCATTACTGTAGAAAAACTGGCGTAAGCCCAGAGGTATTGACAACAGGGTCCGCAGGCGGTTCAAGGGTCAGATGTTGATGCCCAACATTGGTTATGGTAGCAACAAGAAGACCAAGTACATGCTGCCCACTGGCTTCAAGAAGTTCCTGGTCCACAATGTCAAGGAGCTCGAGGTCCTGATGATGAGCAACAAGTAAGCTTCCTGTCCCGTCAGTGTTTCAAGTTATGGAGACTTTTTTCGTTCTTTTGGTGGCTGCTTGGCATTGGTTGGAAACTCGGAAGAAATTTCTTAGTTTACATCAAAGATTAGACCATAGTTTTTGTTTTTTACTTTTAAGAATCCTCGTCAATCAGTTTTCGTAAAAATAGTTTGGTTCAGCCTTTTTAAATAGACCTAATTGTAGTGGGATACTACTCACAGCGAAAAAGATCAGTAACCTTTGCTGTTGTTGAGTTTATTTCCTTTCAAATTGATGCAATTGATATTTGGTGAGACTAAGAACATTTGGTTGTACTAAGATCAGATCTTTGGTAAATGTTCAGTAACTTCACGAGCATAACAAGACAGTGACAGGCTTTTGGATGCCCTTCTATTTTTTGGAGAAAGTAACTTTTCCAATTCTAATATTGTTTTATCTATATCCCAGGGAAAACTTTGCTGAAGTACCCTGATATTATGCCAAAATTGTAGTTGTTCAACAATTTAATATTTCAAGCAAAATGAGATTAGATTCAATTGGTCCCCTTCACTTCAAGGCTGGTTACATGAAATGTATTCCTGTTTAAAGGCATCATAGCTAACTACAAGTAAAGTAGAGCCAATATTAAGACTGTTTCATTTGTAGATGTTTCAGTATTTATGGAGAGAAACAATTGGTGTGCGTCATTATCCAGCTTCAGGTTCTCGATTTAGTGAATTTATTTTGGTTTGTTTAGATCAGTGGGATCTTTGAGCAAAGCGTTGTGTTTTTCTTTTAGACAGAAAGCAAAGTCTAGTTCGCAAATAATCTGCAGTAATTGTGACAATGCGCAGCCTTTCCACATCAGTGACGCAACATTTTGAAAGAGCAGTTGGTGTGCGCTTTGTTAGTGTGATCCAAATAGATTTCAACTCCCACAGGTAAAGAATGGGAAGTAGAGAGAAAATATCGACCTAATAACCTTTTTTTTTTTTAGGACTCACTGTGCTGAGATCGCCCACAATGTCTCTTCCAAGAACAGGAAGGTCATCGTGGAGAGGGCAGCTCAATTGGCCATCAAGATCACCAACCCCAACGCCAGACTCAGGAGTGAGGAGAACGAATAAACTGGTTATTCTGAATAAATGTTTAAAAATAGAATCCTGCTGTGGTGTCCTTTTTTTTTTTATTCCTGTGTCCCACTTTTGTTTTACTTTTTGCTACATCACTTGTGCTGAAAGATCATAACTATTTTTACACAGTGTCGGCTCTTAGCAAGCAAGCGAAACCTGTAAACTGCTGAGTGACCAAGGCGTTATTAAAGGCCTGTTCACATGGTTCGTCGTACTGAAGAGACTTGAGCTATTTTTTTCCCCCTGTTCTGAGGCGTCAAAATCGTAAAGATGAGCTTTCATGCAGAGGCTTCTCACACTGAAGGCTACAGAGCCTGTTTCAGTCACCCGTGGATAAACGGGGGTTATTCCTTGCCTCCTTCCAGATGAATGGATACTGGAACAGAACAAAAGGGGCAAGATGCCTGAAGAAGAGTGTCGACCCATATTATTACAAATGGAGGAAGATGCTAAACTCGGTGCAGGCGTTTCTTTCCAAGATGTGATGTGGTATACTGTACTTTGGAAAAATGAATGCCCATTTATAATGTTTCTTGGTGTCGGAAGACAAGGTGGCCTACATGGTTTGACGCATTTTTTAGATTATTCTTGGTTGGCAGAGTACTGGTCATTTTTGTGCATTAAAGTTCTCATTGGATACTGACAATGCAAAGATCAGAGTGTAAAATAGCAAACTAGATCTAACTAAAATGGCCCCCAATTATCACAATGCAGCATTTTGAGATGTGCAACCTTTACAATTATGTGAAATGTCCTTCAGCCCTGACAAAATAGTCAAAAAAAATATCATACTTTGGTTCACAACTTCAGCAATGAGTCACCTGACCCAGTTTACAAAATTCAATGTATGCGTATTCTCTCTAACTTATCACTGCTGGGTTGTCAATTTAGATGACATTTCATTTTAATTAGTCATATTTGGCTTAATTTAAAGTCTCCCAGAAAAAGAGTCAATTTAACCATCTGTTTATAACCTAGATGTTGACATCTACTTATTTTGTGTCTTCGACATGTTAGGAAGGGGATGGAAGCGAAGCGGCTGTCCGGCAGTCACTGTAGACAGACAGAGACCTGGGCAGCCATCACTGTCCTTAGCAACGTTAGCACACTTTGTGAAAAGTCAGAAAGCGAATGAAGTAAAGATGTGCTTGTAATTTCTGGGCAGTTACGTTCACTGACACCCTGGAGATATACATGGTATTGCAGTTAAAATGCACTGATAAGTTGAATTCGGCCACCTTAAATATTTACCTGAGCTACAGAATCATTATTAGCATGAAGGAGTCAGCCTATCTTAAGTCCGAATGGTATTTATTTCAAAGTAATGTGAATCCAACAATCGTCCCGCAACATCAACAGCAGCCTTTTTTTGCGATGTTTAGAGACGGCTCCCTGTGGAGAATGTTTCCATTGCATTCTGGCACTCAAGCTGTGTCCCGCAGCCCTGAGCCTGCCGCCATCTGCTCTGGTAAAACTGACCATGCCAGAGATGCAAAAACACATTTTCTTCCAGTCAGCTTTTACCTCATCAGTCCTCAAGGAATTGAGTTTGAATTTATTATCTTTTTTCTACTTTTTTTTCTCTAAAGGACTCCTTAACAAAAAAAACAATAACAACAACAACCTGCACCTGTTTCCTGTGTATCTTGGAAAGGCACACCTGAGAGGACTGGATGTTCTCCAGAGTGGGAGGAGGAGAACATGTAAACACCGGGGCAAGGGAGAGGCGACGAGGACTGCTAGAGTGGCGGGGGTGTCGGGGAGGAAAAGGACGGACCCGGTTGTTTTCTCATCGCGGCTCAGAAAATGAACATGTCAGCGAGGGTGGTTTTTGGGAAGGGGCGCCTGCCTCCCAAGCATCTCTCCTTCATCCTCCCCCAGACGGATCCGTTGAGGAAAGGCAGTCGACCTGCAGGTGGAAAGAAGAGGATGTTTTCTTTTTCTATCAGATGTCGCGTGGGCATCATCAGGGGGAGAACCAAAGGTAAACCTCTGGAAGCTACTTGTCAATTTTTGCAGTTTTTTTTATTGTTTAATATTCCAAAAAGTTACTAAATAATAACCAAATAACTGTTTGATTACTCTTACTAAGAGTCTAAAAGGAAAACAAAAAAAAGGTCTTTGAGTGTGAGACTTGGTAAAGTGAGCAATCAGGGCTTTTGACAACAACTGACGCAGAGTGAGAGTGACACAACCTCGCTCTCCAGCTGTCTTCCTTTAGCTCTTTGTCTGCTGCTGAGTGCATTTGTCATCCTGCGCACCAGACTCTCACTTGCTGCTGATCGCCAAGAGATGGCAGTGCAGTTTGTTTAAGGAGCAGGTAAACATTAAGCCCACTTCAGCATGGACAAAACATATGAAGCTGCAGTTTGATGCTTTCTGTCATTTGCTCTTTTTTTGAGGTTTTGCTGATGCATTTGAACAGAATCGCTTAACAAAGACGTTGATCAAACGTTGTGGGTCGGAAATCACAGTAAACAACGCTGAAACAACACACATGTCAAGTGCCAACCTTGACACTTGCACAGTGCTGGCTCCTGTGTCGGCGCCAAGGCAGCTGTAAAGCACTGTGCATTTTTGCATGCAGCGGTTACATAATCATCCGCTCTACCTAAAAAAAAAAAAAAAAATTAAACCATTTTCCACCCACAAGCTGTTTGTCTCCCAGAGGTTTTTATCAGTCCAGGACACCGCTCCATCTTTTCGCTGTACTCTGTCAGAAATTAATTAGTCTCGCTCTGAAAGACTACACCCGCTCGCAATGTAAATGGGGTATTAAGGACGAACGTCTCGCAGGAAATTATCTGCACTGGGGAGTGTCGTGTCCACCTGAACAGCTGACTCCACAGCTGCACATACAGCGGGGGCGTTTATCAACTCTATCAATTGTAAAACGTGCATGTTTAATTTAACAATTTTGACTGCGTTCTTATGCATCCTCCTCCGCTTTATTTTTTATTTCCTTCCTCTGACACCAAAGTCTCAGTTATGAAAACAATTTGTCTGCAGTGACCAAAACCAATGAGGCGGTTTGTTGTCGCTGGAGTCGAGGGGCAGGAAGTGGAGGGCAATAAGGCTCGTGCGTGCGACAAATGGACAGACAGGTGCGGGCGACGGGTCAGACAGCAGGTCGGCCAGTCCCCCCGGTGTTTGGCTGGAAGGCCGTAACGGTTCTGTGCATTCGCTAAAAAAAAGAGAAAAAAAAGTGGGGAGCCTTTATAGCCTTCTAAACAAGGGGAAACGTGAGACGCTTTTCTGCTTGTATCTGCACAACCACCGCTCGAGCGTCATTCACGACAACAACAGCACTTTTTTTTTTTTATGAATTACTCTGCGACGTGCTGAGAAGCAACATTTTATTTATCCATTTATTTTTTGCACAAACATCGGTGGTGGTGGGGAAGAGGGGGCATTTTTAGTCGATGCACACACTTGAAGAGTGAAGAGTGCGTGGAAAAAAAAACATGACAACGCGCACGGCTCGACCTGACAACGAATGTGCAGGTGGCGCTAATTGTGGGAAGAGTTGACAGTGAGTGTGTGTGTGTGTGTGTGTGTGGGCACATGCACTTTTGTCGTGCCTAACCTCTGCACGCTCATTTGTGTGGGTGGGTTTGAGGATGTGCTTAAGAAGGGGTGTTTGACATGGTGGGAAATGGGCTGTGTGTGTGTGTGTGTGTGTGTGTGTGTGTGTGCATGTATGTGTGCACGTGTAAGTGTGTGTGTGTGTGTTTGTGTGAGAGTGCACGCGCGCTGGGGGAGGGAGTGACTATTGTGTGCGCCAGCCTCACTGAACCCCTCTGGCAGGGGGAGAGAGAGAGGGAGAGCCAGCACACTCACTCCGGCTCTGCGCCGATGCAGGGGGGTTGTTCGGATGTGTGTGTGTGTGTGTGTGTGTGTGTGAGTGAGTGAGCGCACAAACGGGGGATGATAAACCCTCTGGAGAAAGGACGCATGATTAGTAAGAATAGCTGAAAAAATGGAACCACGGCGAGATGGGAGGAAGAGGACGTGAACCGCTGCTCCTGCTCTGCTCCTGCTCTGCTCCTGCCGTGCTGTGGATTTCACGCAGACATGCAGCCTGCTGGAGAGACACGTCAGGGGATTTAGGAGGGGAAAACAGACCCTTTTTATTCTGGTCAACAAGTTTGAATAGGGAACTGATCTAGGGAGCGTCGCAGGATCGGGATTTTCTCTCCGAAAGGGTCGAAGGCACCACGGCGGAGTCGTCGGCGGGGGCGACGATCTGATCTGATCTGATCGGCCGAGACTGGATGAGCGCCGTCGCCTCCGTTGCCATTTGAACCTCGGCCCCTTTTGGCGCGCCACCACAGAGCAGCAAGGTGACTTCCCGAGGGCGGCGGATCTGACTGAGCTTAAAGCCATGCTGTGCGGTCTGAGGAGAGACTCCAAGAACAGCATTGGTAAGAGCGCCACACTCGGGTCACCGCGCAGATCTCGGCCGTGCAGGGGCTTCAGGGGTCACCTGGGTCACTGCCGACTCTCAGACACGGCTGCTTTGCTTTTTGTTTCCCCCTTTGCAATCCTCTTAATCCTCAACTGCTAGAAAATGTAATAGATGTACCCGACGCAGGAGAGTTTTGTGGCGGTATTGCGGCTGCGGCAGGGTCTCAGTGGGATTTAAATGTGAGGTGGGGGCTCGGCCAGCAGCTCCACATACCACCCTGACATGTGCAGCGAGGCCAGATTTAGCAGCGTTTAAAACTAGCGGCCGCCAGTGCCCCCGTTTATTAATAAAGTTTTACCTCTGGAAATAACACGGGGATTTCAGCAAGACTGTTGCTGCCGCACCCCCCGGCCCCTCCCCCCCAAAACCAATCCCACACACACATTCAACCTACATTCTGATTGGGCACAGATAGCGGCCTGAATTATAAAGAGTCCAATGACGTCACGTCACAAACTTTGACGCTCGGTGAATTTCAGCAAGAGCCGAACCTCGGATGTCAAAGACGCGAGATTATCTTGTCTCTAGGAAAAGTTACGGTTCCGGCCGTTAGTGTGAAACGAAGGCGCTTCCAAGGCTGCAGAGAAAAAGGCGTTTTGGCCTCATGGTCCAGTAAAGCTCTGTCACGTGCGCGGCGATGGCCGTGCATCACCCACAGCTAATGTTGCCTTTTGACTGCAATGACAGCTGCCGGACTGTCAGGAGCCCCCGGGAGGCTGTGTTGTTACAGGGCTTCAGCCCAGCCTAATGTGTTTGTGATGTGTCACTCACTTTGTGTATGTGTGTATCTGTGCCTCACAGCTACTGTACGTGTGTGTGTGTGTGTGTGTGTGTGTGTATGCTGGGTGGGGGGGTGTATTTGTGCAAGGATGTGTGCAAATTAGTGTAAAAATACCACCGTTATGCATATTTTCCGGGTGTCCTTTAACGTCGCCTTGATTGTGCAGAGCTTAATCCTCGTCGTGGATTCACGTCCTCGTCGTGCAACCGCGCGCATAGGGTGGTGGGGGCAGGGGGGAAAACGCAGACTCGCTCGGCTGCGGGACCTGCCCAAAGGTTTTAGGTCAGGAGAGGGTTTGACGGAAGGATCCATGCCCCACAGCTGTCTGAAGGACTCATCCTCAGCTGGACACATGTGGGAAGTTGATGTGGACAGAGAGGAGGCTGTGGGTTTGATGCCCTCCAAACACGTTTTTCCTCCGGTTCAGTCTTTACGAATCAACGCAGCGAAAAACTGATCCGCTGTCACGCCGGAAGGGGGTGACGGAAAAAAAACTGTCAAGGGGGATCGGAATTTACAGATACTACGCCGTGCGAGAGCCACGTCACAAGGCAGGAAGGAATCATTCTGCTTTTCGCAACAGGATGAAGGTAAAAGTTGGAAAGTCGGAATGTTGCCGAGGATTCTGTGAGCTACGCTCCAGGATATGAGGGTCTTGACTTAAAGTCATCAGTGGGTTCCTTTAAAAGTGGCATATTGCACAAAATTCATATCATCAATGGCGTCACTCAACAATATGTCTTCTGACTCAGAGCTGCCCAGAAACGAGTCAAAAATTCCATCTGCACTTTCAGAAAATGTGTGCTAAAATACAGTTCAGTTCTAGAAAACCAACCCTTTGTGATGTCACAAAGGCCACTCCAGATGGTTGGCGATGGCAAACCACTTGGATTCTGGTTCCTCGTTTGATTTCCCTCGTCAATGCAGCTCCATCAAAAGCAACCTGTGAAAGGTGCAACGAAGCTGCTGCGTAGGAAGCTGTGAACACAGGGCTAAATGCAGTGTTTTCTGGAGAGCAATACAGGTTTGGCGTTCTTGGCACCTGGAAGAAAAATTACGTTTATAAAATCTTGACAACTGCCTGCTGACATCAGGCGAGATTGTTTTTCCCATTTCCTCTTTTTTAAATCGAACTGAGGTGATATAATCAGGAACTCCCAGTCATGCTGGATTTAAAAAATTGGGTGCACCATGTCAGCATTTTGGTATCGTAAGAAACTAATGAAACCACTGTGACTCAGTGTGAGTTTGCCTTGTGTTAGTGTTGGGAAAGTGGCCGACACTCACTGCAGGCTCATTTTATTGCTTGGTCAGACACGAAAATCGATTGGTCAACCACGGGGGTCTTTTTCAGGCACGGCTCGTGGGCAAAATCATCTTGTACTGACTGAACACATTAATTAACAAAATAAAAAAACGTGTTCGTGAAGAAAAACTTGTACCTGGTCAGACATGGCAACCAAACTGGTCAGACACGTAGGTCTCTTGGGGGCAGCTCACGCGCACAGCCATAAGGAGGAGATTAGCAAATGTTAGCTTAGCCTCCTAACTTTAAACATCTTAGCAAAATATATCTAATTTAGCACATTTGCATAACTGCATCCAGTCAGACGCAATGGCACAGCAGCTGCGTGGTTATCTTACATTTTCACCAGATTGGGTGTATCACTGAACACTGTGCAACCTACCGTGGGCACAAGCCTGTGCACTGGCACCGGATTTTAGATGCAAGAGAGATGCCCGCTGACCAATAAAAATCCATGATCCATAATAAATTCAAATACGACTGGTTGCAGCCCAGCAAGTGGCATTAAAACTAAACCTCTGCTATAAATGGAGAATGTGTTTTATGCAAATCTGGTAAGCCTGCTTCTAACACCAGTGTCTCAAATCTTAAAATCTACATTTTATTATCATAATTATTATTATTATTATTATTATTAGGAGAAGAAGAAGAAGAAGAAGAAGAAGAAGAAGAAGAAGAAGAAGAAGAAGAAGAAGAAGAAGAAGAAGAAAGAAGAAGAAGATGTTTTGTTGCCATATGCAAATATTCCCTTGAGCCTTTATTTAGCTCATGAGTTGAGTTTCTAAGACATGCAGTGTAGAAAAAAAACACACACACACACACACATACACACACAGACAAAACACATGGTGCATCTTGAGGTTTATAATGTGATGTTCAGTCAGTGTGCAGGGCGGCTGGAGAGGTAATCCGCAGTGGACAGGATTAGAGAAATGCCAAGTCAAGTTTCCTCACCACCGTGGCTGCTGACATGTCTTTATGGCCGCATTCATGTTCAAAAGGCCGAGCGGTGGTTGTGCTAATCTGAGGCCAGCCCTTAACTGTGGCAGAACGTGTTCCGCGGCACGGAAAAAAAAGAAGGAATAATAACAACGATAATCATAAACCCATTTCACCACAGCGCAGACTGAGAATTTCCGCGCTTTCTGCCGCGGAGGCTGAAAGAAGACGTGAAAACGATGATTTTCTTGCCATGCCCGAGCACTCCATTAACCTCATGCTGTTGTTTCAGAAGCACTTCCTAAGCTTTAGTGGGTGTCTGCTGCAAATGTATGCCCGTGCTAAATTAATGGTTCTCAAGAGTCTCTGCTGCAGACAGAGAAACGCTTTTAGAAGCAATTCTAGGACTGTCTTGGAAAAACAAAGTGCTGAGATTTTGCTGAGTGCCTCATCACTTGTTTCTCATGTCTGAAGGACATGTGTGGGTGTGTGTGGCTCTCGGCCTCCAACCTCCCCGACCCTACGTTTTACACCGTGCACTTTGAAGTATGTGCAGCTGTCACAAAGCGCAATCCGGGGGGGTCATGTTTATTTAGCCGTCTGCTGCTGTGTTTCCCTACACATCACCGCCACGGTGCCTCACAGGAGCGCCTTGGCAACCTTCTGCTGTCTCCTCAGATGAAGGGCCGTACTCCAAGGGGAGCAAGGAGACCGGGACGTCTGACCAATCACATCTGTCCCACAGGCGCAGCTTCTCAGGTACGAATCATGCGGCGCTGACTCTTTGCAAATCTGCCTTCTCTCTCTCTCTCTCTTGTCCGATTCTATTTCTACTCTACCGATGCTGCTCTGCCAAACATCCTCAAAGAGGAGTCCAACTGTTTGAAGGAAGTGTTTTGTTTTTCTTCCCCACTGCATGCATGCATGGACATTTTTTTTGTCCCGCTGTGTTTTGTTTAATGTTCGGATAAGAGGGCAAAAAACGCTTGTGCGGCACACCTGTCATTTGCACTAAAGCACTGTGCGAAGACTTCCTGATTTAACAGTGCAGCACAATGCCACAGACCACAAGACAGAATGAGTTCTCTGATGACAATGTGGAGCCACATGTCCATCACAGCTGAGGTCAAACTCAGTTTTCATCCGCTTGAGAAAACAATTTGATTTCAATTTACCCAACCCACCGTCTCTTTTATTTATAATAATGCCCGTCGGCCTTTATTTAGCGTGGGATGAATGAAACAGACTTCATCATCCTCCTTTCTGAACCTGTCACAAAAATTCACTCGGGCTGAAAGATTTGAAGGAACAAGTGTCAGGGAACATTTTTGTGAGAGATTCGGGGCAGGAAAACAGAAAAGTGAGTCTCTTATTGGCTCTTTGAGAAGCTGAATCTGCCAAGCAGAGGCAAGCGCTGACCGTGGATCCGTGCCTGTGTCCCCATCTGTCAGCAGAGGAGCATCGTGGGGTGACCACGGTAGACCTGATGAAACGGGAAGGCAGCAGCCTCGGCCTCACCATCTCCGGAGGGTCCGATAAGGACGGCAAGCCCAGAGTGTCAAACCTACGGCCAGGTGGGCTCGCCGCCAGGTGAGTTTCTGTGCTCTGCGATGCGGTTAAGCGGTCTGGACATGTTTTCCTGCACCACCACATGCACACGTTGTGAAGCAGCAGCCAAACAGCCCTGTTCCTTCCAACGCAAGTAAATTCTCTTCAACTTAAGATGACGTTTCTAGAACAAACTGCAGAAGCTCCATTTTTAATTTCAGTTCGGTTAAGACTCGATTGCATTGACCTTGCACAGCACAATCCCTTGGATTTTAACTTGAAAATCCCCCTCATCCATCTTGCCAACCTCCAAAAGAAAGTACTTTCTGTGGTTCCAAGAATCTCATTAAACTTTGGAATTATTCAGGAAGCAACAATGCTATCTGATTTCAAAAGCCCCGATGGAAGGCGGAAGAAGAAATGCAGGAAGCGACTGTGAGTCAAGTTGCTGCTGAACAGATTCGCAAATTTGCAGCAATAGCCGCAATTTTATGAAAGCGTGATGGATTTTTTTTTTTATAACAATGCATTGCATCTTGCTTGCCTGCTGCAATGCACTGGAAAAGCCCTGCGTTGTCATTCCTTGGAGAAGCAAATTTGAATGGTCAGCATTCATGTGGCAGACGATTCATCCAATCATCTGGATTTTGACTCCTATATTTAAAAAAAAAAAAGAAGCTCCCAGTGGGCTTTTTAGTCGTCGGTCGTGTGAGTTAAATCCAAATGTTTGCATTGGGTTAAGATTTCGCTGTCTGGTGGTTATTGTTCGTAGACATCTTTGCCGTGTTGGTCAAGTGCGCTTGATTAAGATCTGATTAAGCTAATGTCGCCTGACATCAAACACATGACGGAAATATATAATTTAGGACGTCACGATGAGTAAGCAGAGTGTGACTAAAGTGACACACGCATGCATGCACGCACACACACACAGACACACAGACACACACACACACACACACACACACACACAGACACACACAAGATTTTGTGAGAATGACACAGCCCCTTCAAAATGTCTTGGCCAAATATGACATCGCTTGTCAACTCCTTGGAGGTTTAAAGACAGACACTGTGCTAATTCTTCCAAGCAGCTTGTCTTCCCACAGCTGACTTCATGCTCGTGTGGAAGTGCTGGTTAATTCACTGAGCGTGGAGACACTCAGGCAGACAAGGATAGAGACCAGCAGTGACATTTTTTTGTGTGTGATAAGACCTGAGCGCATGACAGGCTGTCTGGCTCTGCTGGTTAAGACATTCCTCCCTGTCTGCTGCCACTTCTGCTCGGCACTTGCCCCAAAGGTGAGACAGGAAGCAAAGGCCGGAGCGCTCTCTTTTTTATTTTTTTTTTTTTTTTTTTAATTAAATTGCACTTCAATGCACAGTGAGATGACTCAGAATGTTGTATGTGAGGTGGTATATACAGTCATCTGCGTCAGGCTCGGAGGACGAGACGCTCGCCCATCCTCCTGACCCGGCACCGGCTCACTCTTCTGCAGCTGGCTTCAGCTACTTTCTGTGGAGCGGTACATAATCAAATCATCATTACCGTCTGGAGATGCCTTCAGTCAACCAACCATGACTAGTCGTGGGGACATTTGCATCTCACAGCCCGTCTCCTGCCACTTTCACACGTCGCGAAGCGGAAAACAACCAGTTAAAACTGATTGGAACGAGATTAACTCGTTAAGAGACAATGATGCAAATCTGGGACACACTCGTGGGTGAAAATCACTGGCAACCAGGCTTCTCCAAGAGACCCGAGATGACTGAGATGTTCAACCTAGAACAGAGGCACACAAAGTTCCCCACCGGTCTACCACAATAAAGCACATCGCTCACACATTTGATGTGAACTGGTTTCATTCGAATCATAATAATAGTTTTTAAAAAATATATCAACATACAGTAAAAGATCCTGTTCTACTGGGAGCCGTTTGCTCCGAATCCTGTGTGACTACGTGTGACTCGCCGCAGGAGCGACCAGCTGAACGTGGGAGATTACATCAAGTCTGTGAACGGCATCAACCTGTCGAAGCTTCGCCATGATGAGATTATTAGCCTGCTGAAGAACATCGGGGAGCGAGTGATGCTGGAGGTGGAGTACGAACTGCCTCCTTTTGGTGAGCCTGCGCAATTGACTAATCTGCCAAAAAAAAAAAAAAAAAAACAAACATCTGGAGCAGAAAAAGAGACCTGCTCTCGCACTGCACATCATACAAAACCGCCTCAGGAAAAATTCAATGGTGATTTGAAAATAAATCATATGTAAGTTTTCTGTAGGAGGATTTTAAAAAAAGTAAATAAATATGTGTTTTTGATGTCCTTATGAATATTTCTTTATTCATAAAGAGCAAGTTTACTTAATATGAAGCTATCTTGCTTCTGCGTGTGTACAATAAAGCCTTTTACATTTTAAAAGAGGCTGGTCACAAATTTTATTTTGCTTAAATGAAATATCGTCCCCCTGAAGAACTGATTGTGATTGGCAGGAAAGATAATAATTTTCGTCAGCATAATCAAAAAGTTTATGTCACATTTCTACATTTGCAAAGGCCAACTGCCTTTTTCATGGAAATCAACCACATTTAGCAGTCAGCTCTTAAATCTGTACTTATTGGGTCTCACCGATCAAAAACTCTGGAGAGATTAATTCGATTAATTTCCACATTTTCCCATAAATTTAACTAAGACGGAAGGAACATGACAGAAGAAACTGCCTTTTATTTGCCTTTGTCTTCTTGATTCTCAGTCCAGAACTCGTCGGGTGTTATGACCAAAACTATCGAGGTGTGCATTCACAAGGAGGGAAACAGCTTTGGGTTCGTGATGAGAGGTACGTGGAGATGTGAGCTAACGGCGAGCAAATAAATCCCGATTGCTTCTTCGCGCAAATGTTTTGTTTGTTTTTTTCAGGCGGCTTCCATGAGGACTGGCGCAGGTCTCGCCCCCTGGTGGTCACATACGTGAGGCCCGGAGGTCCAGCCGACAGGTGAGGAGGACAGGACAGGGACGACCGGCACTTTGTAAATAGTGTGTTTAAAAAAAAAAAAAAGCCTCATCTTTGTCTGCCATGAAGCCGCTTATCCACCAGAGTGCCAACTCTGAGTGACGGTGCACCCAACATACTTCACATTCGCATTAAGCCTGTGCTCAGCCCCCTGCGTGAAACTGACTGCGGCTGACTGTGACACGCACGCCGTCTATGTTATCTTCAAAGCCAAAAAAAAAAAAAAAAAAAGGTTACCGCTCATCCTGAGGCGAGTGCGACATTGCACTTTTCCCTCTTAACAAAAAAAAAAAAACCCGCTGGAGCGAACCGAACTCACCATCAAAGAGTTTTTAGGCCGCTTATCTCGTTTATCCTCCATCTCACCTGGGAGGGAACGCTCATGTGGAACTCTTTAATGATTTACTGTGACTGCTGCCTAAACGCTTGTGCGAGCATCTTGCGCCGCTCGCCCAGTGTTTCACTTTTTCCTTTTTTTTTTTTTTTTGTCTTTTTCCTCGCTCCGTCCTCCTTTTTTGTTTCCCCCCAGAGAGGGCACGTTGAAGGCTGGAGACAGAGTGGTGAGCATAGACGGGATGCCTCTGAACAGAGAGAGGCACGCCGACGCTCTGACCATGCTGATGCAGAGTGGCCAGGAAGCCCTGTTCCTGATCGAGTACGACGTCTCTGTCATGGGTGAGCACACACGGGCCTGCACGCACGCACACACACACACACACACACACACATAATCGTGGAATATGTGGGCGCCAATGCTCTGAGGGTAAGTACATGTGGCCGTTTGTGAGGGAGAGCGACAATGCAGGGGACGTCACAATGGGAATAATCCACGTGTGACTATAATGAACGGATCTGACCGCCCCTTTATATCGCGGTGGGTTGTGTTCGTATTGGCATTTTTTCACATGAGGGAGACTCTGCAGGCAAATACATGACTTTCAAAAAGAGAATAATGTAGAATTATTTAATAAGGCAAATGTTTTTTTCCTGTGTGTTATTAATGCCAAACTGTTATCCCTAATCTGTGATGAAATATGTAACTATGAAAGGCACAATAACCACTCTGCCGCAGCTGTGCCACAATTCCAAAGCACTGAGGGGAATGATGATTATCTGGCAAGAAAAATAAATATACCAGGGTGTTAAAATGATCTATTTCATTTTGATATATTTAAAACAAGTGCTGATATTTTGCTCACCAGTTCTAAGTCGATTTGAAAGCGTCTAAATACATTTCCAACCACATGTGAAAGTTATATTTCTTCATGATCCTTCTAGCGTTGTTGTACTTTTCTATGTTTTAGCTTTTTTAATGTTTGACATGTTTCTCCTTCTGAATTCGCTACTGAGCTTTCATATAAATGCCTAAAAAACATTTCTAGATAAATTGAAGACATAACCTCAGAAGATGAGAAGGCACTAAATTAGATGTCATTTCAGTTTGTCTGCCTTTTCTGTGCAGCCTCCGTTCATTTGTTAAAGGGAATAAACATCAACGTGCGTCACGCTGTATGGCAGGCAAACAGATCAAATCAAATATGTTTCCAAATCCGTACCCTGGCCAAAAAAAAGTAGCGTGTTCCACGGCAAGACGGGAACTCAGTGCTGAGGAAGAAAGGCCGTGTTTGGTTGTGACTAACTCATGAGATCACAAACTCTCTGCTCCGAGAGAAATAGGGCAGGTCACCAAGGACAGTTGACACACATTATCTCTCTGTTTGTGGGGGCCCAGGACTCAGACCTCCTGCCTGCAGACAGAACCAATCAGAGGGCTCACAACTGTGAGAAGTTTGCTCGCTGTGGGACAGGAAAGCAGCAGGAGTGAAACAACCGTTTAAGCCGCTTCACCGTCTTTTACACATTTTTTTTTTCAATTTCTTAGAAAAAAAAAACTTTAGAAGCATCTTGTCTGGGCAATCATTTGTGCTACATTCTGAACAGGGAATTGCTCTGGCAAAAGTGACATATGGCTTTTCCCTTGAGTAATACAGTTACAGGCTGCGTTTCCATTACTCCTGGAATTGCGCAAAACCTAAATATCGCAATAAAAACTGGTAATGTAAACACCAAAACTTTGAAAAACCTCTCAAATATTGCTGAAAGGTTTTGACGCTCCCATGAGGTGGTTTTTCAGATGTATCGACATAGAGGTATATCGCAAAAGTGTCAGGGAAACACTTTTTTCGCGTTTCGAATATTTTTGTTTCCGAGTAATCGAAGAGAAAAATATAAAAACTATTCTTGACAGCAAACAACATCAAAATGCACATTTAAACAAGAAATTAAGTACCTCCATCATCCTCAAAATGGGGTCTCGCACTTATGCGCTTCACACCATTCAATGGAGACACCTGCAAATTGCTATTGTACTTTGACGAAATTTGTTAAATATTGCTTTTATTTTGCGAAAAGCTGTAATGGAAACGCAGCTACTGTTGCTAATGAAGCGCCATAAAATGACTAGGAGACGAGAAAAATGTGTCTTTATGGCATGTTCTGAACAAGACTAACAATGAGTAATTAAAGAAATAACAAATGTGACAGTTTATAGGTGAGATTATATGTGTCACCTGCCATGATTGTGTCCTAATTATCTATTCTGTCATTGTTTTCTTCAAGGAGAAAATTTTGCTGCGTCTTTAGAGGCCCTTTGCATTTGTCCCTCTTTCTTTTCTGACAAACCAGTCGCATATAATCTGCTTCTAACTCTTCTCGTCTGTCAAAGCGTCTGGTCGTCCCCAGTGTTTGTCACCGCCGAGCGACGAATACGACGCCAGCAATGAAACGTTTCGTGTTTATTGTTGGTGCGATCATTTACACAACCTGCACAGCAGAGCTACACAAGTGTTCACTGATCCTGGCGAGGGGTGGGGGTCTCTCTCCCCCTCTCTCTCTCTCTCTCTCTTGCTATCTGATTCAGAGGCGGTGCAGCAAGCCTCGGGCCCTCTACTGGTGGAGATAGTGAAGAACCCCTCTGCCAGCCTGGGGATCTGCCTGACTGCCACCATATATCGAGCCAAACAAGTTATCATTATCGACAAGATCAAGGCAGCCAGTGTGGCGGAAAGGTGACACTTTTTTTCTTTATTGCTACGGATACTCGTTGGCTAAACAGGAAGTGACAGGGGTCCTCCCCCGCCTTGCCTCTCCTCGCCTCTCCCCGCAGGTGCGGAGCGCTGCATGTAGGTGACATCCTCCTGTCAATAGACAAGACCAGCACGGAGCACTGCTCGCTGATGGAGGCCACGCAGCTACTGGCCAGCACGGCTGATGTGGTGAAACTGGAGATCCTGCCAGCCAGTCAGAGCGGTCTGTCCGTCAGGCCGCAGGACACGGGTACGTCCCACAGCCAGCGCAGGGCGTTGGCATGGAAGTTTAAAAAAAATATATGACTGATTGAAGCGTGACAAAATGGCGCAATACATATCTATGATATTAGGGACGTAATGTAATTCTGGATTTGCAAATTTTTTCACCAGGAAAAGAGCATTTAGGTTTTGTTTCAGTTGGCACAATGTTTGGCTAAATATTTGAGATGCATTGTCAAAAGCTGAAAATTTTTCCGAAATCCAATCACAATGTCTGCCTCTAATGAGCATTTTTTTTTTCAATAAAAAAGGAACATTCTTAGCTAAATGTCCAATGTTAATCCAACATCCATCCATCCATTTTCAAGACCCACTTCTTCCTGTGCTCAGGGGTCTGCTGGAGCCTATCCCAGCTGTCATAGGGTGAAGGCAGGGGGACACCCTGGACAAGTCGCCAGTTCATCACAAGGCCACATAGAGACAAACAACCATTCACACTCACATTCACACAATTTAGAATTCCTAATTCACCTCACATGCATGTTTTTGGAGTGTGGGAGGAAGCCAGAGAATCCAGATAACCCACGCCGACACAGGGAGAACATGCAAACTCCACGCAGAAACGTCCCCGGTCTGGAATCGAACCCACGACCTTCTTACTGTGTCGCCCCAATCCAACATTAATCCAACATATAAGGGGAAACAAAGCAACAGTTTTTCAGCAAACACACACACGCATGCTAGAAAAACGTGTCTTTTGTTTGAGGCAAAACAACCCGTGAAAACGCTGAACCTTCCGAAGACAATCCACGACGAGGGGAGAGCAAACATGGAGGAGCGCCAGCGCCTCCGGCGCGCTGCTCTCGACATATGTAGTGTGACTGCGGCGCTCTGAGCTGTTTCACCTGCAGCTGTGCGGTGCCTGGCCACCTCCCAGCAGCCTCCTTAATGCGCTGCGAATGGAGCTCCAACAATGTGTGTGTGCGTAGTTGTGTGCGCACACAATGGCGGCCCCGGCCCCTCCCACCTCTGGCGCCCTCGTCATACCGGCGGGCTGCTCGTGCACGGCCGTGCCAGCCGAGCCGTGCGCGTGCGCTCCCTCTGCTGGGGATCGTGTTGGCGCCGCGTTCTGCGGGGCTTTATTTCTGGGTCGGCAGCCACGCAGGCTCCTCAACATGTGAGCGTGGGCGAGGATCATACGTCGTGACAAACAGATGCGGCAAACAAACCGCATTGTGCCATTTTTTTTTTCCCTCCCCCGTCCTCCGCCGCCACTACTCACACTACTGTGATATTTCGTTTTCCGCAGGAGCTCTTGTTGCCCACCAGACACCTACAGCACAGGTGTCACATCGCCGTGCAGTCACAGGTGTGTGTTTTCTCCCCAAACGTGTATTTGATTCCAATTACCGCTCCTTGAATGGGGGCCGCATTACGATAAACCGATATTTTCACAGCTTCCTCTCCCTCAGGATGAGGCACAATTATAAGATGCAATTTGTCTAATCTCCTCGGGGGATTTAATGAGACTCACACAGTGTGGCGACTAGGAGATTAGGAGTTAATGTTCTGGCGAAGATCTCGAGAAAGAGAAAGAAGAAGAAGAAAAAAAAACACCATTTCTTGGAGAGTTTCCCCCTTAGGTGGGCTTAATATAAGCCGGAGGCTGCACAGGTTTTGATTGACTCTGGGTTAAAAGGCTTCCTTGAAAGGTCCGGAGGCTTCTCCCGAGCGTAATGTATTCTGATTACATAAAGTGGGATTTGAGTAGGTTCCCTGCATATGGCCAACGTTTCCAGGCGCACCACACGCTGCAGCCACGCGTGCATTCCGGCAAATCCTCCGTCCGTGCGAGCAAGTTGTCACAGATTAGAGCCGCGCAGACGAAGCGGCGGGGATTACTGTCACGCGGAACACTCGGCGACGCTTGCCGCTTGAATTTGTAAAGTTAATTACTGAGGTGTGTGTCACACACCAGGGGGACCAGTTGTTTCCACCCCCCTCACTGTCAATGCAAAGCACAAGCGGTTTGGTTGGGTGCTTTGAATGAAGGGAGGGAGGAAGGAAGGAAGGAGGGAGGATGAGGCGTCTCGCAGAATCATCAAGAATCTGCCATCTCCACTTCCTGGAATAAGGGGAAGGTCAATGTGAACGGTGTTGACCATTTCTATCACCGCCTCTCCAGGCTGTCAGGGTCACCGTGTCCTGGCTGCCTCGGGGTGAAGGCGGGACAAATAGACAGTTCTATCGTCCAGCCACAGAAACAAACCAAAAGAAAAAAATCACCCACACAATTTAAAGTTGTGTATATTTCAGTGTTTTTCAACCACTGTGCTGTGAGATGATGTCAGGCGTGCCGTGAAAAATGATCCAATTTCACTTAATTGCTTGAGACAAAAATAATTCCATTGTGGAGTGAGTGTGCTTTCAGAGGAATGTGAGACTATTTTCCTCACAGGGTATCAGCTTTGTGTGCATCTAAACCAGGGGCCAACAACCTTTCTGAACCTGAGAGCTACTTCATGGGTTCAGAGTCATATGAAGGGCAGTTTGCTTCACTCTCACACACCTGAGATAACAAACTTTCTTAGTCACATATTGACATTAATGATGCTGATCTGTGTGAAGACACCGATCATGTTAAAGAGTTGTCAATAAATATCAACAATTGCTCGACAAGGTTGGATGAAAATGAATTTTAGACAGGCGTGTTGGCAACTCATGTGGTCCTTGGGGGCTACCTGGTGCCGCGCAGACACAGGGAAAACATGCAGACGCCACACATACAGTTCCATGGCTTGGGAATTGAACCCGCAACCTTTTTGCTGCGAGGCGACAGTGCTAACCACTGCACTAGTCCACGCACAGCGTTGTGCAAAGCTGCCACAAAAGTTCAAGAAAAAAAAAAGAGACAGGGGCGCTAAGAACCTGAGGGCCAGTCAGGTGCAGAAACACACAGGCTGCATCATCAGCAATCAAGCCTTCAGCTGTGGCCAATCAGGGCCGAGTCACGTGGCCCGTCATGCACACTTTCACTTCCTGCCAAACACAACAACTCCATGCCCGTCAGTCAGCTTGACCACATTTGTTTGTTTGTACCCCTGGGCTCTAATGAAATAAATTGAAATCAAAATGATCTCCAGCTTGAACGTTGCCCTTCGGAAGTTTGCTAGTAGAAGTAAGATTTTTGTTTTTTACTGGTATGGTGTGTTTTTTTTATTTTGCAGACAGTTCTGCTCCATGTTTGTCGAACTGATTCCAAAATGCTCATCGGGATACATTAAACCGCAGGATGTAATCCAGTGTACCGTGACCAAAACATTAAATATCAATTATGCTGCTCTGCATTTGTCTGCCGGCTGCGTGTGGCGTGGTACAAATTTAGCCATGGGAATCAAAGCGTGATTTCATGGGGAAAATTTTCGAGAGGATGCACGGCACAGAGAGGAAATATCTAAAAAAAAAAAAAAAATTCCTTTCTATTCTTTATTTATTTTCCTAATGGATCTTCTCGCCTCTTTTAACGCCGCAGTAAAAGTGCAGAAGAGCAACAATCATCACTGGGACCCAAGCAGCAACTACTGCCATCCCCCACATGGCAGCCACAGCAAGACATGGAGCAGCCCGAGCCACCCACACAACCAGCAGGACCACTGCAAATGTAAGTTATCACTTATGACAGCACCGCTGTTGGCAAGGCACGGCGGAGGGAGGAGCCTTTTCCCTTTCCTTTCCTTCTGCACTTTTGTTCAATCTTTTTCCGAGAGCTTTACCTCGACACTCTCCGCGTGTCTTTATTTGGCTCCATCTCCCCCGTGCACGTGTGCCACTGACTTGACTGCTGACCACATGGCTAATGTGTCATGCTTGAAGTGCTCTGCTGCCCCGATTGTGTGAGCCTTTTGATACGTGTGAGCTCTATGTCTCCTTTCAGCTCTGGTGAGTGGTGGCTTCTCCCCTTCCTCCACAGCCACCTCAGGCTTCAGCAGCCAGGGCAGCAACACTCTGCCCTGTCCCATCCCTCCCATGGCTCCCACCAGCCCCCGCAGCTCCACCGGCAAGAAGAGGAACAGGAAGAAGGACCACAAGAGCTCATGTATGAAAAAACGATCAACGATCGAGTGTTGTTGTGTGTTCTGGCAGGAAGGGGATGGACTCATTAGAGGGACCCGTTTTTTTTTTTGCTGGTCTTTTAATGTTAGAGTTAATGTTGCATGTAGTCGCAAAAATCAGAAAACCCATCCTTCACTTGCACCTGTGTAGACGCATTACAGATGTAGAAATCCCTTTGTGACATCACAAGGGGCTTTTGTTAGTGTTTAAAATAATGCTTTGTTAAAAACCCGTTCAAGGAAGCTCCACTTGGCTACAGGAAGAAGGACACAGTTCTATAGATAGGCACAATATGTTACTTTTTAAAGGCTCAGTTTAGCCACAGAGAAAAACGCTTTAATCCCAGTTTAAAAATTGTCAAGATTAGAAAAAATGTGATTGTTTAATTATTCATAAGTTTTATAGAATAGAATAGACAACCTTTATTGGTCCCACAGTATCCCTATACAGTATCCCTATATTTGTATAACAACAGCGGCAAACTGTATAGTGCAAAAAGATCGAGAATTATATTAATTAAAAGTGATGAGGTAATAAAATAAGTAAGTAAGTATTTGTAGGTATAAACTGAAAAGAAAAACAAGATATTTACGTCTTATGGACAGTTGAATGTACAGCTATCTACATACTGACAATAAATAGGATTTGATTGCACCTTTGAGAAAAAAATATAAAGCTGTAGCATTGATTTAATAAATTAATTATCCTTAATTTTTTTTTAGTTGACTGTTGTTTTTTTTTAAAATCAATTAAACATTTAAAAATTCATTTCACTTTTGACAGGCAGTAGTAGTAAACAATGCCAATGTCAAGGTCTGTGATTTATTCATAGATGTTTTATCTCGGAGCGTGCGTACATCATCTTATTCCATTTCAAGTCAACAGATCCCTTTAAATGTCACACGCGCTACAGGCTTGAACCTATAAAAACAAAACACACAAAAACACTGCGGAGATCCGCAACTACAAAACTCAGCCCCCACCCCCACCACCACCACCACCCGCCACCGAATAAAGACGAGACACATCTCAGATGCTGCGCTTGCTTTTGTAACAGGTGACGTGACCTTTCAAATTTTTTCTCCTTTTAATCACTTCTCTCTGGCGTTTCGCCCCCTCGCTGTGCGAACAGATTTGTGCGTCGTCACTGATGTGACACGTCGATGACGTAAAAGGGGGTAGAGTGTGTGTGTGTGTGTGTGGCTGGGAGGCAGGGGGTACATGACTCATTCTGTCGCCCGTGACATCTCCCAGGCCACATTGTCCCTTCTCCCTACCAACCTCCATGGATTGTCCCCACATCCTCCTCCTCCTCCTTTTTTTTTTCTGCCACTTCTCTGCTGATACCCCTCTCTGATGTGCTGCCCCCCCCGCCCACCCCTCTTGTGCCCCCAGTGTCTCTGGCATCCAGCTCCGTCGGCCCCGGCGGGCAGGTTTTTCACGTGGAAACGAGCGAGGTCATCCTGAGGGGGGATCCGCTCACAGGTTTCGGGATCCAGCTGCAGGGGGGCGTCTTTGCCACAGAGACCCTGTCCGCACCTCCGGTCATCCGCTTTATTGAGCCCGACAGTCCGGCTGAGAGGTAAACGCAACGAGATGCCCTCCTCTCGTAAACACATATCATACAGAGAGTCACCCTGGACAGGATGGTGCGAGCGTTGGGCCACGTATGTGTTTGTGTGAGAGAGAAAGATTCTAAATTTGGCCCAGAGTGTGTTGGAGCTGAAGGCAGTCACATCAGAGCTGCTTTTTTTTTTGTTGTTGTTTTTTGGTAGATTCTCTGGTTCACACACCAGGGGATCAGCACCCACAGAGGGGGTCATGGGATACATTTGAGCGCAGATTAAAAGCAGAATCTCATCTAATTTGGCCCCTTTTGAAAAACGCTGCGGCTGCTCGGCTCCGAGGCAGTGTTGGCGATTTGTTCCGCCGCCGCCGCCTGAATTGACCAATAACATTTGGGGTGAATTCCAAAGGGGACTTTTATCAGGCAATCTTTGTTTCCCCAAGATGAGTTTTAATGACTTCAATAATCGCATGGCTGTTGCTCGCAGCGTGAAAAATTCTGGCTCTAGTGAAGTGTTATCGTGACTTTCATACGTTCATGCTGCCTTCAGGATTTATTTTTTTCAGTAAAACTCTTTTATCCTGCTCTTTCTCCAAACTGCCTAATTACACTTTCCATCAGCCCCGAAGATATATGTAAATTGCAGGCTGGCAAAGGCTCCTAAACTAAAAGGATCTCACTCCAAAACATCCACCTGAATCCACCACATTCTGAGACAGGTTGTCTGTCATTTGGCAATATACAGGTACTACCCGAAAAATTAGAATATCAAGTAAAAGTTGTTTTATTTTGGCAATTTAATATAAAAGATGAAAGCAAAAAATTTTATTAAACCATTCCACGCAAATTGACATCTCAAGCAGTTCCTTGTTGTAACTTTGCTGATTAAGATTTTCAGCTTATTAAAACTACAAACCCACAAACTCAGAAAATTCTTATAAAATTTGAGGGTTTTTTTAAGCTGCAAGACCTGATCAGCAAAATCCAAAGAAATAAAAACTTGAAATATATTGATTTGCATATTATTCGTTTATATAATATGTCAAATTCACCTTTTAAGTTGAATTGCAGAAATACAACAACCTTTTCAGGATATTCTAATTTTCTGGGTAGTACCTGTACACCTGTATGTTTTTGCTTAAATTTTAATATGCAAATAAGCCAGTGACAGGTGGTTTCGGGTAGAGGGCGCTTGCTACTATCAAGATTTGTGGTGTCTTTTGCAGTGTTAATTTGGTTACTAGCCAAGTTCTGGGAATTACACCAGCTTAAAAGTTCAATTTAAAGGCATACCATGGCTGTAAATGAAATTCAAAATGCATACATATGCATTTGTTACATAAAACCACTTAAAAATAACAAATATTTACTGTGTTTTCCTGCACAGGGGGCAGCAGCCATATTGGGCCACTATGCCTATATAGTAGCCTTGAATGTTTATCCCACACTGTCATCAATTCTTCATTCTAATGGTGAAATTCCCTCCATAGTTGTAGTGTTACATCGATCACGCCACTGCGTTGCATTTAATTAACACACAGTTCCGATCGGGCCACTGCATCGGATCTGTCCTTGTCTTGGGAGATTAATGATGCCGACCGTGCCAGCAGTGCAGGGCCGTCTCCCCAGGGCCTGGTGACATGATAAGGCCGGTGGCTGTACAACAGGAGTACACAATCAGTGTTGTTGTGTCAGCCTCCACGCAAGGTTAATGAGCGGAGCTGCTTACTGAATTAATATCATTTGACAGCTTTTCTGTATTTGCCCTTGCAATTAGGGGCACGATTGAATGTGTGATACTTTTAAAAACCATTCATATGTGACTTTTTTTATTTAATTCATAATTATTTTTTTTTTCTAGTTCAGGAAAGGTCAGTGACTTGGTGTGTTGGAGTCACGACCGGAGGGTTAGATTTGTGTCTATAGATGGTATCTTATGTGACACAGCATGGCAGGCGTATGTGTCAGTCACCCGTGTCAATTCTCTCTGAGGGGAAACACAAAGCTTTGCTTATAGCAGTGTGGTCATGCTATAGGGTCAACAAGGAAGTGGGGAAATCAAGCCTTCCTATTACATTTTATTATGAGGCAAAACATTTTAAATATTTGTACATTTTAGGTATTTTTTAATTTAATTTAGTCTATTTGCAGCAATTCTCTATATAAGTATTAGTTCATACTAATAATAAGCTTTCAGCTCTTCAAGGAAAAACTAATTTCATTTAAATCATATAATTTGAACACATACGCTGAGCTGTTGTACATTTTAAAGAGTTCCTAATCACTAATTTCCTCACACTGACCTTGTCTAAACGAAGTTTTATTTTCAACACTGAAGCAGCTGTGTGTTTGTGTGACAGAGCTCCTTCTGTGCTTCATATCCTGTGTAGGTGTGGGTTGCTGCAGGTTGGCGACAGACTGCTGTCCATCAACGGGATCCCGACTGAAGACGGCACTCTGGAGGAGGCCCATCAGCTGCTCAGAGACTCAGCTCTGGCCAACAAGGTGGCGGTGGAGGTAGAGTTCGACGTTGCAGGTACCAATTTTTGTTCAAGTGATTCCTCTTTGTGCAAAATCTGCTCATTCTGCAGCAAACCCTCACTTCCCTTCACTCTAAATCTTTACCAGAGTCGGTGGTTCCCAGCAGCGGAACCTTCCACGTCAAGCTACCGAAGAGGAGAGGAGTGGACCTGGGCATCATCATCAGTGGTGAGTTGTGCAGCGCTGGGCAATGAACACTGGGGGGCAGTGTTGCTCACTTAATAATCCAAGGGACCCCACGCACTCCACCTCTGAACCAGTGTTCTGTGATCCGAAAAATTCAGCCTTGCAAAACAACGCGGGTGCATCCCTCATTACGGCTGAATAATACTGGTTTGAACCAGTATTCATTTATTACCTTGGCTGCTCTAACTGGTTTTGGAGGAAAATAAATAAGTGACAGAGAGAGAGAGAGAGAGAAAGCTGGGAAATGAGTTCAACAGGTGGAACCAGGAGCAGCGTAGGTGGACTGACCTTTAAGACGTGTTTACACTTCTTTCATACATGCACCCTAAGATAAAATACATTTTCCTGTGTTTTC
This sequence comes from Thamnaconus septentrionalis, assembly GCA_009823395.1. Lineage (NCBI taxonomy): Eukaryota > Metazoa > Chordata > Actinopteri > Tetraodontiformes > Monacanthidae > Thamnaconus > Thamnaconus septentrionalis. The sequence continues at coordinate 14,069,309 of CM020512.1, read as the reverse complement.
TAGCAAGTAAAAAACCCGGCAAGCCCCTCATCATCTCTGACATCAGGAAAGGAAGCATAGCTCACAGGTATGTCCCATCACCACACATGGGTAGGAAAGTTAAAGTGGGTCACTTCACTAAGCCACGGTCATTTTTTTTTTTTTGGTGAAAATTTCAAAAACGATTTGGCTGAGTCAGTTCAGCTGGTTAACACCTCACTCGTCAGGCAGACTTTTTTGGGGGGGGCGCATGAATGGGATTAATCATGATGTACAAAATAAAAAATGTTATGCCAGGCCGCGGTGAATTACATGCCTAATTGGATTGAGCCATCAAAACTGGATCAGTAGGGCAGAGCAGCCACATTTCAGGAGGGCTCAGTGTTGATTAGGTTGAGGGTGAGGTTACGGTCACCCCCAAGCATCCCACTGAGGCAGCAGCACACTAATAGGATTCTCTCACTGAGTCAGGAGACGGAGGTCGTTTACCGTTTATAGTTATGATCCTCTTGTTGTGCTGTCCGGTAGAACAGGCACTCTGGAGCCGGGCGACAGGCTGCTGGCCATCGACAGCGTGCGCCTGGAGGACTGCACCATGGAGGACGCCATGCACATCTTGCTGCAGGCCGAGGACATGGTCAAACTGCGAATACAGAAGGACGAAGACAACATTGGTACACTAGCACCTTTCAAACAGCATGGCCTACGAGTAGGAGGAAGTTACAGTTCAGTCATACTGAAGTACAGTTTGGCCGGATTCAAAATCCATCCATGATCCTGCATGAACACTCCATTATTATTATCTCGACAACAATTTTATGAGATGATTTTCATTTGACAACTGTCTTATCAGTCCTGGTAGCATGACATTTTAGAAGTCCCAACGCTCTACTATTTCACCAAGTTAAGTTACATTTAAAAAGAAGACTTACTAGTATGTAAAAACAAGCTTCTTGGTCTTGTCTTATCTGGCTGTCAGTGAGTTGTGTGCTGAATGGCAACTTTATGTGCAAAAAGTTTCCAAGTGAGTAACTTACGGCGGGTAAACCCGCCGAGACTTCAATTTAACACGTAAATGGCACGAAACACGCGCCAAATACATGCTATAACATTAGCTAAAAATGATGGTTGATATAACCGATTTCACACAGAACCGGGAGTGACGTCTGTAACGGAGACAGGCCCGTCACTGATAGTGGTCCCCTTGGAAACACAACATAGTGAGTCTTGGCAACATAATCGAAACTAATCGAACCCCCGGGTTAAGGGTTAGAACCAGCACAATGTCAGCTCACGTTAGCAGGGCCAGCTCGTTCACTCGACATTCCAATGCTAGCGAAAGGGCGAGCGTGCACTGCGAAGCAGCTATTTCGGTTTCCGCGCTAGGCTCAGCTGCGCTCTCTCGCGGTGAAAATCGCACATTGCCACTGTAATTAAGCTGCATCTGTCAAAGACAGTTTCCCATAAATTTCTGCTAAATGTGTCGACACTTTGTTTTTTGTCCAGCACTCACTGAGTCTTTGATACACTTTGACAGAGCTTAATAATATGTTAAGTCCAGCGATGTGTTTCACACATTCATTTATGCACCAATAACACAACAATTATTTATTGAGCTTCTTCAAGGTTAATCAGAACACATGACTGTGATTAACATGATTAAAATTCTTAATTGATCCACAACACTAGAATAAATCTATTTAAACAACATCGAAACCTCGTTGCTTCAAAATGTTGTATGTTTATCTTTAATTCTCCTCCGATTCGTGGTGCCAGTGTGCACTTTAACGTTAGATACTTTTTCGTCAGTCAACAGGCAAAATTGAAAAAGTGTTTTGTTTTGTTTTGTTTTCCTTGGTGTTCATGGTGAAGATGAGTTGGAGATGTCGGGCTCCATAATCTACACTGTGGAGCTGAAACGGTATAACGGACCCCTGGGCATCACCATTTCTGGCACTGAGGAACCTTTTGATCCCATTGTAATCTCTGGCCTCACCAAGAAAGGCCTAGCAGAGAGGTGAGCGGACGCAGGGTTGGCAATCTGGGGGGTCAGGATGATTATTGGAGAAGATAATTCCACTTTAAACGAGGCTGCACAGGGGTCTGGATCAGCGGCGCCTAATTTGGAAACTGTTTTTCTCCAATAAACAAGATGCTGAACAATGGCTGTCTCGCCTTTTATGTAACAAGAAGCGTCTTTGTGTCCGTCCCAGACGGCGCGCTGGCAGACCCACAGGTTTCCCAGCATGCCTCTCTGCACTGTCCAGTATAAACTGGTATTTCTGTCTCTGCTGTCCTTACCCTGCAGGACCGGGGCCATCCACATAGGGGACCGAGTCCTGGCCATCAATGGGGTCAGTCTGAAAGGAAAGCCACTGAGCGAGGCCATCCATCTCCTGCAGATGGCCGGGGAGTCGGTCACGCTCAAGATCAAGAAGCAACCCGATTGTATGTTTTCTCTCACCTCCACCACATAGTGAAAAAAGGCACAATTGTGGAATCTCTATTCAAATGTTTAAGATACACAAACCTTTACCTTTTCCAAAAAAAAAGGAATGAAGTGTGGCTGCAAATTCTACTCCGGCTAAAGGTGCTTTCTGTCATGTTGCAGTGAAAATCACTGCCAACTGTCAGCCTGTGCAACTCTACAGCCCAGACATTTAGTAATCGCGTGAAAAAAAAAATATATATATATGTGTGTGTGTGTATATATATATATATATATATATATATATATATATATATATATATATATATATATATATATATATATATATATATATATATATATATATATATATATATATATATATATATATATATATATATATATATATATATATATATATATATATATATATATATATATATATATATATATATATATATATATATATATATATATGTATATATATATATATATAAAGGATGCAAACAAGTCCAAGTTTTAGTTATTATAAACTGTAAATCAGGTTTGTCCGTCCTTTCACAAGAATTAAACATTTCAAGCCTCGATTTGCACAAATCCATTGTTAAGGCTCCAGATTAAATGGTTGTCTGTGAAAACAAGTATTACAGGACCGGTTGACATCCTTTGGCAGCAGCTAGAGGGTTCAGTTGAAAGAAAGTCAATCGAGTCAATGGAGTCCATTCCTCTTATTGTTTTGGCAAGAGTCTAGTTCCTCACCAGGGGGCAGTGATGCCCACTGCTACAACTTTTTTTTTTTATGATTTATCTATTTGTTTGTTTTTTGGAGGGACTTCCCCTCCTCACTTGTTTTCAATGATCTCTTTCCTGGAATGGACGTGTGAACTAATTGGAACAAAGATTTGGAAGGCGTTCGCTTCAGTGTCTCAGGTCAGGTGATAATAAAACCAAGCTAAGGTAGTATCTCATGCCTTTAGGTCATAATTTCAAAGTCCTTGCTCAGGGTTATTGATGCTTTATGGCCTGTTACAGTCCTGATTCTTATGTAAAATTGAAAAGCTCCAGCTGACCAACTTTTATTTCTTGTTTTTTATTTACTTTGTAAGTTTCCCCACATGTTGCAATAGTGTCTGTTTACCAATCAAGTTAACCAGTAGCTTTTAGGAGCATGCAAACACATTTTATGCAAGCCAATGGGTTTTTGTGACTCCAACTGAACACGGAACATGGTCCGCTAGTTCACACACAGACAAACACAGAAGCTGAAACCTATATTCAAATGTTTTTTTTTAAGTGAGTGATCTGCAATTCTAATTAATTTCAGTGTCTGATGGCCGGCAGCCACTGGACAGGGAGGCTGGCTTTTTAAGTGACGCAGACGATGAACTCCTCGACTTCCAGAAGAGCAGCAAACTCTCGGAGCTCTACTCTGCCACTGTGCCTAGTATAGACTCCGCGATGAGCTCCTGGGATAGCTCTGGGTTCGACGCAGCCTACGGAAGCCAAGGTGAGGCCCACAAGGACTCGTTACAATGTGCCATTTCGTTCCTCGGGTCTCACCTGACGCGCTCACTGAACGGCTCCCGGTCTTATTTTAAAGGGACGTATCTTCACAAAGCCTCCGATCTGTTGCTCAATCCGAGTGACTGGCGGCGCTCAAAGCACCGCAGCCAAACGGGCTCCAGCTCGGCAGGTCTTGTGCATCACTCAGCACTGTATGATGGGAGGTTCACTGAGGATGAATGGGATAAGATTCCCGGGTAAGTTTGTGCAACATGCATTTGTCATGCATCATGTTTCATGTCAGTGCAGCTTTGAGTGTTTGTGATTTATTTTTATTATTATTATTTAAACTGAGGATCATATTTGAGTTAATTCTGTGAACAGTGGTGGAAGTAAACCAAACAGCCTCTGCAGAGCTTGGCTTTGGTTTGTCTGTTGTGAGCTTCTCTGGTGAATTTATGGGACAAGACAGGAAGTCTGTGGATGAGTAAACACTTGCATTTTTTCCCCGAGGAAGCTGAAGTCATGCAGAGGCAAAGTTGTAGGGGATGAAAGTTGTTGATTCTCACAGAACGAAAAAAGGCAAATATCAACTTAAATGTTGTCAATAAATTAAGACATACTGTAAATCTGGACCTAAAGCCGAATCGCTCTGACTTCAACTATAAAAAATCCTCTAATAAAAAGCACTTTCAATCAGCTATCGACTTCATTTTAGTTGTGAGAAAAGAGAAAGTAACTGTCCCTATAAGACCAGTAAGAAGACGATAAAGTAAAAACAGGAAATGACTGTGAGATTTGCTCATGTTGCTGTAGTGGCAGTTTTATCAGGACGGGAAGGATGTTTCACGTAAAAGCGATGACAAAAAGCAACGCTGAGGGTTTTTCTCACTGCAAAAAGTTGTGCTCATTTTTCGCCTTACTGGCTTTAACGAAGTTTTTTTAAAGCACAGAATCACAAAGTGGTCCGATAGCTAAACTGTCTGCTCTTCCGATCCCCTTTCAAGCTCAGTCAGTATGTCAGATAACGGATTCAGAGAACTAACCATCCTGCCTGCAAGGTTCTTGTTTAGTGAATAATACTTGAACCACTTCCACCACTGTGCAGCGAAATTATTCATTTTCCTTTTTTCCATTTTTTTTTGCCCATTGACAAAAACAAATTGATTTATTTTCTCATTATTTCATGTTGTACGCTTACTCGTTTGTGCTTTTTCCAAACTGTCCTCTTTTCTTTCTGTCTTTCTTAGGTATTCTCTTTCCCATCTGCTTTACTAACTGCCCACAAGCTCTTTGGTGTTTTCACATAGACTCGTCTTTTTTCTGTCACCCCCTGTCCAACACCAAAAAAAAAAAAAAAAAAAAAACATTTTCTGCGAGAGCACCTAGAGCACCCCAAGGATACATCTTTATCTGTCTCACTTTTTTTTTTCCCCCACCTGAACTTTTGTGTCACATGCTTTCAACTCTCTGCTTTTTCCCCACCTCCCTTTTTTGTTTTTTGGGTGACTTTTGTGAAATTGAACCCTTAAAAAATAAAAATACTTGAAAAAAAAAAAACTATCTAGTGGACTCTTTTAGCGTGGGATCTCCCTGAGTGTGGGAGATTTTTCAGGACGACTTTCTGACACACACAACACAAAGAAAGCCGCTGCATTTCCCGCTTTCCTGCTTTTCGCCAGCAGCCGCGGCCTCGAGACGGCCATGCTGCTCTCACGCTTTGGTTCCTGCGTTGTCATAGATTCATCAGCCCTCCTCGTTGCAACGGCACCCTGAACCAGGATGACAGCTTCTGGTCCCAGGCTCTGCGGGACCTGGAGACCTGCGGCCAGTCGGAGATCCTCAGGGAGCTGGAGGTAGGACCTGCCCGTCGTCACCTGTTTCCTTCAAGCCCGCCATCTGCCCCGTCCCCATGCATGCGTTCACAGGAGCGCCGGCGGCCTAAATGACAATGCCAGATGCATTATGATAATCGCCGGGGTGTATAATCCGTTACTAAATCTGCCAAGACAGCAACACCGGTGCAGGGCCTCGGCCTCTAATCAGGCTCTGTGAGCATCACGGGAGATTAAGTCTGTGTGTGTGTTTACTTGTTCCCATTTTCCTTTGCAAAACTGAACCCTGCCGTTGCTGTGCGTCCTCAGGCATCTATGACAGGAAGTGCTCTCAGTCTGTACCTAGAGGAGACCAAGACCGACGAGGATTCAATGTTCCAGCCTGAAATAAGTCTAATTAAGAAGGAGGGGGTCCCTGAGAACCAAGGCAACCTGAACTCACTAAGTGGAGCCAGAGAGAAGTTGGCCAGAGGTCAAGGGGAATCTGCTGATGTTCTGTCCACCACCTCCACCACCCTGGCCCTTCACAAGGTAGTCAGTTCTGTCTGAGGCGCACAGCATGGAATTCATATCCATACACTATCAGTCAAAAGTGTGGAAACACCTTCTCATGCAGTTTTTTTTTTTTTTTAATGTTTACAACTTTATACACTGCAGATAGATAGATAACTCTAAATATGCTTTTTGTGAAAGGTGGCTATTTTGAAGAATTTAAATCTAAAACGTGTTTGAGTTATTTTACACTTTTATTGTTTCCTACATAATTCCATGTGTGTTCATACGTAGTTTTGATGCTTTCAGTGAGAAACTGCAATGCCAACAGTCATGAGAATGAAAGGAAATACATTAGTTAATAGGGTGTGTCCAAACCTTTGACTGGTAGTGTGCACCTAAAAGGCAACACATGGAAGACAAGAATGCTACATTTACAAGACTTGATTTGACATCAACTCCAAATACAATTAATGAAATTTCCATCAATGATGTCTTGTATTCATTTCAAAGTGCATAATTTAAAAAAAAATTGCTATACATTATGCACATTCCTTTCAGCAACAGTAATGTAAATCAATACAGAAAAAGCTCCAGGCCTCAAAACACTCAATCTACTAAAGCATGTTTTTTGTTGTTTTTTTAACCCACTTTAATTTCAACAGAAAGTGAAATTTCAGCTACTTATGACTCACCAGTATGTCAGTAAGTTGCATTAGTCCCATTTGTCTTGAAACCATGACATGTTCTCGCCAGGATTTGCAATTATACATAATGTTTCAGGTTCCACATGGCGTAGTTGGCGTAGCTGATGTAACATGAATGCGCTCCTTTGCGTAAGGCTCTGCTACGAACTCGGGCCAAAAAACATGACAGTAACTTGGATGGAAACAAACAAATTTGCGTTTCATGATGTCGCAGCCCACGACTTCCACTGTAACGGCATTGCATGGAATTCAAATTCCCAAACAGATGAGCGGATAAGAAAGCGTCACCTTCACGGACACGTTGCTGCTGAGATAACGGGTCAAAGTTCAACTTTGTGTGAATCATGCATTTTCTCTGGTAATCGCATATTAATCTGAAAAACAACTTACAGAATACAAAGTGATATTCCACTTTGTTTGCTTAAAAAAGCCACCTATGTTTAAATACAAAGGTCTTTGGCTGACGTTACGGTGCTGAGCCGTGCAAACAACAGTGTCCCAGGGGAACGTAGCCATTAAAAGATTTCTACCTTCGTGCTTCCCCGCATGTCTCACTGTGCCGGTCGGTGTACAGTAAATGCACCCAGTGGATGTGCGGCCAGTCAGGACTTGCAGTGTGTGCATGTCAGGAACACACAACACTCATTACCTGTTCAAGTTGAAGGGTACACACGCTGTGACCCCTGCCTGCCTGCGCCTGCGTGTTGCAATCAGCACATTGGCCGCACGCCGAGCGAGACCCGGGAGGGAGGGGCTGGCGGAAAAAAAATTGGGACAGCGGCAACAGCGGAGGGCATCGCGGTCCGGCGGCGTGGATATATACGACAAATGTTTGGAGTTGACACACCTTCGTGTGATCTCATGGAAAGTCGTCTCGGGTTGCACGTCAAAGCTGCAGCCCCCTCTGCCCCTCCCTCCTCTTTTCTGGTCTGCCTACGTTGGCGTCGATGAGAACACGAAAAAGTCGGAGGAAAAAAATGACACAGAAAGCTGTTTAATCTGTTGTGTATACAGAAGGTGGATGATGGACACAATAACACACCTGTAATATTCAAAACAGTTCCTGCAGCTGTGTGGTTATTTTTATGTTGGCACCGGCACTTTTTTATATTATCGATAATCCAAGTTTAAATTAAAACATGTCATTAATTGAACAAAACACACACATACACACACACACAGTGCCGTCTCAAACCTTCAGCGCTCGCAAACGTCTTTGACCGTTTTGACCGTCCAACCCCGAGAGGCTCACTCTTATCTTGTTGTTCTCATCGCTTGCGAAACATGCGCCGCCATGCGCTGCCTCCAACGCGCGCTCTGTGTGTGTTTACAGGTGACCATCAGGAAGGACCTGGAGAGCCGCGACTTTGGCTTCAGCGTGTCCGACGGGCTCCTGGAGAAGGGCGTTTACGTCAACATGATCCGCCCGCACGGCCCCGCCGAGCAGGCCGGCCTCAAACCATTCGATCGCATCCTGCAGGTACCATAGGGGTTTATTTTGGGTGGGGGGGCCGTAAAAAAAATTGTCACGTGAGGAAATAGGCCCCTTGTGATGTCACAAAGGGTATGGGTATCTAGTGTTCCTCTAGTGTTGTTGTACTCGCGATTGGTCTTGGTCACGCTGAAAACGTTTAAAAAAATACAAGCATTGGTTAGAACAACAAAACAGTCATGTAGGCATTTCAGGTATGTACTTGTTACCACTCCTATGTCAGTTATGATCTCCCCTGCAGCCACCCCCTCCAACAAAATACTTCTGGCTCTCAAAACTTGTGTGAAGTTCCAACCAAGTGACAGTTTTAGGAGGTTTACAGTGAGGGGTTTGGCTGTAAACAAAGTATTCTGGTATTTGAATCATCCACAGAGTTCAGGACCGAATGTACGAAAGTAGATTAGGCCCACAACAAGAGAAAAAAATTTTACAGGAGGGAGATTCTTTTATTTCATTTTGAGTTTGACGTTGGAATTTCGTGAATAAAGTCAAAATTTTGTGAGAAAGTCAAAGTGAAAAAGACAAAATTTTGTGAATAAAGTTGAAGTAAAAAAGTCTAATTTTGTGAATAAAGTTGAAATTTTGTGAATAAAGTCGACGTTAAAAAAAAAAGATGAAATATTGTGAATAAAGTAGACGTTTCACGAATTACATTGACGTAAATAAAGTGGAAATTTTGTGAATAAAGTGGATAAACTGCAGAAAACAGGTGTATCCCACAAGGTTCAGCCACAGTCATTAGGAAACTGGCAAAAACAGAAGCACTTGACTAGACTTGCGCACAGAGCCTTTCCACTTTGCTCTTGACATTTTGACTTGCTTCATGTTGACATTTATTGCAAAATTACGATTTTATTCACACAATTTTGTCTTTTTTTACATCAACTTCATTCTCGAAATTTCAACTTTAATCTCAAAATTCCAACTTCACTCTCGAATCGGAAGCTTGAAAAAAAAGATTCTATCTTAATAATAACGATAATCATAACTTTGATTTATACAGCGCTTTTCATAACCCAAAGACGCTTACATAAGAAGGGGGAAGGGGGCCAAAACATACATAACAGATATCTTCATTTCTTTCTCTTCTTGTGTCCCTAATCCTCTTCCAGTCGAATGACCTTCATACAGTAGCTGAAGATACGTAGATCTGCGAAATGATTACATGTCTGTCAAACAGTCACTTTGGTGAAACTAGACGACTGAAGCGACTCTGATCGCCCCGCAGGTGAACCACGTCAGGACCAGGGACCTGGACTGTTGTCTGACTGTGCCTCTGATTATAGAGGCCGGCCAGAGCCTGGACCTGGTTATTAGCAGGAATCCACCGGCGGCGACGGACGCCTCGTGGGCTGCCGCGGTCCACAACCCGTCCGACTCGTTGTTCCGCCCCCTGGAGGACAGGATGGGCGGCGTCGCCCTGTAACCAGTGGTGGGCGGGGGGGCTGTTGGGGAGGGCGCAATAGGCGTGATGCATTGTACCCCTCGGACGGCCCTTCACGCCCGTGTTCAACACGCCGAGCATCCAGCCATTCTCCAGCCCCTCCCCCAACCCCAACCCCCACACAACCCCCTGTCAGGACCTCTCACTCGGGGGAAAAAAAAAAAATGATAAGTGCATGTGCTCAGCGAACCAGTTTTAGGCACGGCGTTCACATGGCTCCAGCTCTGGCCTCCAGGCCTCGGCTCTCCAGAGGCAGAGCCACATGCCGGAGTTACATAACAGGGGGAGTCATAGCTTCAGACTGAGCCAGGACGTCAACACGCAGCAGCACACAGCTCTGTCAGGGGGGCTGGGGGTTGGGAGTGGGGAGACGCAACACCCTCACACATACGTACACACACACACACACACACACGCGCGCACGCACGCAGCATATGCGTTACACGTTTTGCTATGTTGGGTTTTTTTTTTTTTTGTCTCTTTTCATTTCCTGGGGACACGCCTCTCCCGCCCGCACTCTGTTAGTCGCGCACAGAATCGCGCACGCGCCTAAAGGCAACACATGCAATGATCCCCCGCCCACACACACACACACTCTCTCCCTCACTCCCAACCCCAACCGCAACCTCCCTGCGAGGCGTTTACGGGGTTCAAGGTTTTTCCCGCCACGCCGCGCCGCGTATCCAAGTTATTTTGCCGCCATCTTGGCTCATCACCCTTGTTTCCAATCACCACTCCCCCTCCCCTGCCCCCCTCCACCCGCACCGAGTGGCCCCGCAGCAGGGGTGGGAGGGTCAGGAGGGGAGAGAGAGGAGGGGCGCTGGACAGACGTGCTCCCCGCCAGCTCGCCAAATTTATTTTCAAGTTCCTTGTATCTAGGTACCGCGAATGAATAACGTCTCTGTTTTTAAAGTGGGTGTATCTTGATGGAAAAAATGAGAGAACGGCTCCGGAGGGGCTGCGCCGTTGACGGATGATGTCGCCCTTTTTCTTTTTCTCTTTTTTTTCTTCTCTCCCCCCGCCGTCCAACGCCTCCGTGGCTCACACAATTGTTTACAGTTTCACCAGTTAAGCGAGAAGCCTCGGAAAAGCGTGTTCACACTGGCACAAGTGGCTCCCTTAGTTCCCCGTGTTCCTCTCCCACTTGTTCACCTCTCACCTTTTCACCTTTCGCTTTCTTCCCCGCATGTTCATCTTCGTGTGACTCCGCCACTGAAATGACTCACGTGGCTTTTCGCCGGAGGCCGGCTTCACGTCTGTCCCGCTGTCAAATTGAGGGGGACGTCCTCGTAGTGTTTTTGCACCACGGAGGGTATTAGTTTTGACTTTTGGCTGTGCGATGGAGACGTTTCACTCATCCCTCTGGCCACTTGCTGTGCTTCATGCCATGCATCTGCAAGCATGTGAGGCATGCACGCGATTTGCTTTCGGTAAATCGGCTCATCCTCATTTGCAGAGAACCGCCGGAATTGTCGACGTTTCAAAAAAAAAAAGAGCCTTGAGTACATATAAATAAATAAATAAATAAATATATATATACAAAAAGAGAGCGTTTTTATAAAGCTTTGGTGTTCCAAATGGCCTCATGCGTGTCAGGCTGATGTGAAGATGTTGTGAAATGGCCAAACCGTCCTGTTTTTAGAGCAGCCTTAGAGACTGAAGGTGAAGCGTTCACTCTGTTTTCTGACTTGTGTCTTATATGAAACGTCGTGTTCAAACAGAGGCCTATTTTAAAGAATTCACTGTACACTGACTCAATCTGTTGTATATTATTTTATGTACAGCGTACCAGGTTATGCCGTGCTTTATTTTTACATTTCGTTTGTGCGCATGCAGTGCGGCGGCACCTTGATGAAAGCTGATACTGAATGTTGCTGCACATCTTTTTTTATTATTATCATCATTATGTTCTATTCCTACGTATGTATGGGACTGTTTCATTGGAACCTGAAAGACTTGCTGGATGTTACTTTATTTTTGTTATTTAATTTATGATAAATTAAGATTTTTTTTTTCTCTTTATGGAAATAAAGTCATGAAACCGGTGAAGATACGGTTGTGATCTCAACGACAACGGCAACATCCACTGAACGATCTGATTCTTTGCGCCTTGTGTGTTCTGAATTTCCGTGTGCCGCCGCCAACGGCTTGTGTGTTTGTTTTATATGCAAGTAGCTGCACGCCTAATGATAGGCATTTCGACCAGTCTCAGCAAGGTGGCCAGTGCTGATTAGCCAATGTTCGTGGTATAAACCGTGTTGGTTAAACACAGTTGCACATGACGCACTGTCTGCACAGCTCCTTCCTCCCTCGTAGGGAAAACGTACAGTCAGAACATTCAGAACGGTTTCAACCTGTGTGTCAGGGTGTGATAAGAACTTTATTAGATGTTCTTTTAAAAAAAAAAAAAAAAAAATAGTTTGATAAATGTTTCGGTTTGCTTAAAAAAATTGTTTGACAGTTCCTTTTACTGGTGACCCCACGTTACTACTGAAGCCCACAAAGGACAAACAGCTATTTCTTCCTTCCTTTTTATTTCACCAATATAAAATCCACTGTATAAATCCAATTCTAAGTTTTTCTAAATGTACTCTCTCAATAATACAGCTAAACTAAGTTATTCAAATGCTCTTTGATGGTCAAAATGAAGAACACACACACCCATTGTGCATTTGCGAGCTCAGTTTTCTGGATACTGAACACGTTTGGGGTATAACTTCCATTGATAATCGAATCCTTTGAAGGTTCAACGCTTTGAGCTTCACCCAGAGACAACCAAATAAGAGAGGCCTATCTTTGTGGGAGAGACGTCTATGCAGTGACCACCTGCTGGGGGGTGTTAGATTTATGATGGGATGGATGCCCTGAAAATCTTAGAGCACATGTCAATAAGCCGTGACGGTAAGTGCAGGAAGGTCAGAGCCAGAGAAATATAATCTGTTTAATCTAATCTAATGTGGATATCCCAAGTAGAAAAAAAGGTACACCCTCTTCAGGGTCAAAATAAATGTCATTAAACAGGCCATATTTGGCGAGTGTGGCTTTCATTAAAGCTAAGAGAAGGAGAAAAACATCTGATTAAAAACCATCATCTAAAAACAAACTGTTTGGTTGCAACTGGTTGATAAGAACACGTTCACGGTGAATCAGAAAAATTGCTTGCAGTTGTAGTTCAGAAACGGTAACAATATATCTGGTCATTCCAGCTGAGCCTGTATATCTCTGAAGACGGATTTGTTGACAGTGTGTTGAAATAGTCATTGGGTCATCTCCTCGTCTGTATGGCCAGTTGCAAATTTTCCATTACGATTGTTATGCTTCGAACTTTTAGCCGCCTGAATCGCTCTTCACGTTGCGTAGCCAATTGGCATGCATTCGGCTCTGATGAAAGCAGGAAGTGACTGTAGCAAGGTGTCAATGGAAAAACAACAGATGAATGGCAGGAGAATGAGAGGCAACCACAAGCTTGAGTGTTGAAACACTGCTGTGGCCAATTGTTTTTATAACATTGGTAGACTACGCTGTGACTCTGAAGCCACCATGCACCAGCTTGATCTGGGAACCACTCTGCTGCACACAACAGGTAGAAATAGAATTGTTTTTAATTACATTTTGAATGAAATAGTGAGTAGATCCCAATGCTCTTATAATTACTCACTTAAACCAATAATTCGTTTTTAAACAAATTAATATTTTAATTCTTTAATATTAAATTTGTTCTTGCATGTTTTCCTTGTTTTGTTTTTTTTTGGCACATTTAGTAGTTTGCAGTAGAACACAATGTCATTCTACCATGTCTGTCAGGGCTGACGGAAGCTTCGGACTGTGGTGTAGCAGGTTGATGGTGCAGTTCTTCTTTAACCGGTTTATGCACGGAAACTTTTTATTAAATGTATTTTAATTATTTAGAATTACAATCACAGGAGCATTGGCAGTTCATATTTTTAAGTTCTGAAAAATGGGGCTTTCATTCAATTAATAAATGCAAAACACATTCACAGACATTAATTGCAGCCATGAGCTCTTTAAATAAGGACGTACATGAACTCACATTCACACTTATGGACAATTTAGAGTTCCCAGGTCACCTCACATGCATGTTTTTGAACTGTGGGAGGAACCTGGAGAACACAGAGAGAACACACACACAGACACATGGTGAACTTGCAAACTCCACACAGGACCCAAGGCCCGGAATCGAACCCACAACCTTCTTGCTACGAGGTGGTAGCGCTGACCACTGCGTCGCCCAACTGCAGCCATGAGCTCTTAAAAAAAAAGACTGACACAGAAAAGTCAAAGAAAAAGTTGTTTATTTGTAATCTATGTAGAAGTGACGCATTGAGCATCTTGGAAAAAGGGACAACTGTGAGACAAAACACTTTGGTACACTTGAATTTCCAAGTAGCACAAGATTTCACGGACAAAGAAGCACGGCAGTAGCTTCAACATAACATTGCCTTTTGATTCTGCGAGCTGGTGCATTAGTAAGCGTAACCACTTTTTACAAATTTTGACGAATCGTTTTGAATGAGCAGAGAACGCCGGTGCTTCAGTTACTGTCGCACACTAAAAAAAGAAGGAGAAGGAGGAGAAGGAGGAGATGCAATCCAGGTTCACATAGTAACCGACAGTTAGAAACAAATTGATGATTTTTCAGTAAAATTAATTAATCAGTGATGATGTTCATGTTCAGTAGAAAACTGTTACAAAAAGGCATATGTGATTTACAAACAATTCAAGTTCTACGATACAAATGCCTAAGCTAAACATTAGAAACTAGAATCCAGTGGTAGTTTTGCCTAGCGTGTCTGCTGCCGGATTGAGCGCAAATTGAGAGCTTTTTCACATGTTTGGAAAAAAAAAAGCTTTTACTTTGAAAAATGATGTTCATACAGACTCTAAAAATAGTTACAAGTGTTTGATTTCTAGTCTATTTTGATAGTCTATTATGTCCCAATGAGCAGACAACCGATATATATATTTATATAAATAGATATAGATACGTATCTATACCCATATATACATCTCTGAGCAGATCAATATATATAGATACAGATATATAGATATATCTACATATATCAAAGGTTACAATATCAAAAAGGCTAGAGGCTAAAAAATATTCCTTCCTGAAATGTGTTATTGCAAATGTAACTGCAACATGTTGCAATGATTAAAAACAAAACACTACAATAAAGGTGAAACGACATAAAGTGCAAAGAGAGGTTTCAATAAATGCACTGGGACTGACTATAGTAGTCACGCAGGCAGTGTACAAATACTCAAAAAAATGCCACTTCCCTTTGTTCCTGACTCCGCCCTCCTAGACTCCTGACCCCCCCCGAATGGTTTTATTTCAAAGGATGGGATGGCTCTTCTTTGAATGCATTTCTCATAGTATTTGGCCAAGGCCTCGATCAACTTGTAACTTAAAAAAGGACGCCAAGCACGGATATGTACTCTGAACAATGTGGATGGCTCCTACTACATTCTTTTCTTAAAGCAGGGATGGAGAAAAAACGACAAAGAACAAGATAGAGATTAGAATTAGGCTTTGAAAGAGAGACTGCCACAGTTAGGTGAGGATGTTAAGATGTTCTCTTTTTGTTTTTTTTAACATGGTCGCTTAATCACTTAGCTTTCTTTTTTCGTCTATGGAGTGAGAATTTCATCACCATTTACTTACGTCGACAAAATATTTTTTTCTTAAATTCCTCATCTCTTCAGAATCGACAAAAAGGTAGTAAACATTGAACATGTTCTATTTTCAAAAATACTGCCTAACTTGAGATCAGTGCCAACTACAGCAACAACAATTGTAACATCAACAATATTGATATAGTAAAAAATAAAAAAAAAATTACAAGAGCAAAAAAATTACGACAATTATATATAATTCTCTTCGTAGAAATCAAACCAGAGTATCTCTAATGTGAAGATACTAGACAATGAAGAACCTACCATTATCAATGTTAGCAAATATGATAATAACAAAGAAAGCACATCAACCTTATTCCTCTCACAGAGAGCGCTCACATCATTGTTTCTACAATGGTGTGGGTGGGCTTGATCAAGCCATTGTTCCCGTTTGGGTCCAGGGGCTGCGTCAGCTCACTGCCTTTCAAGCTGTACTCTTTCGGGCGAGAGCTCACGCCTGACTTAACCGGGGCTGCCACGGCTTTGATCCTCTGAGGGGCAGAAAAGAGAGAGATTGGATTAATGATGGTTGCAAAAGCAGAAGTTCAACTGTGGTGTGGTCGTCAAATTTGCAATGGACAAACACCCAGACGCAGGTAAAGAGCAGGCGGATTGGTCGATGGATTGGTCGATGGATGGATGGATGGATGGATGGATGGATGGATGAATGCAGATGATAAGTGGAATAATTGATGGATGGATGGATGGATGGATGGATGCAGATGATAAGTGCAATAATTGATGGATGGATGGATGGATGGATGGATGAATGCAGATGATAAGTGGAATAATTGATGGATGGATGGATGGATGGATGGATGCAGATGATAAGTGGACTAATTGATGGATAGATGGATGAATGAATGGATGGTACATGGTTACATGGTGAAGTGGTGGGAGAAATAAGCTAAGCCTCTCACTCATTGAAACTTTTTTCTGAATTTAACTGTATGCCGTTTTTTTTAAAATGCCTCATATTCGAAATAAATGTTTGAATCAATCAATCGATCAGTGGTACATGGTTACTAAACTGGATTCACACTATGCCGTTTTGATGACTGTTGCGAGGCCGCGCGTGGCTTGACCTCATTTCTGATCATCGAGCGTATTCAAAACGTTTTCACTGCTGCGTTGAAGCACTTGTGTGTTGAGTCACTTCCTAGTTTAGATATTAGTTGTCACTTCCTGTGTCCTGACCTTTCAGCCAAGCTGAGAAATACAAGTCTACATGACTGCACAGGCTCGTTTGACGCATCGCGAGGGTCGAAAACAAAGAATGGTTTTGTAGACTTGGCCTGGAGACGTCGCTCACCTCGATCAGTGGTCCCTCAGACTGCAAGATCTTGATGACCATCACCATGGGGATGCAGATCATAGAGGACAGTGCCAAGCACCAGCCCAGACCGATGGCCCAGTCCGGGTACTCGTACACCTTGTTATAGGTCAAGGGCTTGTATTTCACAAGAGAGAAGACAAAACAGCCCTGGAAAACAAACATGTGGCGCTTTTAGTACGTGCTGTAAAGCCGGGACCTTGATGGTATCGACGCATCTGGTGGCCGTGACCGTTTACAATAAATCAAGAGCGGTGAAAAAAAAAAAAAATAATAAAAAAACAGCAACCCATCTCTCACCATGCAAAGGACAGGAGTGATTATGGTCCAGCTCCATTTCATCCATGGGTTTGGTCTGTAGCCAATCATGTCCTCGATGCCGTCGTAGAAATTGTCCACTCCTGTCCACCAAAAACCAGAAAAACACAACAGTCAGAGGAGCAATTTCAGCCGCGTTGAACAGAAAAACACAACAGCATAGACCTACATAAAGTCTTATCAACCAACCGCTCACATGTTATTGTGTCTCCTGGTTTGACTCATATCTGCCTTGGGCGGATTTGTCGGAATATGGCCCCTTATCTCGTTTGCCCTTGTATCATATACTCTGTGTTGTATAAACAGTCTCAGCCGTTTCAATTATTAACTCTCTGACTTGCTGCTTATAACTCAACACTTTCATTGATGGGGCCGTGTGGTTTTTTTGTTTCTGCGCTGGAATAACGCCACACGTTGGGACACGTATGGCGGATGCAGGTAGC
Organism: Thamnaconus septentrionalis; assembly: GCA_009823395.1. Taxonomy (NCBI): domain Eukaryota; kingdom Metazoa; phylum Chordata; class Actinopteri; order Tetraodontiformes; family Monacanthidae; genus Thamnaconus; species Thamnaconus septentrionalis. The sequence goes on along the minus strand of CM020512.1, from coordinate 14,051,638 downwards.
AAAAGATTAATAAGTTACAGCCGGTGGCTTCCTGTTCCTCGTTCTTGCGCAAACTTGAAATGCTGTTGGTTGGGCGGCGGACACAGCAGCACTCCAGCTTGTGCTTATTACTTTTCTTTTTTTTTTACTTTTACATCACATGAGGCGTTGTTCTATATCAGTTACATGAAGGAATGGGAGGAAAGCCTTTCCAGCCAATCATGGTTCAGAGCGGGACCGCCGCCGTTCCCGCCCCCCTGCAGCATGCCCACTGATGCAGTTAAACATATTTTACTACTGGCATGGAAGGGGGAACCACAAGGAGAGCTTTGTTGGCCACAACAGACCATTTGTGCGTCTTTCTTTAACGTTTCCAGTATTATTACCCTCCAGAAGAAAAAAAAAAAAAAAAACCCGGGCGAACCCACTACAGAACCCACGACACCACTGTGCCCTCGCCACTTACCATAAACCCAGGCTACAGCAATGCATTCAAAGAATGCAACCCACAAAAGGCACACACCACTGGCTGCATAGTAGTCAAAGAGCTGAAACACATACATGCCACCCTGGAGGAGAAAAGAAAAGAAGGACAGCAGCATTAATTATCGGTCCGATGAAGTGGAATGAAGGACCTTCACGGAGCTCGAGCGGGGCAATAAAACAAACTGGGAGGTGGGCAGGTTGTGGGCGAACGGGTGGGGGGGGGGGGGGGGTTGGTGTGTCAAACGCGCTGCCGCAGAATGCTGGCACCCGACCAACAGAGGCAGAGTTCAACAGGTGCCGGGACGTCATTGAAGCGCGGCTAACCGCTCGATGGAAAAGGGCATTCCGAATTGTTCCATTCAGACATACGGTGAGCGTGTGGGAGCGCAGGGCGGAGGTGGGACCAGGCCCTACAAGGCCTCGGCAATGCCACAGCCGGGCGAAAGGGGTGGAAAGGGAGTGGAACGAGGTGCCCGGCGTTATCTTCCAAGCGCACGGTGGGTGGGGAGCGGGGGGGCGGGTCTTGGCTCTTCTCCTAAGACGAGGATGCGTGCGGGCAGGCGGACTTACTTTCGTCACCATTGCCAGTCCCAGGAGATAGCTGATGAAGCACACTATGGCTATAAAGATCTCTCGGCGGTAGCCCTTCCTCAGGACGGACGGGTAGAGATCCACGATGGAGGTGATCTGTCCTTCCACTTCCACAAACTGTTTAGAGGGGAAAAAAACACACACAGCAACTATGAAGTCCCCATGAAAAAACACAAACACGAATGTGTGCGGTTTGGTTTTGTTTTTTTTTGGTTTTTTGTCCGCATGCGGATCGTGTTTTGCCTCCACGAAGCCCTGATTATGAGAATGAGAGCTGCCTTTGTTGGCCAGTAATGAGAATTTAAACAGGGCTCCTCTCTGTAACGCTGTTCTGTTGCTACAAAGACACAACAGAAGCTAAACAACAGTGAATCACTGTCTCTTGTCTGTGTGTGTATGTGTGTGTGTGTGTGTGTGTGCGCGCCATGTGTGTGTGAGATTCTGTGCGTCTCCTTCTCTCACTCCTCCCTGTCCTTTGCGTCGCCTCACGTGCACGTTACGCAAAAGTCGTAAACGGAATTATTAATCGCCGCGTCGGGCCAAGGGAGGGCGGGACCCTGTCGTCGCGCGGCGGAGCGGAGCCGGAGCCCCTTACATAACACCGTCTGCCAGAGGGAGCTTTAAGGAGAATTACCGTTGCTTTAAAGGAGGGCCGTAAACTTGCCAAAGTCAAGCCAGCACACCTACAGCGGCCGCAGTGACCTCCTGGGCACCCCCACTGTTCCAAAGTCTTCTGTTTTCCTTTCAACCCACAACATATCGAGCGTGTTTAATTTGGCAAAGGCCCTTCCCGAACAACCCTTGGGCGCACATCAAATGAATCAAATGAATAAAAGCAACTTTTTTTGTTTCCCCTTACGACGCCCTCCGGCGCTACAACCTTAATGCAATTTAAGGATTTGTACAGTTTGGAGAGGGGGATTTCCGTGAAGCCGTGCTAATGTGCAGACCTCAAAAATGGCTGAAAGGAGAGCTTTCCCCGAGTCAAGGGACTTTTGTTGCAAATCAGGCCGGCGGCCAAGAGACACAATCTTTAGAAAAACTGCAAGGTGAGATTCTGACGGGCCGGATTTGATGTTTGGTTTTCGGCAAAGCCGCAGACCAACCTGGTTCAAAAAAAAAAAAAATAAAAAGCTGTTTTGCTGTTCGATTCCTAACGATAACACGATAAAGTTTTTCTGACTCTATTGGAAGCAGTCTGAGAGGTTTAAAAATGCACTTTCACTGATGTCCGGGTAAGCCCCAGAGGATTACTTTGCAGCCACGTCATTGCATGTTGGCTCAGTCTATTTACGGGAGCGTTTCAAAAACATTTGTTAAGTATGAACCATTTACACATCCATCTATATATACGTAAACATACAACCCAGTTTTTAAATAGACCTGAAATCCCCTTCCACCATATAGGACTCAGGGCTGTAAATTCAACCTTTACATTCATTTAAGATAAGACTAAAGGGTCTTTACTGTCCCGCGTGGGCAAAGTTCACGCTCGGCGGTTAAAAAAATTCCAAACTATGTGGCACAATTTCTTTCATGTCTGCTTGCATATCTACATTCACATGTGCTCAAATTAATAGCATCAGCCTGATGTCGCAGTTGGCCAAGGGAGGTAGCTGGCCATGTGCAGGACTGAGTTAGCACAGGAGTAGAATTACACTTGGAGTTAGGAAATGTGATATCGGCTCGGTAGGATGTTTTGTCACCCTAGATTATCTTCTCTTAATCAAAGATCTGCCGGCCGTTGGAGAGCGTTTGGCTGCTGACACGCAGCCCGTCAAAGACTTTTCACTCGACATCCAGTCCAGAAATGTCCATTAACTGCTTAAAAACGCATTTGCGGTAATACGCGACATTAAAACGGGGACAATAATCCTCCCAGCGCGGTTAGAAAACGCCTCCGTGCGCGCAGCTTTTTTTTCTCCTTTTTTTTCTCCCCCCTTTTTCCCCCTGCGTGTGAGTTACCTGATACCAATCGGAGACACTAAATCGGTTTTACACATGGGGCCGCCGAGAGAAAAGATCGGGTTTGGGGCGGTGGGGGGGGGGCAAAACAACGACCAATACACACTGAATGAAGCACCGACCTGGCTGTCGAGTCCCAGCAGCAGCAGCATGATAAAGAACAGGATGGCCCAGAGTGTCGGCATCGGCATCATGGACACGGCTTTGGGGTAGGCAATGAAGGCCAGGCCAGGACCTGGTGGGAGAGAGAGGGGGGGAGGGGTGGGGAAAAGGGTGGAGAGGATGGAATTAATACTTCTGTCAAACGTCGACTTGGACGATGTGAAGGTGACGGAAAAAAAAAGTAATGGAAATTGGTATCAGGTGGCCGATTAAGATTTGGACACGGCCAACGCTGGAACACTGCTGGACGCTGTCCCACCACTGGAAGATTGGGCTTTAAAGACGGTGGGACAGATGGGTGTGATATGTGGCTAAAGGGGGAAAGTAAAACAGAGTGTATCGTGCTCCGGACTGGGTTGGCAACACACAGGGGGCAGGTTTTTTTAAACAGACAGAGATGCATTACATGTACATTTTACGATGGAAGAAATTGCTATTTTCACATTGGGAAGAGCAAAGTCAGCAGTTTCCAAACAGAGCATTCGTCAGGTTCATTTTAAAACTTTTCTTTATGAAGGAGTTTGCAATGAGCGGCATTGTATGACGCCAAACATTGCCAAATGCTCTATGCTTACATGTTTAATGACATGCCAATGTGAACAACACTCAACAGTGTGCTGGTACTTACTGTGCCCTTGTACAAGCGCAGAACATGAACAAGCGAGTTTTACCAAAAGTGACTCAACACAATTTTTAAAAAAAAGAAGGAGCATGACACACAAAGTCAGCAACCGACATCCTGCTAAAAAAAAAATATATATATATGTTTTTTTGCCCAAGACAGTAATTCAAAATGCATCTCAGCAGCAATAGCGCATTCTTGGTCAAAGCGTCCCAAGACGTCCAAGGTAGGAAGATGGAACGATCGTTCGCGGCTCTCCAGCACAAAGTTTCCACCAATGTCATACGTTTGGCAGCGCAGTCGGAAAGACTGCGCGGGGCGAGCGTGCTTAAAAACGAAAGACTCGTCTTCCTTAAAGTCCAAGTGGCTCGCTAAAAAGGGAGACGGAAATGGAAGCACTGGCCGCCACCTCGGGGGCGGGGGGGGGGGGAGATCCACAGCTCGCTAACACCAGACTGGACTCGCGGTGCAGTGCCGCTGGTAGCAGATACCAACCCAGACTCGCAAAAGCATTATGGCCAATCGTCCTACCAGTGACTTGATGTGAGCCAATGAGAAGTGGCGGACAACATGTTGGGGGGGAAAAATTGCACACAACACCGTGGCATTGTAATCTGTACTGAGAGAGAGCGCCCCCTTCAGCCGGCGCAGGCATGACAATTTCTTTTGTGGCTTGTCCTCCAAGGAGTGTGCGATTGCCGATACCTACGGTTTTGCGCGAGTTCAATCAAAAGTTGCCGTTTGGTTGCTAAAGTTCCAACTTGTTTTTTTTTTGGTTTGTTTCATTTGGCAGCAGCGCCCACCATCACTGCTGCCATCACCTTGGGAAACCCTCGTACCTGACTCTGCCACATCGGCAATGTCCACCCCTTGTTCTTGTGCCATGAAGCCCAGGACGGAAAATATTGCGAAGCCAGACACAAAGCTGGTACCGCTGTTGAGGCCTCCCAGCAGCAAACAGTCCCTATGTCACACATACGTCATGGAGGTTGTTAATGAACACAGGCGGAACCGAGGTTCCCATTTTTTTTTTTTTTTCTTCACGCAACCGTCTCTGACACGAGTTGCTCTCACTAGTACAGCCCCCAAGCCCCACCCTCCCCGGTGAAGAGAGGGCTCACCTGTAGCAGTTGTACTTGTATTTGTTGTAGCTCCCCAGCGAAGTCATGGCTCCCAGGCAGATGGCGTAGGAGAAGAAGATCTGGGTCCCCGCGTCGATCCACACCTGAGGAAGCCAAGGCCACGAGATCAGAGGAGTGTCGAGCTTTACAATCAAGCTTTGTAGGTCTGTTATCAGGTGTTAAAGATGCTAGTCATTGGGCAGAGTTCCTCTTCCACGTAAAGATAAGAGTCCGATTTTCAGCTCAAGTCAGTCCCGAGTTTGACGTAAACCGGAAGAAGCTCTAAAGAAGTTGAGCAATCCAGGGATTATAAGAAGGATTTTCTTTTTTTAGCACTTGCCTAATTAGTCGTGTTGTAGTACTCGAGATTGGTCTTGAGAGATAAAAAGGCAATTTTTACTCAGTCTTGTCTTGTCTTGGACTGGACAGACTCAAAATCTTTGATCAAGACCGGTCAAGACTCAGCCAACACTACAATGACAAATAATAACGGAAAAGAATCCAACTGCTGCCGTTTTACGCTCTGCTATTCCTAGTTTTTTATTTTATTTTATGAAGCAAAGTTGTCTTTTGAAAACGGTTCAAAATAGTTGGCAAAGCAGAAAAAATGTTAAAGACAATTGTTAAAATATACCCTACTGAAAAGAGATGTTGCTGTTCGATTTAGAAGCAAACCTGAATCTAAAAAAGTTTTTTTCCGTTTTGTTGTTATTTTTCTTAGACATATAAAGTCTTGGTCTTGTCTTGGTCTTGTCTCGGTCTCCATACTCTCTAGTCTCGATAATGACTTGGTCTTGGTTGGTGCGGTCTTGACTGCAACACTGCTAACCAGCTGTTGTACCAGAAAATCTTCCAAACTGCCAAGAGTTTGGTGACTTTTAGGTAAAACCAGGCTAGATAACGAGCTGGTGGTGTTTAGCTAAGCCAGTTTGCTGTCATATGCATCATTCAGATGACACGGTTCTTGTGAAGGTTCCTTAATGGCAAAGCACTAGGAAGTATGATCTCCTAAAATATTCATCGCTGCTTGAACTGTGCCGCAGACAGAAGGATGCTCGGAGGGTAGTCAGAAAAGAAGCCGTTGGTGTGAAGAGGGCGCACGTTCCTCCACCTCCTACCTCTGGATCTTGTAGGCGTGTCAGGTTGGGGTACAGGTAAAATTTGATGCCTGCGGTAGCTCCGGGCAGGGTCACCCCGCGCACCAACAGCACGATCAGCATCACAAACGGGAAGGTGGCTGTTATGTAGACAACCTGGACGGGACAAAAGGAGTTGGTTTGAATACTGAGCAACATTTATGGACCCTTCAGAATTCTATTTTTCTTCCAGTCGCCGTTTTAATGACCACCACTGGCGCCATTTACGAGGCGAATATACGAGCGGCAGCCGGAACGTGGCCTCATCAGATGAGGCGTGTCGCACAGAAGACAGGACGGTAACTCAAGGATGGAAAATAACTGTGCCACCGACCGCAGATACAGCCAGAATTTGAACAAGTGTGCTGCTGATATAATGTTGCGTTATCAGGTTCTGCGCAGGCTGCAGGAAAACACATTGGTATAATAAACGCAGCAACTTTGCTCTCATCAATCGATCGACTTGACGAGCTTAATGTTTACTTCTTTATGACCCGTCGCTCTGCGGCATGTCATGAGCAGCATTATCTTCCCCGTGACCCAAATGTGGACAACAGGCCGTTCCAGAGGACACTTGAGGGCGGCGAGCCACCGGCCGAGCTGTGCGCGTCGTAGATAAAACACTTGAGACGCCGTGCCTTTTTAAATGGTAAAGAAATGACCACGACGATCGCCCTGACCTTTCAAAAAAGAAGAAGTGAACTGGGTCATGACACGGTGGCGGAAAACAGCCGTAAAGGCTCCAGCTTTTTTTTTTTCTTCTTCCTTTTCCTTTCTCTTTCAATAACAGCTCGCTATTTTGTTGAAACGCAACGGAAGAGGGAAGTGGGCCGACACAGAGTCTGGCCAACACAGGAGGCTCGGGCTCCTTAAATCAGCCAAACTACCTGCCTCGCGAGCGGGCGGTTTTTCTCTCGGCAACCGTGTTTTGTCACCAGATCGCCGGGGGGCAAAAAAAAATAAAGGCTGAAGGCCAAACAGCCTCCGGGCAACATAATATGTACAGGATGTGTGTGTCGGCGGGGGAGGGGTGGGAGGGGGGCACTCACTTTCCCCGTGGACTTGACTCCCTTCCAGATGCAGAAGAAGCAGATGACCCACACTGCCAAGAGACACAGGGCCAGGTCCCACTTCAGGGGCCCGATGTCCTCGATCCCGGAGGAGATGCTCAGCACGTTGCGTCTGCGGGAGGACACGAGCGGTTAGAGAGAGACACGCACGCATCGTCAGGTCCGGGGGGTTGGAGGGTTGGAGTGTGGGAGTGGGGGGGAGGGGGGGGGAGGTAGTCCGGGGCGTCTGTCGAACTTGAAACTGGTCCGAGGAAGTCAGATTAAATAACATGTGGAGCTCATTACCACAAAAGGCAGCGAAAGGCATAAAGACATAAACAGACACTTGGCACAATGTCTTTGTGTGTCCTTCTGCTGGTCTTGGCCAGGAGCTGAATGTACTAAAATGTCCATGTGCGGTTTTGCACGAGCTTCGGAGCCGAGATTCGAAGGAAGAAAAAAAAAAGGGGGGGGTATTTGCTTGGTTTTTAGGATCAGATGAGGCTGATTGATGAAGACAGACCGCTTTAAGTCTGCACAAGACATTAGGGGGATCCGCATAGAAGTGAATCGAGTAGAAGCACGCAGTGCCTTTAGTGTTCACTGGAGTGTTGGGAGTACTGGAGATTGGTCTTGGTCTCCAAACCACTTTTTAAGGATCTCGGTCTCGTCTCGGACTCGAAGGTGGTTTTACTCGGTCTTGGACTGGACGGACTCGGGCTTTTTGATCAAGACCAGTCAAGACTGAGCCAACACTGTAATAACACGATGATAACGGAAAAAATCCGTCTGTTGCCGTTTTACACCCAGAGTGACACATCCCCTCATTCCTAGAGATCCTCAAATTGATTTAGAAGCAAACTTGAATTTAAAAAGATACTTTTCATTTTATCTGTGTTTTTGTTATTTTTCGTTGATGTATAAAGTCCTGGTCTTGTCTCGATCTCGATACTCTCTAGTCTCGATAATGTCTTAGTTCACATTGTTAAAAACGGATGCGACTGCGTGCGTGCGTGACAGGTGACAACTCACTCCCAGAACTCGGTGACCGGTGAGGTGAAGTTGGTGATGTTGGCCGCCAGCCACAAAGTCTTGTTCTTGCGGACCGTGTCCTCCACGCAGCTGTCCGTGTTCCACGGCTGTTTGCACTTGGCCCAGGGAAGTTCAGGCTGAAAGCACTGGAACAGGTAGTAGAGTCCCCAGGCCAGGATCACAATGTAGTAGATGTTGAGGAGAGACACGATGACAAAAGAGGCGTAGCCGATGCCTGCGAGGGAGAGAGAGAGAGACAGAGAGAAAGAGAGAGAGAGAGAGAGGCGGCGTCAGCAAGAGGCACCACCCGATTGCGTCGCCTTGCAGGGGTTTTGTTGTTCGTCTGCGTGCGCAGAAACTCCCGAAAGAGTCGTCCCTGCAGTGCGTGGTTGTCATGGCCATGTCGTTGCGGCCGCGCCGCCGACTTTGTCTGCGTTTGTCCTTCCGTTTGTTGGAAAGGAGAACTAGAGCCGCTCCAGTCACGCAATAGAAACTCTTCCCAATAATTCTTCACATTACAGTTGTGTTGTTTTTGTAAAACAGCGAGAAGTGTTACAGAGTTGGTTACTGTTTAGTCCTGGCCTCTATCAACACCCGGAGCGATTTAGAGCCTTTTAGCGCTGAGGTCAGTTAAACATTGATCCCTGATGAAGTTTCACGATTACAAACGGGCAACATTGATGTTGACTTTTAAAGCCGGGATGAAACACAAAGAACGCTTTGTTTTCTGACGGGTTTTTTCTTTTCTTTTTTCACCCCTTTAAACACAAGGGCCGGGGTGGATAAGAGCACAAAGGCTCAACTTTGCCGCTGTGATAATGTCATTAGTGTTTTTGCCCTATTTTTAGATGACTTTGCATTGAACCTGTGCGCAGAGATCCCAGCGCTCTTCCCGCTGCCTGGCCCTGCGCTATTTTTACAACCGATCACCTCTTCTTCTCCCAGCACCTCCTCATCTCCCAGCATTCCTCACGTAAAATGATAGACAAGTCGCAAACGTGTATGACAGGTGTGTGTGTGTGTGTGTGTGTGTGTGTGTGTGCGTGCGTTCCTCCGCCGTACGATGGCTGTCGCTTGGAGCACTGAAGCCATGAATGCCTCGTGTGTTCGGGTGAGGGAGGGGCGGTGGCGGGTTGGCGAAGGCAGGGAGGAACAATGGAGGAGCGTCGTGATTGGTCGGCCGCCCCGCGGGCCGCTCGCGGACCCCCTCTCTCGCCGCCGCGCCAGACGCCGTGCCAGATGGACGGTCAGCAGCCCCGGCCGCTCCACGAATAGCCGAGGCCGGCCGGCAGCTGCTGCCGCAGATCCGGTACCGCCGCCGCTGCTGCCCCCCCCCCCCACCCCAACCCGGACTACCCTCCGCCCCCCTTCTTCTTATCCGGCGGCCCGCGCCGTGTGAACATGAGTAAGGCAGTGACGGTGGCTGCCGAGGGTGTGGCCGCGCCGCGTTTGTCCGCAGCTGTCACTCACGCTTGAAGAGAGGAGCTCGCCGAGTCGCCCACCACCACCACTACCACTATGAGTAATGAGGAGCCGGAGGGCCCCCCCCCCCCCCGGCCCCACCCCACCCTCACCCTCACCCGCCACCGCCACAGCAGCAGCAGCAGCAGCAGAGTCTCAATGTATCAGCGGGCTTTACGGCAAGAACCGGACCCTGACGGACACTGCACACGGAAGACGTGCTGAGTTTCACCGCCAGACAAAGGCGACGATCTGCCTGGGCAACAACACCCAAAAAAATAAAATAAAATAAAAAAAACCCAACAAGATCTTTTCGGGCGGCTCTGCAGCTCGAGACCTTTCTCATTGCCAGGCAACTTGATGTGCGTTTTTGTTTTTTTTTTTCTTTTTAAGTCTGCTATTCTGTTTCCATGGCGACCAGCCCGTCGGCCCCTTCAGAGCACGCCGATCCGGCGAAGCGAGGACGATTTTTTTTGCGCGTGTGCGTGTGCGTGTGTGTGTGTGTGTGTTTGCGCGTCTGTGAAAATGCATACGTGCACGCACGCCCCGTCATGAGGCGACAAAGCAGATAACATCAGACTGCCGTCTTTACTGTGTGTTTACGCAGCGAGGCGGCGGCAGGAGGGCGAGCTGATTGCTGGACCTTTGTTTGTGTTTTTGTGTTTTGTCGCTCCGAACTGGCTGAATTACTGATTGGCGGCTATGTGTGATGTGGATGTGGTCAGGCTTCAAATGATTTGAATATGAGCGTCAGCTTAAGGAACTGTGTGAAGCCTGTGAAGGATGTATGGGCGAAATTTTTGACTGGTGGAGCCACAATAGGTTCTAAGATTTGTCAGAGGGGGCCGGAGCAGCAGCAGATGGATGGAGTGTTTTGGTGACCCACCTCATTGGAGGAAAAAATATATCATGGGATATGTAGAAAACATGTTTTAATGTGTTTTAATGTCAATTGCAAATGAACAAAAGCTTGACAACAAATGATCTGCCTTTGAAGCCTCACCGTATTTTGCTCTTTATTGATATGACTCTTAAAACACTGAAAATAATGGATGAAATACAGCTATTTTATGACTTACCTACTATTAATATAATTTATTCAAGTTCGGCAGGCCGGGTTAAAAAGCTTAACGGGCCACATACAGCCCCCGGGCCGTAGTTTGCCCATGCCTGGTGTATAACTATGTTGTGTTTCAATGATGGCCATGTTGTACCAAGATGTACTGAAAACAAATTCCACCAGCTTGGCTGTGTGGTCATTAGAAGATTCAGAACGAGAATGTGTGGGACTGACCGGTGAAGATCGGGCAGAGTTTGGCCCAGCAGGTGATCCCTCCCTCGGAGGTGTACTGGCCCAGCGCGACCTCCAGGAAGAAGACAGGCAGACCTCCTCCGAACAGGAAGATGAAGTACGGGATGAGAAACGCACCTGGGTGACAAGAGGGAGAGGGAGAGAGAGAGGAAGGGAGCGGGCGAGCGAGGGAGGGGAGCGGGGTGAGAGTCATGTTACCCTCACCATTCTCTGGCTGAAAAAAAAAACTGCTCGGCCATCTGCCGCACGCCGCGGCGCCCCCTACCTACCTCCACCATTTTTGTAACAAAGGTAAGGAAATCGCCAGACGTTTCCTAATCCGACGAAGCCTCCGGCCACCGACAGGACAAAGTCGAGCTTACTGGCCCACTTCTCCCTCTGGGGGACCTTGCCTTCGGCCTCGTCCTCGGGCCGCGTGCCGGGGCTCTTTCCCGGCGAGGGCTTCAGCGTGTCCTTGTGGAAGTCCTTCAGGCATTGGAGTTTCTCTTTTTGTGCCATGCTGGGGGGAGGCGGGAGGGGGGGGGGGACAAGGCAAGACAAGACAAGACAAGGGTGAGCGACGCGTCAGTCGGCGACGGCCGGAGACCCGGCAGGAGTTAAGCGTTAAGGCAGATAACGACGTCTCCTGATTGCAGCTGCAGCGCGCTTTACAACCGCTGATAAAAACGCGGCGCAACGCCGCTAATCTGGCTAATCTCAGACAACTCAGGCATGGAGGTCACCCGGACTGGAGACACGGTGGGGAAGCTGATTTGCATTGAGCTAAACCGCGCCGTATGCATGTGACGTGGTCGCACACCATCAGGTCTCACACAATCCCTTCCCATGAATCAGTCCTGGGGGTGGGGGGGGCATGAATCATCAAAATTTTGCAACTACTGGGCAAGTCAAGTCAATCCCAAACCTCGGCCCAATCTGCAAACGAGCACGTGATGCGGATTACCGCTGCCGCTCAGCTGGGTTGCGCATTGTTGCCGAAGGGGAAAAGGAAAGCAGACAATGCGCACCTCCAGCACCCCGCCTGACCCCTCGGGGCGCTCCTCCAGCCCCGCCCCCCCCCGCCGCCCTCCTCTGACGCTACAACGACAAGTCGCTCCACGGTAATCCAAATTTAGCCAGGACGACGATATCCCTGCGCATTCCCAGAGCCCTGGCAGCTCGCCGGAAGACACAGCAGCTTAAGTTCACTTGAGTGTTTACACTGTACACCACCTTTCCAAGAAAGACAGGACTTGTTATTGCGAACTGTGCTATCCTATTTTCCCGCCGTGAGCCAAAGAGAAGATAAGAAAGCCCCAACAGGACGAGAATAACTGAGGCGAGTCCAGACGGCGATTGAGGCTCCAAGGGGCCAAAGAGGGAAAATTAGGAAGCTATTATTTATTCTGAGACATGAGAATCCTTCTAATACTGGTGGGAACATCAAACATGTCTCATGAGAGTCAGCCTCTCCGCAGAAATACTCCCAGGAAGTACTCCCAGAGTACCAGAGTACACTCAACAAAGAAAACAATATCAATATCTACATATATGTGTGTACATTTTATATACATATATATATATATACATATATATATATATATACACACACACACATACATACACATATATATACACATATACTTATGCATACATATATACACATATATACATATATGTGTGTATACACATGTATGCATTTGTACATAGATGTTTTTTTGTTTTTTTGAGTAAACAATAAACAAATCCTGGAGTGTGACAGTGTAAATAAACTCCTGTTTGCCCAACGGCTCCCTTAGCAGCAGCGCTCACATTCCAACTGGGAATTGGTCCCGCACACCTAATCAACACACCGCGCGCCGGCCACACTCCGCCTCGCACACGCATCGCCCATCAATTCATGGGATTTCTCTGTTCCCATTATGCATGACAAGTCGGCATGAAGCGCTTTTCCACTCTCAGACCTCCTTACGTAACTGGATCAGTTCTTGCCCACTCTGACTCTCATCTCATTTCTCTCTCTGTCCCTTTTTTTTTCTTTTCCCCTTTCCACTCTGACTCTCGCCTGCCCAGTCACTGCTCTCGGCGGCTTGTTAGGACCGCCTTGCCTGATAAGACTTGAGGCAAACTGTCCTTGGGATTTATTCCAATACACTTGGCTGCACGCGGCCGATGAAAGAAAAAATATTTGCCTACTGTGCGCTGAGCTAACATTGAACTGACAAACATCAAGTGGGACTGGATAATGAATAAAAGGCAAGCTCAGGTAAAATGAATGAAAAACAAAAATCTTGTAAATCCAGTTTGGGTTGTCCTTCTTAATTAAATTACAACAAATAACATTTTTTTTTTTTAAGGCTCAAAACTTCAACAGCACACATGACAATATCTACGTTAAACATTTTTCAGGCACACCCGAAAAACAAACACAACGCTTCCTCCCAGCAGCAAAGTGGTTAAAGAAAACTTACATTTCCTTCATGGCTGCGACTATGTATAGAGTTCCTCTCTCTCAGCTGTCACCATTCCTCTGTACTGAACGCCTTTATGCCGACACGGGTCACAAGAAGTGGGGCTGACAGCAGGGCCCGCCTCTCAGGCTAAAGACAATTAAATCCAAGCCAGAGATTGGACGCCGCCTCGCTGTCACAGACAACTCAGGTACCAACGCAGGCAACTGTAAATTTCCACTTCTCACTACTCCCCTGCCTACAAACACGGAACGGTGGGGGCCGTGAGAGACACACATACTCACACTCACACGTACGCGCGCGCGCACACACGCACACACACACACGCTCATTCATGTTGAGGATAGAGGACAAGTTGGAACAGAAGAGAAGGACTGGACTGGGCAGTAAATCTTGCATTAGGTTGAAAACCGAGAGCAGCAAGGACACTTTGGGAGCATTTTTCTCCTCCAACACGGCGTGCAGCCGTTTCATAACAAGCCCCCTCGTAGCATCAGCACGCCACCTTCAAGCATCTCCGTGCGAAAACTATTTTTATTTCCAGACCCCCAGCTTACGCCGTGATAATTCCTGGTATGCAGGACATTTCAAATCACCATCCTTCCTCTGCCCATGACAAGCTGCTTGTTATCAGGGAAATGTAAACGAGTACAGTATCAGCCTTTAGCAATACCTAATAAGGCAATGTGTCTCCTCTGCTCGGGAGCCCACTGTGCGTTCAGACAGACAAGCACTGGGCTACCATTCACCGCTCCCACTGACTGACTGCACAAAAGGGTGGGTGGGCATGCGACGGGATTTGCAAGAGTTAAAACGAAGGACGGCGGATGAGCTGATGACGAGACGACTCACTCTGCACGCTGCCATAATACACCATATTTTGGTCAGTGTCATGCTTTGTGTACTCTTCCCATTACGCAACAGTTGACAGAGTCTACTGTATTGTGAGAAACCACAAGGTTTGTGTTTCAGTGGTGGGCACAGCTCACTCGGGGAGAAAGTTAAAAGAAATGTTTACATAGGACTTATGAAAAGAGAGAGACAGACAAAGTGGCACCAAACTGCCAGATAAGATTAATTCACTTTCACATTTGCATTCTTTACTTTTGGTTTTGTTTTGATTTGCCTTACGGAAAAAAACTACCATGAGTCCTCAAGCATGTGACTATCAGATGAGGTGCCGCTTACATTTGTGTTTAGGCTTGTGACGGCGTTTAAATACAGGTGCCAAATCTACGATATGAGATATTTGACTAGAGACAATATGAAAAATAACAGATACCGCACATAGCTACGCTTGTCATGCTGCGTAATAACCTTCGCATCGTCACGATAACGTTTTTTTGTCGGAGTGGAAAAAACAGGCCGTTTTTATACACGTGACACTTGTCTCCTTTTATGGAGGGGTCACCATGTTTCAATCGAAGCCTGGAAAGGACAAACAGCAACATACCAAGAGCCTGCTTTTTATGATCTTGTGGCTTTAAAAAAAAAAATCTATTTGTAACAATCCGAATGCGCACAAACCTCTTAAGACAGGAACCGTCTCCAGGGGCTACTGGGTGGAAAATGTTGTTCTCTTCTGGCTGTCATTATTAAAGGACAGAAGGTTGCTTTAAAAATGTTTTAATCTACATTCTTATGTAATTCTGTCACGCGGGACCTCTAAAAACAAAAAAAAAATGCGCATTTTAGGGGCGGAAATATTTGAGTAGCTTAACAAATCCCGAGGGACGTTTAAAGACCTTGGACCTGTTGCAGGCCGCGGGGGTAGGGAGCTTTGTTTTCAGGAGCTTTAACAAGGTGCAGTGACCCCTCAGCTTTTATCCTGCTGAGTGAGTGGATTGGGGTCATTAATGGACAGGCGTCGAATCAATCATACACTGACAGGGGGTGGGGAAAGAGGAAGTAGGTTAAGCTACGGTAAACGCATTATTTCGACGGGGCGCGCATCACCTGCTTCCATTATCTCTTTTCGGATGATGCACGACGCGACTCCTCCCGCTCGTCCGTACGCATTACAAAAGATGGGAGGAATGCGATCAAGGGTGTACCTGTCGGAGAACATCCATCCCAAGGCCGTCCATCCGCCCCGTCTCTCCGGAGACGAGCGGTGGCGCCTGAACGCACCTCGAGGCGGCAGTTTGGTTCGAGCGAGGAGCGATTTAATAACGGCGACGCGATAGAGGGAGGAAAAACTAGAACGGCTCTTATCAGCTCTAAATTCAGCCACGTCGGGTTCATTGACCAGGCGTTTTAATTTGTTTTTCTTTTTAGGGCGCAAACATCTGGGTTGGTGTTTTTTTCCACGCAGGCGCACCTTTGCCTTGGGCGGAAACGGTTAACCGTCAAAAGAAACGCAGCATCATACTTAAAAATACATCTGCCGAGTGTTTGCGTTCGGAAGAGACAAAATGGCATCCGTCCCTAAAAAAGACAAAAAATCGGAAAACGCAGCGAGGAAAAATCGTCTTTAGAGAATAGTTCGTAAAATCACAAAAAGACACACAACGGGCAACGCGTTCACTTCTCCTTGAACCGCGTGCCAAACCCACATTTAATGAGCAGTTACGATGGAGAAAATATGCTTTACCTGTCCTTGTCTTTTAACGAGCCGGTGACGTCGCAAGTCTTGTCTGTTCAACGCGGTGTACAACAAGTCAATGTGGCGGTCAGTGAACGCATTGTTTCTACGAGTCGGTGCGCGTTTATTATCATTTAGAGTGGAAAATCACCAGCTTCCCCATGCATCAACTTCTTAAAGCGACAGTCTCCCACCGCCCCTCTTCACCTGATTCCCTCAGTCTCGCGCGTGCGCGCACGCACGCACACACACACACCCAGCCGCCCAGGCCCACAGCGGCGTCCTTTAAACTGGATTCCCGCGGCTTCACCGCCACTTGGCCCAAAAACTAGTCACCGCTGTTAAATTCCAAATTGGTTCGCACTCGCCTGCCATGTTTGCCAGAGAGATGCGAAAAGGCACCAGAGAGGGAGGGTGACGAGAACAAAATGTACGCCGTGTTTCGGCGTCGGTGATAAATTCTGAAGTGAGTCACCGCTCATTGCGGCGATCGTTCAGAGATGGGTTTTAATGACTAACGAAGGAGTCAAGGGCGACGATGGCGACACACGGGGTTTGTGCGGATCACAGTCACGTCACATGACCCATCACATGGCTCGCGTTCTGCAGTTGTGATGTCGCTGGTAGTGGCATAGAATTGTGAGCAGGACCCTCAGCTCCTGAATGCAAGTTCCACAAGATCTATAATAGATATAGAATCTACATTTCTATAGACTTGAGTTTTTTTTTTTTGTGCAAACACTGTCCAGGGCAGGGGTCACCAGGTAGCCCCCAAGGACCTCATGAGTAGCCCGCAGACCCGTTCAAAAAATTGCACAGCTCGCTGAGCTGTGTCTAAAATTCAATTTTATCCAACCTTGTTAAGTAATTTTTGATAATTATTGAGAACTCATGAGCTTGATAAGTGTCTTCACATAGAAGAATATCATTAATACTAATATATACCTCAGAGAGTTTGTTATTTCAGGAGAATCTAGCAAACTGGTAGCTCTTCATACGGCTCAGGACCCATGAAGTAGCACTCAGTGCCAAAAAGGTTGGTGACCCTGGTCCAGGGTGTACCCTGCCTTCGCCCTATGACAAGCTGGGATAGGCTCCAGCAGACCCTCGTGACCCTGAGCTCGGGAATAAGTGGGTATGGAAGATGAATGAATGAATGAATGTTCAGTTGATTTACGTTAATATCATTTTTTTCAATGGTTAACCATCTGTTTTACATTTCCAACGGCGCATTCGGCCCACGACTGAAGCTAAATGTCTGATCGTGTTCAGTGTAAATTGTAACGTGCTTTTCAAAATCTTGATATTATTTTGTATTTGTTTGGCTACTCTAATGTAAATGTCATCCCATCCATTCATCACCTCTTCTCCGACAATTAGGATGACGGCTGGAGTTTTTATCCTGGCTGTCTTTGGGACAATGGGAATTACAATGTGGCATCTTGGCGCATTGTATGCCTGACTTCTTTAACACAAAGTCTGTTTGGGTAGAAACAAAGGGGGAATTTACGGACCCCTGATGTGAAGAAAGAATAACATGGGTCGGGGGGAGGGCTGCATTTTATGACCCCCTGCCTTATGTTATCATGGCACATGGGTGGGAAACATTTGCAGGCTACAACTCACAGCTGCTAAGCCCAAGGATCAAGTCATGCTTTGAGCCCTTATCAAATTGGTTTTATTACTTGAGCCTGATGGTTGGAAAAGAATAAGTGCTGTTTGTTTATGTTAGGGCAACCCCAAAGATTTCATATATGTGAAGAGGTTGGAGTGGCGTCTTTGGAGACGCTTATATGGGCTATGAGAGCTCCCTCAGGTGGACCAGTGCCTGGAGAACATTAGACTTTTTCCTTGCAAGACATGTTTTCTTGTGCAATCAAGTCTGTGTCAATAGATATTCCTTCAACATTGAGATATCACTGCTGCATAAGAAACCGCAAGAATTTTGCATCACAAACAAACAAAAAAGCACAAGAACACTTTGGACAAGCCGAGAACTACCTCAAACAGAAATTTCGTAATGTGCACATAATGACTAAGCAATCTTAAATATTGAATCATGAAGTCGCAAAATTATCATACCGAGATGTAGAGACAAACAACACAACACCAACACACAAACAGAGATAATTCAGAGTTGTCATTGAACCCAATGTGCAGGTCTTCCTTTGCATGTGGGAGGAACCCAGTACACCTGGGGGGAAACACACAAACACAGAACATGCAAACCCAACACACAAAAAACAAATGAACAAGCAAATCAGCCAGAGAAATACACTTGTTTTAAATACATGCTGCAGAATGAGAGTCTCTGAGCCCAATGTAGTGCTCTCTAAGTTTGTAACTGATCTTACGTAATCAGCAGAGGAGGTTTAAATTATAGATGAATCTATTAGTTGCATCTCAAGACCTACTTATTTCGAGTACATTGAATGAGCTTATTTATATGTCATGCTTCCCTTGTTACACAACATATATCACAATAAGCCTCTGTCTTTTTTTTCCATTTAAGCCTCCAACACTTGTGCATTTACTGTATATATGTTCTATCTTAATCTGGAGCGTCAGTCATACTGAACAGATGGCACAGCCACGTGTCAGCGCGTCATCTGTTGCATGTAAATCTACTTTCTATTGCAAAGAGTGTGAGTGATCAGAATGGCTTGTGTAAGTGACGGAAAATACGGACTTGTTTGCCAATTTTTACATTCCAAACAATGCAAAGCATTTTCGCTGAAAAGAGAACTTGGAACGCCGTTAAAGCATTCTAGTGGCCACCTATGTGAGCACATATAGGCTCGTAAACGTCAGTTCAGACGAGACAAGACTCCACTTGCACGTTTCCTCAGCAAAGTCACGCAACATCTCGAGTCAGTCAGTCGGTTTCACAATGTGTTTCAAAGCCACCCCCCTTCCTCCAGTTCTGGGGCTGGTTTTTTTCCACCACCGAGGGCAAAACCTCTGTCAGCAACACAGCATGAAATAACCAGGAAACAGCAAAGTGACTGAAAAAAATGCCTTCACAACTTTTATTATTTGAATTTAACGCAGGGAAACACAAACATACGTGCATACACACACACACACACACACACTCTCTCTATTTCAAACAATTAAATTATAGTTTATACTCCTGATCTGTATATTTACTACCTGTCATGTTGTGTGCATACCTATGGCAGTATCTATGAATAATTTTTCAGTGTTTCATACCTGCACTTTCTAGCAACAGTTTAATTATTCATGTATATATATACTGTAATGTGTATATACTGTAGATTTTTCACTGCTGCACACTCTGGTTGGATACTAACAGCATTTTCTTGCTCTGTATTTGTTTAATGTGCAATAACAATGAAGATTAATTTTATCTAATCTGATATAATGTAATCTAATATGATACTCCTATGAACAAGAAAATATATATGTTCTATTTTTTACATTTAAAATAGAAACAAGGGTCATGAAAAAAAGTTTATTTTTTTCTTCTTATGTTAACTCTAGGACATAAAGCATTGCATTGCATCTATTTTCACTCCCAACTTCCTCATTTTGCATATCTCTTTTCAAAATAACAACTTGTCATCTGACCAATCAGGTGCGAGTTCTTTTTTTTTTTTATAAAGTCCCCAGTTCTGATGACTGTTTCGTTTATTACTTTTTGCTTGAGGGACATCTCTTGGTGCTATTTAAAAAACAAAAACAAACATAGTAACAAACTCATATCTATTCGACTTTATATATTAAATCATGTGACGGGCCCTTTGCATGTCTAGAATGCTCTTTCGGCCTCTTGAAACTATGATGGTACATGCTGCCGTGCAACATTAAGGAAGTATGCTCTTCGTGCAAACATCACAAAGTGCGTTGTCATGTTTTTGTAAGGAAACTGGCATTTAGTCTCAGCTTTGACTTTTGATAGATAATTCCTATTGACCGGGCTGCAGGACCCAGAAGTTTTAAAATTAAATGTGCAAAGAGTAAAATATTTTCTACTTTTTTTTTTCTTTTTTAAAAAAATCTAAATATGTGCTTCCTTTTACTTCAAACCCCACCTCCTAACCAAACGCCGCTGTTGATTTGTCCTCCTCAGAGCATGTTGGATGCACCTCTCTGCACGGTGGCCCGCCTGATTTTTCCACATTAAGGTGCGACGGCCTGTGGTTGTTGTTCGGGATAGATTTGGCCCGTGTGTTGTTGCTAGAGGTCTGTCAAAGGACAGACCGGTCACATGCTGACCATGTAATCCTGTCTCACATGCAGATGCTGTTTGGATCTTTCTGCAGAGCTGCTTGTTCCCTTGCTGCAACCTTGTGACTCACCCCGGGTGGAGCATTGTAGGCAAACTCAGGGCAGACACATGACAAAGGATGCACTTGATACATGTACGCTGGAAAAAAAACACACACACAACAACACCAACAACAGGAGGCGGTCAGTTCTATTTACACGCAGAGTTTCGCCATCTTTGACAAAGCTGACTAATAAGACCCCTGCTTGCCCGTCTGCGTCCTGGTCACTAATTCTTCAAGGGAGCACGTCAAGCTTAATCCCCTATTACCGTGGCTATGTTAAGTGTAAGCATCTGACTCTCACACACTTTCAAGAGGAGCCCCCGCACATAGGCGGGGGGGAGATAAAGAGAATTCCCGACTGATGAGCTTTGAGCTGCAATCAGAGTTTTGTTTTGTTTTTGCACCCCAACAAACTTTGCAGGAATCCTCTGCTCTTATCAGATGTACGACAGAGGAAATGTGGGGGAGAGTGGCTGGCCGCTGAATCCCTCTCGCTTCAAGACAATCCTATCAAGAGATCTCCCCGGCGGGAGTCGTCATTCACTTTGGAGCCTGCGTCGACTTCCATCGCGGTGTTTCTTACATAACGGCTGGCTGGGAGCTCACGCCGTCGGCTCAATACTTTGACTGTCAGATGAAAAGCAAACACGTGCCTTACACGGTGCCAAAAAACCAGCTATACAGTAGGCTGGGCAGGTTGCAACAATATAGGGGTTTGTTTGCCTATAATGTGCAAAGGGTGTGTGAGCGTCTCATGTTCAGCCTCACGTAAGGGCAGAGTGAAGGAGTTGGAGAGAGACCTAAAGCTTTTCAGGTCAGTCTCTGGCTAAGTACGGGCTTACCACTCTCTCTCCCTCTCTCTCTCCCTCTTGCTCTCTCTCTCTCACTCCCCCCCCTCTCTCTCACTCAGGCGGTAATCCCTGTTTAATAGCAAATTAGAATATTGGCAGTGACAGCAGTGGCGAGATATGTTTTCTTTTGCCTTTGAGGACACGTCAACAGATGGGGACAAGGTTGCAAATGTGCCTGTCAGTCCATCAACCTAAATGACATACAGTTGCACAATGTGCTTGCAGTGGCTGGGGTGGCGAAAACACGATGTGCGGGAAAAGGCCAACACTGACCTAAAAATACCTTTTTAAAAATGACCCTGTTTCATTACATTATACCAGCAATGACATTCCTGTTTTTGTCATAATTTGCCTGTCTCTGCTTTGTATCTTCACTTGACGAAAGACCAAGGCATTTGGGGTTCGAGACCAAGACAAGACCGAGACTGTATATATCAAAGAAAAATCCCAACATAAAACAGCTAAAGTTTGCTTCTACACATACAACGGAACAGCAACATATCTTTTCAGCAAGGAATCTTTTATTTTTCTGTATTTCTGTAACATTTTAATGGTTTGCCAGCTGTTTTGAACCATTTTCAAAAAAACACCTTTGCTTCATAAAATAAAAATAAAAAAAAAACTAGGAAGATTTTAACAAAAATAAAGGCTTGCCAAGCAAGAACAAAATGCATTAAAAACAAATTTAATGTCTGAGCTCAATGCTAAAAATACGCTCATCTCACTCATGGCGGTTGTGAAAGAAAGTTCCGCATGGCTCTAGGGATGAGGTGGTTAAGCAAAAGCTTTATTTTCTTTTATTATCTGTGATTGCTGTGTTGGCTGAGGCTCAACCGGTCTTGATCAAAAATCTCAAGTTTGACAAGACCGAGACTGAGACCGAGACAAGACCGAGTAATAATGCCTCCAAGGCGAGACTGAGACCCTTAAAAAGTGATCTTGAGACCAGTCTTGAGACCAAGACCAATCTAGTTAAAGCAACATAATGACTTTAATCAATCTGTATCTTTGCTTACTATTGATTACATTTATTTGTATTAAGACATTTATAGAGGCTAGATGAACCACGTGGCAGATTGTTCTACACCAGGGGTCACGAACACGGTGCCCGCGGGCACCAGGTGGCCCACAAGGACCCCATGTGTCGCCCGCTGGCCTGTTCTAAATATAGCACAACTTGGTGAGCTACATCTAAAATTAAATTTCATTCTGTTGCTATTATTTTGTAATCACACTTGCATTTATATATATTCGAAAATGACAATATCTTGAAAAAAAATTATGAAAAATATTTTATGATACACGAGGTCTCTGCGGATAATTATTGTGAGAAATTTTTGCTTAGTGTCTTCACATAGCTGAATATCGTTATTATTATTATTATTATTATTATTATTATTATTATTATTAATAATAATAATAATAATAATAATAATAACATATAACAAAAGGCTGAGAGAACATTTTCTTTCAGGAGAGCGTAGCAAACTGGTTGCACTTCGTATGACCCAGTTGTACCCATGAGGTAGCTCTCGGGTTCAAAAAGGTTGGTGACCCTTGTTCTACACATATAATACTGCAATGTTTTCCCTTTTCGTTCCCTATCATATTTTCACTCTGGTCTTTCACTGCTATCAATGATTCTGAAAACATTTAATTCAGAATCAAAACAATACATGAGTTCAAAAAGGTAAAAATTATACACATACTAACCAAAGTTTTTGTTGTATGGATTGACTTGCTAAGAGGAGTAGCAGCAAAACCAAGGCCACAAAGATCAAGCGGTCTCATTCCTGTTAACAACAGATTTACTGAAGGTCAGAGGGTCCAGAAGGTCTTGGGTTCAAATCAGAGCTTTTGTGCAGGGTCTGTGTGTGACTCTTGTGTCGGAGTCGATTTTTACCACCTTCCACCTTCTAAAGGTTCTTACTCTGGCGAGAGGGTTGAATGTCCCTCAGTTTATTAGAATTGTGTTTAAAAAAAAAAGTGGACTCTCCAAGTTGGAAATGGCAATTAAATGGGAATTATGGAGATTAATTTAAAGTATTTATGCCTGTAAAGGTCACATACTTAACTTCAGGGCTGTGGGAACAACATTAAGTTTGAATCTGTTCAGTATTTTCTGAGTTATTTTTGTTCTGCCAGTAAAACTAAAATAGTCTCAACCTAAAATGCCCAAATATGCCTCACTAAATATGACATTTAACCTAAATTTTACTCTTCTCGTTTTCATATTTGCACAATTTGCCTAATTTTATTATTTTTTAAATGTCCAGGTTTGCATTGCAAAATTATTTGCTTTTAGTTGTAATTGCATGTTAACTATTAAAAAGTATTAAATCTCACAGTGAAGAAAGTACAAACACACATTCACACTTCTTCTTTTGTCATCCCAAAGATGAATGAAGTTTTCCATGACTGCTACGGCTGCACGTAGCCATACTCACAAAACCATAAAGGACTGCATAAAAGAGGCTTGCCAGGTAATAACTAGCTGTGTGTTTTAAACATGCAAGCCTGAGTCCTGCAGAATCTGGGCTGCGAGCCAAGGGTTTTGTTGTCTAAAGATGGCCTCAGAGTTCCAGTTGAAGTGCACTTTAATGTGCCCTCTAACAGCAGCTCTGCCCCACAGTGAACTCTGTAGGATAAGAGTTTTGGACCTCAGACCTCCATTAAGGTGACAAACAGCTTTGTCTTCCGCCACCCCACAAGACTCTTTATAACCGGGGTGATGGAGCCCACAGTGGTGCCACTTATAAACGGTGGCTTGAGCACAAAGAGGCACACATACACACCTTAAATCACGGCTAACGGTCCAACAGTGCCGCCACCATTGACTGACTCCCCCCACAACCTCAACACACACAAAAATCTGCACACTGGTCAAACAGGGCAATTAAGAGAAGCGTTCCCATGAATTCGGGAGCCCCCGAGAAGGATTTACTCGCGTCCAACAAAGTGTGTAGAGGAGCGTTTCATCGCAGCAGGAACAAACTTCCGCTGTCACGAGAGACCAAGTCAACGTAGGAAGAAAAAGCGGGAAATGGCGCCACCTTGAGGTGGCACAGCTTTTGTTTCTTTTCTGACGCGCCACAAAGAAAACCAATGTTTAATCTTATGTATTTATTTTTGTCAGTAACTTTTTTCAATGGTGATTCAAATGCTTTTAGTTCTAACAGAGGCCAATAAAAAGGGGAATAAAGAGAATGTTTTTCACGTGTATAGAGAGGAAACTAAAAACAGGAAGTACAGAACAATAAAGCGGAAGTTCACAACCGGAGAAGTGAGAATGTATGGCCACATGGTGGCACGACGGGGAGATGAAAACTCAAGTTCATCTCGACTTTCAGGTCAAGCAATCGATACATTACAAACAAGGAAAGGTTCACTTTGTAAACTTGACAGCGATTCAGCCTGAGCATGGCTGAAAATGTTTCTTTACTGGTTCAGTTTTTGCCTTTAGCACAAATTCAATGGGCATTCTGGAAGAAAGCACTTCTTTGGCACACAACCCAGAATATATCGGACAAACTCCAGGACAGTTTTATATGGCTGAAATAGATAGGAATGACAATATAAAACAAATCAGTCATGGATTTTCACGTGCAAACAGCTTTATTTTGAGTATGCACTTTCCAGAATAAATGCTATCAAGAGAAGTTTTATAAACTTCCTTTAAAGTTAAATCAACATGCATACACAAAGGGGAAGTGTTTAGTTTTGGGGAGAGTGCATTAGATACACATTACATCATGTAATATCAAATAAGGAATTACAGACTTTTTTCTGTAAAATATTCTAGTTTATCTGTTCATCAATTACCCCAATATTCCTCTTATAAGGTTCAAAGGAGTCTTTTCTCAATGCCAGCCCAGCAAACACAGAGCAGCTCCGAAGCTGACCTGTGTGGGCTGGCATTCAAACATTTTGGGACAGTAAGTGTTTTTGTATCATTTACACAAATAGTATACAAAATAAATCCATCCAGCAAAAAATAACACAATCCTTTTGTCTCAAATCATTCAACCCTCAAATTCATAACTGAAATACCAGTCTCAGAAAAAAAATAGGCAACACAAACAATTTCCTGGGAGTATATAGATATATAAAAAAAATGTATGGAAATCATATGCATATTTTAAAAATAAAACAAACATAAATACATGTTTTTTTGTTTCTTACTACTAATGTATGAGCTCTCTCCAGCCTTAAAAAGAAGACATCAACCTTCAAAACTTTGCAGCAACAAACCACGACACGCCGACAACTCAGCATTCAATGTTGATTTGGAAGAGCAAATCCTCCAAGATCGCCAGCTTCTGGTTGGCCTCCTCGATGGCACTGTACGTCTGCACGTTGCTGGCGATGTGGAAGCGGATGTCGTCCACCAGGGGGACTGAGTCGGTCACATGACGGTTCTCCAACGAGTCGGCATCCTCTTGGATCACCTCCGCAAACTCTGCGCGGCCCACCAGCTGAAATACAAACACATTGGACATGCAACTTCGTCCTCAGCAATTAAATTGTCGACTTTTGGCTGTTCAGGTAAGGGTTTGAATATGAAAGTAGTTCCAAAAGTAATGTATCCGTCGGAGCAAAAACCTGTGTGCTTAAATTAAAGGGTAATTCAGAGCCTGAATCTGAAGAGGAACAACAATGATCAACAGATCAACATCCAAGTGTTCAAAGCACATCAAAAAGAAGTTGCGTGTATCACAGCCTTTCTATAAAACAGCACACAAATAATCCCAAATATTAGTACTGAACCTGAGGTGAGCAAAGCCAGAAGTGTCAAGAATGGAAAACAGCAACACTGCTGTCACACCATCCTATACTCGTAACTAGACTAAATATTACATTTTCATAATAGTGTTTTTCTTTTTTTATTTCAAACTTTTCAAACATTGACTTTACTTCACTTCCCAGTAAAAAAGAAAAAACATGCCAATATAACAGGGTGCATTTAAGAGAGAAAACTATTAATTTTTTTTCCCCCAAGGCCTTATAAGAAGCCAGTCATTGAAGAAGAGCCCTCAACTGTCACCACAGAGGCATGGACTCTCACCTGATCGATGAATTTTGCCATGTACTCAGTGCAGTAATCCTCCAGCCTCGATAGGTGGAACAGCTTTGCTATCTTCCACATTTGCACCACGTTGTCCTTGCACACCGCCTGAGCCAGCGACTTCCCACAGATGCGCTTGAGTCCCGGCAGCAGATACATGTCGGCCACGCACAGCACGTCAAACACATTTTCTGCAGTGAGCTGGAAATCCCAAAAAAAAATAAATATATGTATATATATATATATATATATATATACATGTATATATACGCGTTAGATCCTCTTTCACAAGCACGTCAGTGACACGACAATGCTGTGCCATCAACTGTGGTTTATAAAGATGGACATTTGTGAATGGGAGAGAGGCGGCAGTATCTCTGATGGAGATTAGTCAGTTGCAAGGAATTTAAACTGAAGTCAAAAAGGTAAACAAACAAAAACACACATGCACCAAACTCCACTTCAGTACCAATAACATGTCATACAGGTTGACCCAGTAGAACTGGCTTAAAGGTAGCTTGATCTTAGCCATTTTTGTAGCTCTCGTTATTACACATTTCCACATTCATTCCAATTACTCATTAACAAGATTTTAAAAAACTATTGATTTGACTGCTACAACTACTTAAGAGGACTTATTAATTTGGGATATGTGAGAAGAGGCTGAAAGATCAAAAGTCATAATCTACTTCTGCGACACATCCTGCTCCTCCTGTCTTCATGATCTCATGACTCCCAGCAATGAAACCAGTTTTGTCAGTGGCTCGCTTGTAAAATGTAACAAGGAAGCGTTGTTTTTTTGACTTTTAGTTTTATAACCCAAATCATCTGAGCCGATTCAAAGTTTCCAACCTGGACAAAGAAGTCCAGAAAAGCAGAAGGTCAGAGAGAAACCGCGCACCAACCTGAGTGTCATCGGTGTAGATGTAATACATGACGCTGATAAAGATGTCATGCGAAATGTCGTGCAAAGTAATGGCCGGGGTGCTGGGCTGGGACTGCAGCTGCTCTCCCTCACTGAAGTGGTCCTCCACCACAGCCTTAAAGTAGTCGCTGCGTCCACAGAAAAACGCCTGGAGGCACAAGCGGGTGGCCCATTAAAGTACCAGAGTCCTGGGTCATTTATGTGCTGTTAGTGAGACATTGTGAGAAATACCTTGTGACACAAGAAGTCATGACCATCGACTCTGAAGCAGATGTCAGGACACGTTGGGAAGTGATCCACTCTGTTAAAGGGTAGTTCACCAAATCCAACCTGGAGACAGTACACAGAGAAAAAGCTTCTTTTTCACAACCGCTGTGGCAGCGGATGTCATTCTCTGTCATTATTTCCTTTCTTACTCTTAGATCAGGGGGCATGGCACAATCTGCCAACTGAGCCATGTCCTCCTGCAGGCGACAGCTATTGGACTCCAGGCTCAGGACCTTGACACAGACTCCGGGCTTGTTGGACACTAGAGCACGAGAAATAAACAGACACACATGAGGCAATACGTGCGTACTGGGGAGGAGAATAGTAAGAAAATTGTGCACACAATTCAGGGGAACTTTCTCACCGAACTCATACACCTGTTTGCATTTTTTCTGAAGCTCCTCTATGAGAGCATTCATTTTGCACTGCTTGGCGAGTCGTCTGCAGTCCTCCACCAGGGTGATATCGATATCCATTCGTCCTGAAACGTGCGACACACACGTGGGTTCAATTCAGTGTTTACATCTGAAGAGTTCAGTGTTACAACGTCGGGCCGTGCGTGCGTGATGTTTCACACAGAGATGTTGTTTCTTAATTGGATTGTCTCTGCCTTCTAAACAAATTCTGTGGCAAAACTTGCTCAGACACATTTTTCATTAGTGGCCATCCGCCAGTTGTAAGGAGTGCCTGTTTGCTAAATTGTCTCATCGTGACCCATCGTTGGTCACAGGTTCGCAAAGTGGGAAACCACCATGATAGGAATCTTAGAAGTGGATCTTTTGTCTTCTTTAACATTAACAGTCCCGTATCTTGCATTTTGTAAGCTATAATTACTTGGTATAATATACTATACCCCTAAAACTGTATAAGCCCCAAAAAAAAACCTTCATATTTATTCTTCTGTTTGCAACACTTGATTCTAGCTTCCTGGAATGACTGGTGTTTTACTGGAGCATCCACGTGTTTGGGAAGGAGGTGGCTACAAGATGGTCTCAGAATTCGGCTCTCAACACCTGGCTAGGGGTGTCATATATACCCCCTGTAACATCACAAGGGGATTGCTTATGTAACTGAGCGTTGGAGCGCACGTTCAAAAACAAGCCGGTACACGCAAAGAGACACTGACGCAGAGTCAGGCCACGTTTGAGCCAAAACCCACCTGTGTAGAAGTATTGCAGAATAGCTCTGAAAGCTGCAGGATTCACCTGAGAGTTAAAAAAGATAAATACATTTGTCTAAAATAGGCATCATCTGATGGTTATGCAAATGTTTAGTGACAAAAAAGGCAAACAATGAAAACAACAAAAAGTTAATGAACCAGAATATTATTTTATCTACCAGAGGGTGTTTGAGGGTGATCAGTTTCTTCTCGCTCCATTTTGTTTCAAACATGCGAGTAAAGTACTCGGAGCGAGCGCTCAGGATACATCTGTGAGCTGGGAATATTTGTCCATGGACCAGGAACTCGACATCGCTGTATTGACCCTGCTCCAACAACCTGTGGCATAAATATGTGGCACAGTACGTGTGAGGTGAACTAAATTGATGTGAGACATAACTAGTCTGTTCCTTTGCGGAAAAACGAAAGATATACTGTATTTGCATGCGTTTCCCTCTGCCCCTCACATGTGCAGGCAATAGTCGAAGCCCTCCCGCTGCATGGCACGGACACTGACGCACTTGTAGTCCTTGAGTATGCGTTGCACGCTGTCATTCAGAGAGCCGTACATGCACCTCTCGCCGTCGAACGTGTTGGCTTCACACTTGGCGCCTGACAGCAGGAGAAAAGAAGAGAAAGGGAGCTGATTACACCAGGGATATCTTCTGCGATCGTGGGCAACCTGTAGAGGTTTTACTGGTGAGAACAACCCTAAAAAGTGTAATACCAGTCTTACCACTAGCCAACAGGTACTGGACCAGCTCCTCATGGCCACAAAGGCACGCGTAATACCTTTAGGGAGGAGGGAAATACACCACAACTTAAATCTTGAGAAGTGATCATTAAGTGGCTCAAGAATGTGTCTCAATTTTGGAACTTACAGTGGGGTGCTGTCCCATTTGTCTCTTACATTGAGGTCCACGTCTCTTTGTTCCACAAGGTATCTTAAGAGAGAAAAGAAACAGGTGGTTTATAGTCTTGCACTGGACGACTGGAGCAGCTGTGGGCATCCAATGCCCAATACCCTGCTCTCATTGACTGATGTCACTTTATCCAGCATGAAAGCCTCCTTGTGTTCAGTGACCCATTTAAAAAAAAGTACTCTGCTTTGTCAATTCTCCTCCACATCAACGCATCAGAAGGGGGGAGTCCAGCATAATGTTTAGTTGAAGGTCAAACGGGGGAAAGCGAGGAGAGAGGAAATTAAATTGCCTATATCTTATTAAAACCGGTAGCACCAGAACAGAACAGGAGCATCCGCAGTTGTCACTTGCATAATCAGTCACCAACGCATCCCTGTCCAGCGCCAGGGAAAGGTGTGGTAGGAAGGTTTCGGGATACAACACCCTTGGATACACCAAAACCATCTCGTCCTTGTTTGCACTGCAAACTGAGCAGCAGCACCGTATTATGTTTACGAGTTAGCTCACTGTTGGCGACATGACACTGCTTCCTGAGTCATATCGTATTCAAAACAATCAGACTATTGGGGGGGGTTAACCCGGCAACCTGGATACGCAAATAACATAGGAAATGTCAATTACGCACACATTCGCAGCAGCTGATAGCACTGTTGTTGTTGTTTTGGTTTGTTTGTTTTTTTAAGGAAGGCAAAGGCAAAGGCAAAGCAATGACAGCGTCCGCTGAAGCTGACTGTTTACCTGACTCTACAAATGTCGCCCCTTCTGCAGCTACTAAACAAGTCGAACACGTCCATCGTGACCGTAGTGTTTGCAGTCCTCTTTGATGCATTGGGACGGCCTGTCTGCCGTGCGGGGAAGCGATGGTCAGTTGAGACTTCGGCGTTTTTGCGAGCGCTGGACTCTGGGGGAAGTTCGCGGTATGGCTTGTCAGAACCCTTTTGGCACAGTTGTTGTTGACACTCGGAGAGGCTCGGCGTTATGATGGAAGAGGTCCGGCGGTCACGTGACCCTCGTCGACTTCACTGGAGTAGGAAACGACAGAACTCAGGGGTATCGCGTAAACAGAAAATGTCAAGTAATTGTCCCCCTCTCCCCACGTATAGACAATACAGGATGAGCAGTTATGTTTTTAAGTGAAGTAATCCACCGTTCTATTTTTTAAATCTTTTTTTTTTGCTCTGATTGTTATATCTAAACATCAGCTAAATATAAGCTAAATATCGGACCGAAAGCCTGTTACGTGAACGCACCACAGTGTGTGTTGTTTTTATGTTTTTTATTATTTTGTTGTCTCTATAGCCCAATAAGAGACGTGCACAAAAAAATCTCCATATCAACATTTCTGGCATTACTAAGTACGAATTGTGCTTCTGTTTGCTTACACGAAGTTCCACGTAACAACACACCTCTGTCCAACATTTCACAACAACACGAACCTGAGGTCCATGTTACATACTGTAGTAGACAAAAGTCATTTAGCGTGCTTTGATTTCGGTTTTCGACTATTTTATTTATGTGTCCTCAACTTAATGGCTTTTACAGCAAGATGTATTTAAGGTGACTGGAATTAAATGTATGTACCTTTACATTTGGTGGGAGAATTCTTCACAGTATATGACCACCTGGTTTGGAACGTAAGCAATTAAAATGCTTGCAACGGTATTTTTGTATGGCTGTGGTGGAGAAAGCGTTCTTCTTGTGTATCGAAATCAGGAGTGTTTTCATAAATGACAAGTCAATCTAGAGTGCTACCAGCGTTACGATTCACATACTGACTGTGCTTTTGCAGACTATGGTTACTGCTTTTATTTTTTTTTTTTTTTATTTTTTTTTTAATGCTGCAAAAATGAACGTCATCGTGTTGCCTTCGCTCCCTCCTGTCCTGCCGCACGCTCAAAATGTGCGCAAACTGACCACCAGCCTATCACACCTCGGTTGGGGGGGTTTACAAATCTTGAAACTATTGTCGTCAGGTGTTGACCTCCAGCGTTGCAGTGGATGCAGTTGGATTTGCTGTCCTCTTCTGGTCAGAGAAAGGCATACCGCTTTGTTTAACGATTTTGAGTGGCATGTCTTTCTTTTCTTTTTTTCTTTTTTTTACTGTTGTGCTCACGAAATTCACATTTGAGAGCCTCCAGGCTGGTAATACATGGCTTAGTAAAAAAATACAAGCAAATGTTTTTACCAATTTATCCATATTTTCATTGGGGTTTTTTAAAATTTATATTAAAACAAATATGATGGCCTGAAAATTCACTTTTTTGACAAAAATGTGGCAGTACCATGTCAATAATTTTATATACATTTCACTTAGTTTTTTTTTTACATACAAATAAAACAAATGTTATAATAATGTTCACACTGACGTAATTGTAGGGGTAAGCAATTTAGCCATTTTTATTGTAAAAACATACAAATAATTTGTAATTTGTAGAGAAATTACACCTGAGCAGTTTTTGCTGTTACCAGTCAGTTTTCTCGTTGAAATTTCAAAAGGTGCAGTTTCAATAAGGCGACCTGAAGATGAAGCTTTTCTTGTTCCAGCTGAAGGTTTTCTTTCTGCAGTTTCAATATGTCCAAATGCAGTTGCTCTGTCACCGTGTGGGGAACATGGAAAACACACAGACAAGTAGTTTGCGTCGTGCAAGCCTTTAGGTTGAGCAGGAACCGACATGAAACTTCTCCCTAATTCCAGCCATTCCTTGTAAGTAATTATACCTCTGCTGTCCTGCGCAGAAAAACACTGCTGTGAGAGTTCAAAGAACAACCGACCTGCGGTTATATGTCTATTGTCTATTGGGGGGGGCGGAGTGAATTATGTTTTTATTCCGTACCTGTGACAGCTCTACTGACTGATGCGTTCTGGGTGTTGACATTGTCACGTCTCTGAGTAGTTTTTTCCATCCAGAACGGCATAACTTCACGTAATTCAACTTCAACAGGGTAGTGGTCGCTAACTCTCAGGGCCTGCGGGGCAACAAACGTCTTCACACTTCACAGGGCATTAAAGTAGACGTGCGCTTGCGAGCATTTTTTGCTGCGAGGAGAAAACGCACCATTTCTTCAGTCATGCCGTACTCCTTCTGGAAATTGAACGGCTTGGCAGAGTTCGGCAGGACAGCTGCAAGCATGTCATCCCCATAAACAACAATCCTATAAGAAAATTGTGTCAGTTCATCCGTCGTCGGATTAAAATATCATTACGTTTTGATAGTGTCTCGAAATAATTCTCTGGAATTCCAAGAATGGAGATCTCGAACGTATACATGCCGGTCGTAGGTGTGCTCATTTGATGTTTTTGCAGTCGTGTCGACGTCATCGGCAATGAGCCAATGGAAATTCCTGTCGCTGCGTATACGAACCCCTGTCATCTGCTCACTGCGGGTGTTCCCTCTAAAATCACCAAGGATGATTACATTCTGAAAGGATTAAAAAATCAAAAATTGAATTTTTTGCAGTAATATGTAGGAATAAAGTCAATATCATATCCAAACAAAGCTGACATCATTATGTGGGCATTTAAAAGTTGTAAAAATGTGAAATGAATTTAAAAAAAAAAAAAAACAGACAGTGGAACTCACGTCGGTTTTCCATTTGTCTTTGACCAACAGGAAGACGTCGTACAGCTCATCCAGCTCTTTCTCCGAGTCCCACGGTGTGCTGCGGACCGGGATCATCACTATGTCCTTTAGCACTGCAATCACAAAATTCCTGCCGATGAGACAGACCCGCATGCTCCGATTCAGCCACTGCACCGATGATAGACAAACAGAGGCAGAGGCTGACAACGATTCAAGTGCAACCCTGAGTGATGGAAGGTCGGTCGATTAAGTGATTCAAGCATTTCATTGAGACTTGACTGCCGCGTCACTTTACTCTATTCTATGGCTTGTTCAGCGTGCAGCTGCTAATATTCTTTGCAAGCTTGAAATGAAGGGAGCACATTTCATACTCACATTTGTTGCCTGTAAAGTTTAGAAATTATTAAAAAAAGAAGGAAAATAGGAAAAAAGAAAAAAGGGGAAAAGGGCTTCTTTCCAAGGCCTTCAAATGTTATATTTGAAATGTTTTAGATTGTTTCTTTATACTGTTGTGGGATTTCTACCTTTTTTTTGCTGTGGCATTTCAGTCGCTCTTACAATATAAGAGAAAGGAATCAAACCTTATATTTTGAAAGGCGCAATTTAAAGAAAGTTATCATTTGTGTTTGTAGTGTTTGTGTTTTTTCAAGCTTCAAAACTATCTTGCATATCTTGTGGGAGTTTAATTTCAACGCAATTTATTTTCTTTCCCTGTTCATTTTGTGAAGCATTCGAGGCCTTTAAACTGTTTGCAATGTTCTTTTGGATGCGCCGACACTGTTTTTATTGCATGACTGCCTATGGTCATCAGGGTGTGTGAGAGCGTTGGAGGGTTTGGGGGAGGTGTGTGTGTGGATGCACACAGAACACACACACGCTGACTTGACTTGATAAACCTGCCTTCTGTTCAGGTGTTGCACCAGATCAGAATCATGCCGCTGTTCTAAACATAGGCATGACTCACACGCGCGCCGCAGACTGGCGCAGACACAATGGCTGAATGTGGACAGGGAGAAACAAAAGCTACAAAAAAAAAAAATCAACACACACAAATCAAGGCGTCCGGTTTTGTAATAACCCATCAAAACTGACCCGTGTTGTGAGACTTGAAGTGGAGAATGTAGGGCTCCCTTGCAAAGGCGTCCACGTCGTCCACCTGGTTATCCTCATACTGATATGAGTCGACCAGATCGACAACATCATCTCTTGGAAGGGAAGAAAAAAATTACAATTTGGCCGCAGACAATTACATAAATAAACGTCCCTGTGGTGATGTGATCGGGTCTTACCTGTACAAAAACAAAAACTGCTCCTTGTATCTGTTCCTTCCCAGGCGGCTACTGAGCTGCATAGCATAGTGATGAGTTGTGTTGACTCTATGAAACAAAGCAGAAACAGCAACAAAGAGACGTGCCATGACGCTAAGAACACAAGCAGGACATTTTCACATGGATAAAAAGCTGAATTGCAAAGCTACCTGTTCAGCTCCTTCAGGAGAAGTCTCACAGAAGCCCCGCTAACATCGACCACCTCCAAAATCACTACAATGTCATATTGAGATAAAATCTAGGAAAAAATGAAAACAAAATCCCACAAGATTCAATTAAAGTTGAATTAAAATCAAAATTAAAGCAGATTCAATTGATAAGTGATTTTCACAGCAGCCTGACTCCATTTGCCTGCTTCTCAAATATTACAGCACCAACTTATGCATTCAAACATGACTCACATTAGTCATAGTAGTCTCTAACATTCTGACTGTTACCTTGACAAAAGTCGAGAGGATGTCCAGATCTGAGGCTTTCGTGAGCCCAAACCGCTGAGCGTTGAATGAAGCGATCTTCATGTCTGACAAGAGAGGATTGAAACATTAAAAAAGAACACCTAAAAATGAAGACATTGTTAAATGCAAACAGCTATTTTTCTACACGAGTGTACATACCCTCAATAGTGTGGTTACTCTTTGCAAAAGGCACAGCTTGACTGGCGCAGAGCGTCGGCACACCTCCAGAATAAACCCGGTTGTACGAGAGACTTACTTCCAAGTATTCTGTTTTAAAAGGGAGGTGATGATTCACAGTTTAAACAAAGGAAAACGTGATTGACACCACACAGACAAGGTGTTTTTTTTTTTCGCTTACAACCATCATGTCACTTTCAGTGACTACTCATGCAGAAAGAACAGCATATAGTTTAATATCATTACAAGTTCGGCCGATTAAACTGTGAAAGAAAAGAATGACCAGGATAATCAAACATCAGGAGTCAAACAATAAACTCATGACAAGCAGGTTTTTGAAAAAAAATCTAAAACAAAGAGACAGTTTTAACAAAGGGAAAAAAAACAGGAAATTGGTATTCCTGGGGTGAGATAAGAGGTTGAGGAATGATAACATCACAGTTTGGAATTTGAGAGGACTAATAAAGCAGCCTTTTCTTTCCAGGTCAAGAGGTCCTGGTGACAAAAGCTTGGTCATTTGAAGATTCACACCTATATCTTGGAAATGAATGGACAAAGCCCGAAGACAAAAGGCAGGCAGTCACGTTTAGTCACGTATACCCTCTGTGTTCTGCGCGCAATCTCGCCGAGTATCGTGAAAACGATATTGTTTCAACAAGCGTGGGATCAGGATATATAGCCAAATATCCTTTCCACATTGTTCCATTTCCTATACTGATCCCTCAGCTTTCCTCATCATTAAAGTAAAACATTAAGCCTTAAAATAACTGCACTTTCTGATTCCTCAATTGCCGTTGTATTAATTTACAGGACATACAAACATTTATATTCAGTCGCACTTGTCATTTGGAGGATCTTGTTGTTTTCACCTCAAGGAGAAACTTTGATAGTACTCTCAGGAACGTAAAGCTGCAGAACCAGCCTAAATTCCAGCGCACGCAACAATGAGGCTTTTAGACAGAAGGGGGTTAGGTGGGAGAGCAGGTGGCATGTGTCAGACTGGTTTACCCACATTGGTAGGCCACATAACTCTGTTATCAGACCACACCCTTACCTATCTATAAAGAGGGACCCTGAAGAGAGAGACAGATGCAGTGCAGAGCTCAACCTCCTGGTCTCTCCATCTCTCTCCAGCAGCAAACGCAGCAAATATGAGTCTGAGAAGCAAACACAGCAGCCGCCCAGGCCTGCGTTCGTCCACGGGGGGCTTCAGCAGTGTCTCCTTGGGGTCCTACTCCATCCCAAGGATGAGCCAAGGGGGGATGAACACGATGCCCATCACAGCTGTGACCGTCAACAAGAGCCTGCTGACCCCGATTAGCGTCGACATCGACCCCGGTGTCCACGCCGTCCGGCAGCAGGAGAAGGAGCAGATCAAAAGTCTCAACAACCGCTTTGCCTCGTTCATTGACAAGGTAAGCCTGAGGGGTTCCAATTTTCCAAAGTCAAGGCGGCACAGGTGTCGAACTTGAAACTCACCTTATTCCAATAACAAGATGAGAGGAGCCACTTTGATTAGACTGCAACTTGATGTGTGTTCCCAAGGTGAGATACCTGGAGCAGCAGAACAAAATGCTGGAAACCAAGTGGAAGCTGCTGCAAGATCAGACAGCCAGCACCGCTAACGCCGAGCCCCTGCTGAGAGCCTACATCGCTAACATGCAGCGACAGCTGGAGTTTTTCAACACTGACAAAAACAGGCTAGACATAGAGAACGGAGCCATGCACGCAAACGTGAACAACTATAAGAAAAGGCAAGATCCGTCTTGGCAAACGAGGGGGAGAAAAAACAGCAGCGCCTGTGAACTTGAGCCCAGTTTTCAGACATGATTTCCATCACTGATAACAGATTGAGTAATCTGACATCTGTGTGCTATTTCAGGTATGAACAGGAGATCAACCAGAGAAATGATGGAGAGAATGAGTTTGTCATGCTAAAGAAGGTAGGATGGGCAGCTGTTGATTTGCTGATTGGCTGCATTGACCCATTTTATCAGAACTTAAATTTCCTCTGGGGACAAATAACAAGATAATACCAGAGGGAAAATACAGCCCCACATTCAACGTGTATTTTAATGTGAATGACACTGTTCACTCATTGCAAAAATATTCTTCATTGATTGCCTGCAGGATGTGGACACAGGCTATCTGTCAAAGG
This sequence comes from Thamnaconus septentrionalis, assembly GCA_009823395.1. Lineage (NCBI taxonomy): Eukaryota > Metazoa > Chordata > Actinopteri > Tetraodontiformes > Monacanthidae > Thamnaconus > Thamnaconus septentrionalis. The sequence continues at coordinate 14,014,504 of CM020512.1, read as the reverse complement.
TGGAGCTAGAAGACAAAGTATCTTCAATCCACGATGAGTTCAACTTCTACAAGGCTTTCTACGAATCAGTAAGTAATCACTCATCATGTTGAAAGCAAAAAAATACATTGAAGGTTTTTTCAATGGAGGATTTTCTTTGTCGAAATGTTACTGTTTGTGCTGTTTTTGATATATTTATTTCTTCGTTTAATAGGAGCTGCGTGGGGTGCAAGAAAGCTTGAGGGAGACCTCTGTGGTCGTGCAGATGGACAACTCGCGTGTCCTCAACATGGACAGAATCGTCTCTGAGGTCAGGGCCCAGTATGAGGACATTGCAGCCCGCAGCCGCGAAGACGCTGAAACCTGGCACAAGAGCAAAGTGAGTGACCAATGACGCCGCCTTGACTAAAAGACAAAATAAATCACACTGTTCCATATCTGACAAATCTGTCGTTTCACTCGGCTTTCTCTTAGAACAGGACCTGTGACCAGGGTGGACAGTAAACTAAAGTGCATTAATCTATTGAAATGCACTCCTTTGTTAACAGGAAGAGAGTATGAAACCTGTTAACTGTTTATCTCACATTTGCTGTCTGCCCATACCAGTTTGACCAGATGAGTGCCGAGGCAGACCAGTATGGAAATAACCTCCGCACCGCCAAGACAGAGATATCAGAGCTCAACCGAATGATCAGCCGCCTGCAGAGTGAAATCCTGTCCGCAAAGGCACAGGTGGGTCTAAGGTTAATGAAGATGGATAATTGTATATGATGCCCATTTGTGTTTCGGATCCCCAATTAAAGTCTCTGTGAGGCAAAAATAAAAACAAAAAATCCAAAGCACGCTGACAGTGACAGCAACAACAAAGCTACACTGACGTCACATGCCATAAATTTAAACTCTAGCTTTCTTACATCTGACATCATCAGCACACTATACTTACACCGTGCCTTCCTCCACCCTTCCCAGTGTTCTACCATTGAGAGCCAGATAAACGACGCGGAGAACCACGGCGACAGCGCCGTGCAGGATGCCAAGGACCGTATCAGAGACCTCAAGCTGGCCCTGCAGAGGGCCAAGCAAGACATGGCTCGGCAGCTCAGGGAGTACCAGGAGCTCATGAACGTCAAGCTAGCCCTGGACATTGAGATCTCCACATACAGGAAGCTGCTGGAAGGAGAGGAGGAGAGGTAACTTGCACTTAATGAGCTTAATGGGGAGTGGATAAAGAGTTTCACAAGGGAGGGGGGACATCTGACACTTTTCAAAAGCTAAACTGTGCATTGATACTGACAGTGTATTTCCTGTTTTCTTTTCCACAGACTTGGACAGGAGTCTGTTCTTAGCATCCAAACTGTGCCGTCCAAAGGTAACTAGGCCACTGTACTTCCACCTGAAGAACCACCGCTGGCTTTAGAATTCGTGTGACAGCTCACAGTGCGCTTTTGAGTGTATTTTTACGTGTCGTCCTCGCAGCAATCTCTCCAGTTGACAACAGCCAGGAGCGAAGGTCAGGCGCGATTTTCATCAAGACAGTGGAGACTCATAACAAATCATACAATACAATTTAGAAGAACATAAAAAAGAACTAACTGTATTCACTCTGACATTCTAACCATCATGAACTAAATCCTTTATGTGAATTTAACAAGAACTCATACACCAAGTGCCAGAATTCCCTTCATGTGATATCTAATGGAGTCATTTGTTTAGACTGTTTAGATTTCCACTTTGCTTGTTTATTAAATTAAAAAAATGCACTCAGTTACACAGTCACTCGTGGGTTCTTTATTGGATCAAATCATATGATTTGATTTGATTTGATTCTTTATTGGATGTGAAATGCAGCACACTTCACTATTTTGCTTTCCCAACACATCTTCAAGAAATTATGTACAAGATGAAAGAAATTAAGCTGCTTTGTGTGACATTTCATGCAATGGCCCCACGTTAGACACTAACAAAATGAGCTATTTCCATGTCTGAAAGACAATTGCGTCTTACAAAACGCCATGTTTTAGTGGCAACACAATTTAAGTGGAACTGCACATTCATGATACTACACTGTGTACACAAGTCATTCATTTGGGAACAGAAGGTCCGCGAAGGTGCTACGGCTCTGTTCCCTACCCGATTAGTCCTGCGGACTGTACAGTTCCAGTCTGCGCTGTACAGCGCACGGAAAAGGACCTGCAAAGGTTACAGCAAATTTGCCCAATCAAAATCGCACCGGACTTTCATCAATTACGTGTTTACAGCGGCCAATTGCCCTATGAATTTCCTTATCAATAGTTTTCTTTAATAACATGATTACGGAAGCGCATTGCTGCCACCCTAAAAAAAACAAAACAACAACGTTATAACGTGATAGTTTCACGTAAAACGCGAAAATGATCACGTTTTAACGTGAAACTATCACACGTTTTAACGTAAAAATGTTCACGTTTTTACGTGATTATTTTCGCGTTTTTACGTGATAATGTTCACATAATTTCATAATGAATCTAAACTAAATGGAGTGAGGCAAACGGAGGCACCATGTCTCGTCTGCATGAGTTGATTAAACTGTATTTTAAACTTGGTCTGAGACATGGTGAGATCTTCAATTTATTAAGCACCATCGATGAAATTAACATAAGTTTGCGTACTTTGAGGAGGATTTTGAGATGTATGTGTTGGAACTCGCAGCTCGTCCATAGTTGGAGGGAAATACTTGATACCGTTTCTTTCTTTAATCACTTTGCTTTATTATATATATCACATGAAAACTTTCGTGGACAGAGCTCTTCTTTCACGGTATCGAAACATCCCATAATACAACAGAGAACAACAAAACGCGCTCATACACCTTATTGGCGTTAGTGGATCATGTGACCCCCACTGGCTGATTAACTTCAAAATAAAATCATAAAACAAAATAATATGAGAACATACAAAATCCAACAGTATGGGATTGTATCGTAGGAAGAATGAATCCGACCCTATTGAAGTTGCGTCGTTTTCTCATTGATCAGCTGGAGGGGCACGGAAGGCTCCATGGGTACAAGTTCCACCATCTCAACTGCATCCTAATTTTCACGTTATAACGTGAAAATGATCACGTAAAAACGTGAAAGTATCACGTTATAACGTGATACTGAGCCCTGTTTTGTTTTTTGTTTTTCTATGGTGGCAGCAATACGCTTCCGTACATGATAAATATATATAATTCTTTGTAAGAACACATTACTCCTCGAACAGATTTGCCAGATCATAATCGCATTTGTACATACATTATTGTGCATATGCAACATTCACTGAACCCTACGACCTACTGGTACCAAGAACACGCTATTCTTCAAATGAATTTTACCTTTGGACACTACAAATCATTGCCGAGCCCCGACTGCATTAACTGCCAGGACACAGTGCTTCCTGATTTGAGCTCCGCGAAGACAGAGCGACTGCTGGAGCTGCGTTCCTGCTTCTTTGTTTCCGTGTTTCCTTGCATCTCACGGTAGTTATCTTTTTGTTGTTTTTTTGTGTTTTTTTGTTTTTTTTTTTTTTGGGGGGGGGATCATTTGCGATAGATATGTCTAGTTATTGTAATCAGTCGATTGTTATTGTTATCATGCACAGAGTGGCGTTCATTTGACAAATTCTGTGTATTCTCAAGTTACAGGTCACTGATATTGAGTGCATTTTCCCTCCACAGCGGTTGACAAAATGGAGAAAAGCTCCGTCTTGGCACATATTCTGAAGCCCGAAGGCTCGACGTCGCTCCTCGGCGGCGAGCTGTCAGCCAGAGTCGTGAACCAAGAGAAGTATATATCCCCACTATGTACAGTTGAGACAGACAGCCCAGTCTCCATTGACGACGCGTTCCAAAGTGCCCTTTCTGATGATGTCAAACCCATCACGCTGATTGGCCCAGAGGGTTCCGGCAAAACTACTGCATTGGAGAGGCTTGTCGTGGAGTGGGCCAAAGGAAAACACCTCCAAAAGTTTTCCTGTGTTTTCCTTTTCCGCTTGAAAGAGTTAAACTCTCTAAATGCTCTGCTCTCCCTGCAGTCGTTAATGCTCCAGCATCACGGCCACGTCACTCCAGAGACCATAGCCCTTGTTTTCCAGCGGCCCGAGGAAGTGTTGTTGGTTTTTGACGATGTGCACCATTGCAGAGAAAGCCTTGACCCATTGGTCCAGACGACCCTCTGCTCTGACCCTAGCCAGGCAGTCTCACTGTCCTGTTTGGTGGCCAGTCTCCTGCATGGATCTCTGTTGAAGGGTGCTGCAGTCATTTTGGCAGCTAGACCAACGGAATGTCTAGATTTTCTCAGCAGCACTGCAGTGTTAGGTTTTCAAAAAGCCCAAAGAGAGGCTTTCTTTAACATGTTCTTTAGTGATCCAACCGTTGCACAAAAAGCAGTGACACACATGGAAAAAACTCTCGGCTTCTATGATTTTTGTACTGCCCCTAGATTCTGTTGGACAGTCTGCAGTATCTACAGGTCCCTAATGGATGCTGGAAGGAACCTTCCTGAGACGTTATCCCAGCTATTTGTAGAAATCCTGGTATACCTACTTGGGACGCTCTCACTCAGTGAGGCCAGCAACAGGAAACTAGTGTTGACCCTTGGCAAGATGGCAACTCACTGCTATCTTGAGCAGCATTTGAGCTGCACAAGAGAAGAAATGAAGTCATTTGGTTTTCAAAAGCTTTTTAACGCAGCAGGTGTTTTCTTACAGGCGCATGGTGATCAGGCAGACAGGTTCGCTTTCCACTCCCAGCTGATACTGGACTTCCTCGTTGCTGTGTCATTTTATTTGGACAGTGTGAAATGTGAGGGTGTAATGGACATGTTGAAAAAGCAAAAGCCCTTCGCAGACTTTGCAGGTGCCTTCATGTCTGCACTTGCAGAGCCAGCTCAACGCAGGCAGCTGGAGGCACTGCTGGGTGAATTTAACTCTGATCAGATTGCAGATTTTAAATTGTGGTTTAAAACCAGCTCTGAGAAGACACTGGAAGAAATCCGCTGTAAGGAGCACCTTTACTACTTCCATCTTCTCTACGAAGCCCAAAATGAGAGCTTGGTGAAAGAGATTGTTACACCCTCAGCAAGAATGGGGCTGAGCTTTGGAGACCTGAACCTCCAACAGTGCGTAGCGCTAAAATATGTGTTGAAGTGTTTTGATGAGGTGCAGAAGCTGAACCTGTACATGACTAAAAACTTGACCGAGGAGCTAGCGGAGTCTCTCGCTCCAGCGATGACCATGGCCCATGAGATAATGTAAGTCGTAAGGCGCCACATCATTTATGTGTTGGTTATGCTGTCATTTACAAGATTGACTTGTTGTGTCCCAAATAGGCTGGGTAGCAGCACACTGAGTGCAGGCGCAGTTCCTCATTTGGCCTCAGTCCTCAGAAGTGGACTTACCAAGTATCTGGATCTGTCCAACTCGGGTCTCGGAGATGAAAAGTTTGAAGTCCTTTGCACAGGACTGAACTGCTGTGGACTGCAGACATTGTCGTAAGATTGCTGTGAAACATCCTTGACTGCAATGAAACCAGTCATATGTACATATATATTTATAACAAGTCTCTTTCTATATTCATTTTCGATCACATAGGCTTGTCAGATGCTGCCTGACGAAGAAAAAGCTGTGCTAATCTGGCACTGGCACTAGCCTCCACAAGTTCTCAATTGTCCAATTTGGACTTGACATTTAATGACTTTGGCGATGAGGGTCTTATTGAACTGTGCAAGGCCCTGGGAAGTCCCCACTGCAAGCTACAAGCCCTGACGTATGTACTCTACACAGGGTAGCATTCATTTCTATCAGCATTATTTATTTTACTTAAAAAGACTTCACTTTGAGGTTGGAAAAATATTTTGTTTGTTCTAAAGTGTTGCTGACTGTAATTTGGCTGGGGAATCCATGAAGGCTTTATCACGAGCTGTGATTTCAGGCCAGTCACAGTTGAAAAGGTTAGACCTGGCTAGCAACCACCACTTTGGTGTCTCTGGGCTCAAGGCTTTGTGCAAAGCTCTGCAACACCCTCTCTGTAAACTACAGAGCATTTGGTAAGTGTTCCAGATGATTAAACTGCTGTCCGCACTTTCAATAGATTGTTTGTGAAAACGCAGCCTTTAATCATTCTGATTGGCCCAGAGGGTTCCGGCAAAACTACTGCATTGGAGGCTTGTCGTGGAGTGGGCCAAAGGAAAACACCTCAAAAGTTTTCCTGTGTTTTCCTTTTCCGCTTGAAAGAGTTAAACTCTCTAAATGCTCTGCTCTCCCTGCAGTCGTTAATGCTCCAGCATCACGGCCACGTCACTCCAGAGACCATAGCCCTTGTTTTCCAGCGGCCCGAGGAAGTGTTGTTGGTTTTTGACGATGTGCACCATTGCAGAAAGCCTTGACCCATTGGTCCAGACGACCCTCTGCTCTGACCCTAGCCAGGCAGTCTCACTGTCCTGTTTGGTGGCCAGTCTCCTGCATGGATCTCTGTTGAAGGGTGCTGCAGTCATTTTGGCAGCTAGACCAACGGAATGTCTAGATTTTCTCAGCAGCACTGCAGTGTTAGGTTTTCAAAAAGCCCAAAGAGAGGCTTTCTTTAACATGTTCTTTAGTGATCCAACCGTTGCACAAAAAGCAGTGACACACATGGAAAAACTCTCGGCTTCTATGATTTTTGTACTGCCCTAGATTCTGTTGGACAGTCTGCAGTATCTACAGGTCCCTGATGGATGCTGGAAGGAACCTTCCTGAGACGTTATCCCAGCTATTTGTAGAAATCCTGGTATACCTACTTGGGACGCTCTCACTCAGTGAGGCCAGCAACAGGAAACTAGTGTTGACCCTTGGCAAGATGGCAACTCACTGCTATCTTGAGCAGCATTTGAGCTGCACAAGAGAAGAAATGAAGTCATTTGGTTTTCAAAAGCTTTTAACGCAGCAGGTGTTTTCTTACAGGCGCATGGTGATCAGGCAGACAGGTTAAGCTTTCCACTCCCAGCTGATACTGGACTTCCTCGTTGCTGTGTCATTTTATTTGGACAGTGTGAAATGTGAGGGTGTAATGGACATGTTGAAAAAGCAAAAGCCCTTCATGAGACTTTGCAGGTGCCTTCATGTCTGCACTTGCAGAGCCAGCTCAACGCAGGCAGCTGGAGGCACTGCTGGGTGAATTTAACTCTGATCAGATTGCAGATTTTAAATTGTGGTTTAAAACCAGCTCTGAGAAGACACTGGAAGAAATCCGCTGTAAGGAGCACCTTTACTACTTCCATCTTCTCTACGAAGCCCAAAATGAGAGCTTGGTGAAAGAGATTGTTACACCCTCAGCAAGAATGGGGCTGAGCTTTGGAGACCTGAACCTCCAACAGTGCGTAGCGCTAAAATATGTGTTGAAGTGTTTTGATGAGGTGCAGAAGCTGAACCTGTACATGACTAAAAACTTAACCGAGGAGCTAGCGGAGTCCCTCGCTCCAGCGATGACCATGGCCCATGAGATAATGTAAGTCATAAGGCGCCACATCATTTATGTGTTGGTTATGCTGTCATTTACAAGATTGACTTGTTGTGTCCCAAATAGGCTGGGTAGCAGCACACTGAGTGCAGGCGCAGTTCCTCATTTGGCCTCAGTCCTCAGAAGTGGACTTACCAAGTATCTGGATCTGTCCAACTCGGGTCTCGGAGATGAAAAGTTTGAAGTCCTTTGCACAGGACTGAACTGCTGTGGACTGCAGACATTGTCGTAAGATTGCTGTGAAACATCCTTGACTGCAATGAAACCAGTCATATGTACATATATATTTATAACAAGTCTCTTTCTATATTCATTTTCGATCACATAGGCTTGTCAGATGCTGCCTGACGAAGAAAAGCTGTGCTAATCTGGCACTGGCACTAGCCTCCACAAGTTCTCAATTGTCCAATTTGGACTTGACATTTAATGACTTTGGCGATGAGGGTCTTATTGAACTGTGCAAGGCCCTGGGAAGTCCCCACTGCAAGCTACAAGCCCTGACGTATGTACTCTACACAGGGTAGCATTCATTTCTATCAGCATTATTTATTTTACTTAAAAAAGACTTCACTTTGAGGTTGGAAAAATATTTTTGTTTGTTCTAAAGTGTTGCTGACTGTAATTTGGCTGGGGAATCCATGAAGGCTTTATCACGAGCTGTGATTTCAGGCCAGTCACAGTTGAAAAGGTTAGACCTGGCTAGCAACCACCACTTTGGTGTCTCTGGGCTCAAGGCTTTGTGCAAAGCTCTGCAACACCCTCTCTGTAAACTACAGAGCATTTGGTAAGTGTTCCAGATGATTAAACTGCTGTCCGCACTTTCAATAGATTGTTTGTGAAAAACGCAGCCTTTAATCATTCATAGTTGTAAGACTGTTTTCCTTTTTAGCCTGTATCGCTGCGAGCTGCCTGGCGAGATCTGTCGTCCTCTCATGGAGGCCTTGATGTCTGAGCACTGCTTACTGTCAGAGCTGGACCTGTCAGTAAATGAATTAGGCCAGGAGGGGGCGCTGCTCCTCTGCCAAGCTCTGAAACGACCTGGATGTCCAATGGAAAAACTTGGGTTGGGCCAGAAGTTAACATAGCATTGTTGCATGCCTCAGAAATTAAACATTACCTTTCCCAAAATCTAAAATAAATACATTTCTATTTGTCTTGTGTCTCAGCTTGACACGATGCAAATTGACCCAACCAGTCTTCAAGGAACTAGGCTCACTGCTGAGTAGTGGGACTTCTCAACTCAAGTCTTTGAGTATAGGTCTACATGAAGTGGGCGATGAAGGGGTCAAATATCTCTGGGATGCTGTTGCACACCCAAATTGTCTGCTGGAGGACCTCGAGTGAGTTCTGCACTTATAAGACTGCATCTTTTTTTTGCCAGTATATTTTGGTGTGTAGCTTATTTAGATCTGTCTGCATCTTTTTTTTCTTTTTTGCAGTGTTGAAATGACTGGTTTAACAGACGCATGCGTCAAGGACCTGTGTGCTGCTGTACAAGCCAGCAGGACACTAAAGAATCTGGAGCTGAGGAACAACTCGCTGACTGACGAGTCTGTCCCAGCCCTTATCCAAGTCATGCAGGAACGCCCAAACATGGTGGAGTTGTGGTAAGTCTCCAGATGAAGGTGGAGCTAAGCAAGCTTTCTGAACTCAATGTGCTAAAAGTAAAAGTTTCACAGACCAAAACCTGTCACTTCTGTGTCTTGCTGCTTCAGCATACGGTACAACGACATCTCTGAGGACGTTTTCGAAATGCTTGAGGAGTGTGGAAGAATAAATTACTGAAGAAGACCTAATTGAGTAAACGGCTTGGAGACCACTTGTATGGAATATTAAATGCTGCAAATAAACTTTTTTGGATCAACTCACTTGTCAATTAAAATCTAGTTTAAAATGAGCTACGTTTGTCTCAAAAAATGGGAATTATCCACTGATTACAGTTTCTTGAATATGAAAACTAATGAAAGCTGGTTTTGTTGATCTTACATTAAAAATTTATTAAAGTTTTATAATAATAAAACAATAATCATCACATGCAATAACCAGGACATTGATACAATAACATTTTATTCATCGAGAGCTTTGAATAAAACCTTATTTACATGTAAAAAATTATATTTTATAATGACAACTCCCACATAAGAACACACCAGCAGGCCAAACCTCTGCTGCCGAGGTGAGAAAAAACAAACATCAAATCTCACACACTGTAAACCCGATCCAATAAGACAATGCAGAGTCTATATTCCACATATGGAATGTGAGTTTGTCTCTGTACTAACAACTCAGCAAGTCTTTTCTGAATATGGAGAGAAAAAAAAAAGTCAAAAGCTTCTCAAAGGCATCTTCCGAGAGGGTCACACAGGCGTACACAAGGTAAGTAACAGTGTCACAGGAGTAAATCTTCCCTGGTAGAACTCAGTGGTCGTGAGTATCTCCATTTAAGTTACCCGTGTGGCCTCCATCTTTGGTTTTTATGGTCTGAGTTGCATTTTTACTGCCATTGGAATAAATCTCCTCGTCTGAGCTGCTCTCAATGTCGCTGCGGTCATCTTTCGACACCTGAGCATCAAGCGCAAACAGAAAAGGCGGTTTTACAAACAGAAAATACTGACGCTGGTGTAATGGCAATGAGGAGCCGACCAGCTTTCAGAGGAATCTTGGCAAAGTCACAGAACTGCTGAAATTCAGAAACACGGGAGGGTTTTCCTGTAAACTGTCTTGCCACAACATCTGTATTTAATAAGTCAGCAATTTGACAGGGCCACTCGAAAGCCACTTCTTCTTTTTTTTGGTCAGTGAATGCCTTCTGAAGTGGACTAACGTGTGTGCAGCAGGTCATTTTCTGGATACATAATTCAACCGCACTGAGTAAAAACTGGTGACTACACACCGTTTGGTTTCAGTTAAGTACAATAAGACATTTTTAGGCCTCATACAAGTCCATACAACTGTATTTGACAGTAAAGCTTAATTTGCGATAGCTTAATTTGAATTATTGTAAATATAAATGTAAATTCCAAAGTTGGACCTTCCACTGGACAGTTTCCAATTGTCCAATGTTTTAAGTCAAAGCCACGTAAAACTTATGACTCTGGCCAAAAAGAAGAATTAAAATTTAGACAAAAGCAGTTCGACCTATAAGAAGGCAACTACATTGTGCCACAATGAACATACGGTTGCCAGGAATGTGTCTGGTATTTGGTATAAGAAAGATATGCCATCACAATCGAGGACTAATATGTGTCTGCAATAGTCTGTCCTACCAGTAAATGTTTCTACATTTTACGCACTGAACCTTTAATATTTCTTACCAATAAGAGACCTGCCAGCCTTGGCGAAATATTTAAATTACCACAGGTGGGGAGAGGGCGGACTTACCTTTCCTTTGAAAATGGCTTTGATAGCAATACGGGCAATGAGGTAGAACCAGATGATGTGAAGAGCTTGTAGCACCAACAACAACCCATTTAGCAACCACCAGGCTCGGTACGGCCCAATGATCTCCCAGCTATCGAAGAGCACAGTGTAAACAACCCTGAAACAAACATGAAAACAACATTCAATTGAGCTCAAAATATACTGATAATGCAAGTGATATTTACACAGACTGGGGTAAAGTGTGTTTTTCTTTTCTTTTGGGAATTGTTTGTCTTACCAGAAAGGATATAAGACGAGTCGAGCCAGGAAAAAGCTCATACTGAACAACACAAACAGGCCATCACATAGCCTCTGGTACTTTGCATAGTTGGCCAGCTTGGCAGCCTTTGGGGGAAAAAAAAAACCTGATTTATGAACTCGAAAGCACAGTGTGAACTTGTTGAACCAGTATCTCTGTTTGAGTTGGTTGTAGCATATTTGGTCTGAAATGCGAATTCGGTCACACCTTGTCACCTTAGGTCTATAAAGTATTGGATAACATCCTGTCGCAAACTGCCAATAGCGAGTGTGTGCGTTGGGCACGGGTTTAGGGGGCTTGACAGACAGATTGTGCAAGTAGCTAACAGTGCAGCACCACCATTTGGCTTTGCAAAGTTTGCAAATGTATCCTGACCTAAAATAAAATGATCGGAGTGTTGATGGAGCGTTCCGACGTGCTGTGTGTAATGCAGTTTCAAAAGAAGTCGATCCATTAAGGGAGTCTACGAACTCAGGGCCTTGCTGACAACTTGTCTTTGGATGCGAGAGGCTGTCAAGACAGCGCTTTAAGAAAGCCTGAAGTCTAAAAGTGAATGGAGGACATTAAAACGCTTCAACACTGCTCAGTTTTACCGTAAACGAGCGGTCATGGCAGAGTCCATTACCTCAAGGAAGATATCAGATGCATCGTGCAAACACATGACCATTGTGCCAGCTCTTATCATGTTGTTAGTGTAGGAGAATGTGATGAGCAGTATGGTGGCCAAGTGGTGGACGAGCATGATCATGAAATCCTGCCATCAGTGGGAGGGAGAGAGAGAGAGAGAGAGAGAGAGAGAATAGCATGACATACAGAACGATCAAGTGACTTAGCATGACAATTATTTTACAGGCTTTGGTGGTGAGAGGCACTGGAATGACAGGATCATCTAAGCTTTTACTTGTCTAACCTGTTGTGTGAAAGACAGTGCTGAAAACAGCCCTTACAGACGGGTGAGAATAAACACTCGCTGCGTTAACACGTTCAGTTGTCCCATGAGCGAGGTGGCACAGTTAAAACTCAGCAACAAACTCTGGCTTAAAGATTAATGGGACGTTAAGGCGGACCTGCTTCTATCAAATGACTCTTGACAGGACTATAAAAGTCCGGGTTGTGTGTGTGTGTGGGGGGGTTATACTTATTAGAGTGCTCACAAGTTAAACTGTGACTCGGGACGAGAAGCACGAAGTTAAACGCAGTTGTTGAGAGGGTAAACTGACGGACTATTGTGTCATCCGTGGGATCGTTTGTTAAAGTCAAAGTCAGACAAGCACTCGTTTCAAGTGGCTCTTGGGAAGGGACAAATTCAATAGATTATTTTGAAAATATTCACATTCCATCACTAGTATGGTTGTTGTGAACCTGTGAGGCGAAACAACGAGACGGGGCTCACAGCCTGTTGGCATGGCCTACATGCAACTTTGGGATTTAAAAGCAGCTATCAGAAAGGTGAATAAAAGGAAAATGTGGGCAACAGCGGAATCTAACACCTGGCCGCCGTATCAAACCATCTCTTATCATGAAATTCTTGTCTAAACATTCCCCAATTCAGTGTTGCCATTATGAAAACAACAACACCACCACCACCACCACTCGGAGGCATGTGGTGGAGTCACAACATCTCTGCTTCAGTGAGCGCAGCCAGACAGAGAAAATATGAATGTTCTGAAACAATGAATGTCAGGAGTAAGAAGGTGGCATCATGCCTTTGGGGAGGCCATCAGTTACTCACCTTACGTTTAATGTCTATGAACTGGGAAAACATCAACGACGAATAGAAGGCCAGCTCAGCTACATAGTAGTTGTACTGTTCACTGCTTACTGACTTTGGGGGAGGGAAGTAGAGCAAAGACACCTTTTATAGACACTGACAGAAAAGTGCTGAAGAGATACGTTATAATGTGGGAATCTAGGAAACAAAATGTCCAGCGTGAACATAATATTAACCTGAAATGGGTAGTTGTGCCAACACTGCCTGACGTCCCACATCCAGGACGACTGTCGGAACAGAACAACAAAAGGATACCATTAGATGAACTGGCTGACTTCCTTAAATGTATGTGTTAAACTGAAAACAACGTGTTGTTTTTGAACCCAGGTCATGAGATTTCAACTCACCGCCCATAAGTGGCGAATGCCATACATAAAAACCCCCAGGTAAAATGTTAATCGCCACCTGGATTGAAGGAAAGCACATTGCAAGTCACATTGGGCAAAAACAGGACAGACCTGATGAAGAGGCAACTGTCAGTCTGCTAACATCCACACAATGGTTATCCCAACATTCAGCCTGTGCAGCAATGTTCTCTGGCATGCAGGAATGCCAGCGTTTGCCTCGCACTGACTAGCCAGCTCACAGCGCGATAACTTCATTAGCTGCGTTTCCATTACCCCCAGAAATGTGCAAAACCTAAATATTGCAAAACAAAACACCTAAACTTTGAAACCTCTCAAATATGGCTGAAAGGTTTTCACACTCTCATGAGGTGGTTTTTCAAACGTAGCGATGTAGTTTTAAAAACATCTCTTTTATTTTGTGAAAAATTGCAATGGAAACGCTGCTAGTGACTAGCATTCTGATGCTCAGGAAAAAAGTTGACAGAGTGTAGACCTAAATAACAGTTATGGCAGTGCTGAGGCCGTTACAAACTACCCTGAGGGAGAAAGGTGATAAAATTTCATCAAAATTCTGGACTCATTGACTTTTTCGCCCACTATTAAGAAACCTACATGCTTTCACAGAACTTTTTCTGCAAACTGGGCCTGTCTTGGTTCCGGCGGATGCGAAACCATCTCTGTATTTTCCGGACATCCCAGTCCAGTTGCTTGGAGAGCCCCTCCAGCTGCTTCGTGTCCGGGCACTGAAGAGGACAGCACAGGACAGATGAGCAATCGTTTGTTAAAAAGCGCAAAAGGCACGCAGGAGGTGCGACTGCGCTATCGCGTTTGTTATTTAGCAGTTAGCGAGGGTGTCGCTGTGGCCGCGGATTTGTGCTGGAGTGCAGCGCCAACTGCGACATGTGTAGAGGAGCTTTTATGAGGTCCAAAGAACAAGAAAAGGACTTATGCACCGTTTTGGAATTGTGTACTCTCTCCAAGACATCGTTGCGCTGAACTCGCCGCGGCACTCCTTCCTGAATCTGAAGCAAACGGGCACAGGGCTTGGCCACAAGCCTGTGTGAACACATACCAAGGCAAGGAGAGAGAGACAGAGAGAGGGGGGTAGGGAGGGAAACACACACAAACAGACACACGGTTAAGCGCTAAGAGAGACATTCAGAAAAAAAAACACACAAGACAAACACAACACAACACAAATGTGTATGTGTCTACAGCTTAAGGAGGCTTCGGTGACTGACATGAAATGTTGAGCCGGGGTGGTAATGTTTGACATGCATGTGTGCGTTAGCAGGACGACACAATAGGCCCTAAATGGGAGACAGAGGCACGCATTCTCTGGGGGAATGTTGCACCTACTCTTTAAAAAGAGAGTGATGACCAATCATGTGAGGCAAGGAGACGGGAGGGCTATCCCCTAAACCAGTATCCTAACGTGTGTCACAAGATGATCTGGTTCAGGCGGCCACTGTTCATGCACAAATGCCTCGGCTGCTCAACACCTTACCACTTATCTTGAGTCTTGTACGCTGAACTTCACGCTGAATTTTGTTAGCATAAACAAATGCAATTCAGGTTCACGGTTGCCTCCCATGGCCGCATGTGAAATAGGTGATCACATCGTGATTGCATGACCGCATCAGACCCAGTGGCAGAACTCCATATTCTCCACACAACTGCGGTCCACACAACCAAAAGACTTGAAGCCATCATCCACAAACATCAATGCATATGCATATTTTAGCCAGCACACACACATGACAAAGGTTATGTTCATAATGTTACAGTATGTTATAAATAAGTGTTTGTTTGTTTAAAATTACATTTCCAAATATCACATTCTGGTCAGCATCAACTCACCCAAAATTCATACCTTCCAAAAAAAAAAAACAACAACACTCTATATACAAACATATACTCCATTCAAATGCATTTCATACCCAGAATACATTAAATCCAGTATTTCTTGAAAACCATATCGTTCTACTGTGTTGAAAACTTCTTTTTGCTTACAATAAAGACCGGGTTTTCTTTTTAAGCGGCAAACGGCACTTCTGCCCACGCCCGAGGCTATCCTCGGGAAAGGGCTCATTACTGAACAAGGTAAGCTGCTATCTCAAGCGTCACCTCAAGAAAATGTTCGAAGGGATAATCAACTGGTTGAGTCAGAAACAAGAGTCACCACTGGCGCTCCTGAAAGCTATGTTTGCCAAGACAGAAAAGCGCTGAAATACATAGGAATAATTATCCGACCCGGATGAGAATCCCGGAAATTAGGTTGAAAGCAAAATCCAAGTTATATCCAAACTAAAGTTAACTGTTAAATGACGCGACCGGGGAGCAAACAGGTCATAAGAGTGAGCAAACACCTTGTCTTGTTGTTTCCAAATAGTTCAAAAAGCGTGAGTCACGTATTAAAACTGCTGGAAAGGCTTTTGGTTGATGTCAGCTCCGGTTTTACCGTCCCCCCCTTTACGAACAACATTTAAAAGGGACGCTCTGTAGTTTTTCCCGGGGGGTGAAAGTACTAAAACAGAGGCGTGAAGCAATTGTTTTTACCTTTCAAACAGCACTCTCAGAATGAAGAGGGCGAAGGCGAGCGGCACGGCGCTGTGGAGGTGTCGCAGACGGGGGTATTCCACGCCAGGTGGCGGACTCTCCAGGTCTGCCCACGTAACATTCTCTGGAAACCAAAATCGCTCACTCCAAAGCCAGTCTGAGATAGAGGAAGTCATCGGGGAACCCGGAGGGGAACCAAGAAAGGAAAGAAGGGAAACAACCCGTAGTCAACGGCAGCAAGTGACGCACACCGCGGGGGGTTGGGGGGGGAAACTACTTGTCCGACATCCGATAGTTTGATTTCACCGTTACGTTGGTAGGCGATACCTCCGGCTGCCTGGGATGTTGCCTCCTCCCAGTGTTACATGAGGTCAACTGTTGCGTCTAGAAAAACCGCGCAGCTGGACGGCTAGGTTGACGCATTGTAGACGGAGGGTTACACCCCCTCTACCCCTCCGCGCATTCGGTTCCTTAAAAATTGAATTAGTTCAGGTTTTTTTTTTTTTTTGTCCCGGGCGGGGTGCGTTTCAGTACCCGCGAGTGTCTCAAAATTGCTCGGCGGCGCGTTTTTAAGAAGTTAAGAGGAAGCTAACGGTAGATGACGTCATCCGGCAGTTAGCTACACGCCCCTGTGTGCGATTAGCTTTCAACGTTTTTCTAAAACTTTGTTTTTCTTTCTTTTATGCTTTTTAAGCCAACACGTGTCGTCTTAACAAACTTTGGAGATGTCTCGTTTGGCACAATTCCATGGCAGACATTTGCGTACAGATGTTTATTCAGAAATAAGTCAAATACAACAGCACTTTTAAGAAACTGTGAAGAGTGGATTTTAGTATAATGATAAAAAGTTGAATGAGCACAGGTCAGTTTCAACATTGATTGCAGATTACTTTTCAAGACGGCAACTGCATCGGTTAAAGCTCTATGCACAACAATTAAAAAATCGTCTATTCTGCTGTCATATACTTAATTAATAGAAAACAACCATAATAAGGATAATATAGACCAGAGCGAGGTACATTTTAACCATTTGTTTGTTTATTAGAGATTGATTTTGACCAAATACCTTGGTCAGCTGGTTAATCTTCCACTTGCCTTTGAAGGGGTCATACTAACGCTCACTTATTGGCCTTAATGATTTGCAGCTGCGTTTTAACATTTTACCTCACCCTACAAACAACAGTTGGGTCTAAAGACCCAGCCAAGCAGCAAAATGCCATTTATTAGGAATATGCAGTTGGATTTCACATTTAATTTTAGGTAAACTCAGCCATGACAGTGTCTTCCAGTTTTATTTGAGTGACCGAAGGCAGAGACTCCAGGATTTTGCTTTTTGGCTTTAATTCCCCAGGGAGAAATTATTTTCCCTTTGAAAAGGAAAAAAAAAGTGTCATTAGGCAACACAACTTTATACAGTACTCAATACTGCCTCCTGTGGGATGTCAAATGCAAATTGTTACGTGTACACACCCAGCTTCACAGATTTTTTTTTAAAAAAAAAAGAAAGAAAGAAAGAAAGACAGAACGAAAAAATACTTTTGTCACCTGAAACTATATCTTCAGGATTAATTTCTTAATTTGGCATAGTTAGGTTTGTCAGAAGTTGTCTTGAGAAGGACCTCCCTCTTCTACTGCATGCCAGTAATGTTGGCACATTCAAGCTCAATGCATACTGTGTATAGTTTTTATTTTACAAACCATGTTCAGGTTTTTTTGAATCTTCAAAGCAGCAGGAAAAGTTTTAGTACCCTTTCTCATATTTGTGACTATCTGGTCTCCTGCCCATTCCTTAGACTTCTTGCTTAGTTTGTGTTCTGATGTGCACGGTCAACTGTTTGACCATATAAGCAGGTGTGTGTGCCGATCCAAAAAACATCCAATCAACTGAATTTACTACAGGTGGACTTCAATTTAGCTGCAGAGACATCTCAAAGATGATCAGTGCAAGCAGGATTCACCTGAGCTCAATGTTAAGCTTCACGACAAAGGCTGTGAATACTTAGGTATGTGTTATTTTCCTTTTTTTATTTGTAATAAATTAACAAAACAATCAAATTAACTTTTTGAACATAGTCATTAAGGGGTGGTGTATATAGAATTTTGAGTAGAAAAATGAATTTAATCCATTTTGGAATAAGGATGAAACATAAGAAAAAGTGAACAAGTTCCTGGAAGCACTGTGCATTTCCTGGGCAAAGTTACAGTGAGTAGTAAGTTCGGCAGTTATAATGAATTCATTGGGCTGCTAGTGAAAACATTATCACCGCTTGCTGGCCCTCCCTCTTCACTGTGACAGATTTTTACATCAGTAGCAAATGTCCAGAGAGCAGCTCCGCTCCCTGAACAAAACCCCTCTGTGTCAGTATGCAGCTGCAGCTTCCGAGATGCCCTACTCTGAAGCGTGACCTCGCGTGGTGAAGGGGGGTGGGTGCTGCGGACTGCGGCCATCACACAGGGGTGCAGTCAGGATGCTGAGAACACTCTGCCGACTCACACTTGATGCACAAACTTTCTCGCACTGAAGCTTTTTTGTCCAAACGGATAGTTATCTTTACAGGCTTCAGTCAAACAAGCACAGGGAGCTGTGGAACTCGCTCCGACACCCCCTCCGTGTCACAGACCACCCCTCCCGCACTGCTTGGACTGTTCCATTCTGCATCAGAAAAAAATCTGATAGTTGCAGGAGAGTTCTTCATGTCAGGGACTGCTCAAGCCTCATCACAGAGAAGCTCCAGGATCACCTCAGGTAATACTTTATTTCTGTTTACATTTATTCTCAACACCTTGATCTGGTCCTCAATAGGTGTATTTTCATAGCAGATTATTGCTCCACAAGTGCTTATTATGTGTTTTATGTGAGAATGCATTTTTATGTCTGCATTTGTATTTGACAGAGATGAATTTTTAATTTAATTTTGAAATTATTAGATTATGTCGCGCCGTCATTTGATCCATTCCTAATATGTGTCATTCATTTCACAGAGAAGCAAATGGATAACAAAGAGGTAAACGATCCCCTGACAAGTGTAACATTAATTAAAGGTAAATCACCTCTTCCTATCTTTTATTCTGTTCAGATGGAGTGCTGGCATCTAAGTGTATGCCGTGTGGCATTGTTTTTCTCGACGCACCTGACACAGCATATCTGTCTGACTAGAGGAACAGGAGAGGAGAGGGAAGGGAAAAAAATCATGAGTCACACTTGGGAGCTTCTGTAGCTATTAGGGGCAGACTGCTGTCTGGAGAGCTTAAAGTGCCAGAGATTACTTTAATTTAAAGGCAGAGGTGTCAACAGTCTCACACCGAGGGGGCGCATCAGCTGACCGCCCATCGTCTATGACGCAGGCTATTGGACAAAGAATGTTGCAAGTTGTGTTCTGCCATGTGCAGGCAAACGACGGAGGGAATCAATTTTTCATGACGGCTGAATTTGTGACGCTTCGCCACACAGCATATAAGCAAACACAAAGCCCAACGCTGTCCCCGCGACAGCGGCCGTTCTCTGCACGGAATGAGGATGTGTCACAGATACTGCAACGTACACTGCGATTTACAGCTGTACATTAACATTTACCCTGGCACTCGGTCAAATCCAAATTTCACGGCAAGTGTATCCATTCATGACATGAAATCACCACATAGTGCAGGCATTCAGCAGGAACAGTGCTGAGCATCCTAGTCGGTGAAGGCGCCCTGTCACATTCACTGGAAAGGAAGCCAGCAGAGGGGAAAGGGAACATGATGGCTCTAGCCTTCAGCACTTGAGCTAAAAAAAGACTTTCTCCTACATTTTTTTTTTATATCCGTGGCACCACTAGAGGCAGTGCGAAGCCCGCTATCCCCAGCTTGTCACGGAAGTATTTTTACATGCAGACTAATTCCATCCCTGCTTTGTCAGGAGTCGGCGTCAAATGATCTCAGCTAATTGCTCTAATAGGTGTCCATACGTCAGACACCCTTCGCCTGACATTCTTGCCATGGCCTTGCTCCCTGGAGGACAGTCATCGTTTACATGATCTGATAAAAATACAAAACAAAAAAACAGACGATCCCACTCATAGGGAGGCCACTTAACGCTGCGACTCCCACCTCATACATATGCACAACCTCAGACACACACAAAGCATTGACCGCCCATCTCTTGTGTGGCACGCAGCAGGGCAGTCATGTGCTTGACTGGGAGGGCGCCACCCGCCTCCATCCGTCTGCGGGCGCCCAGGCTCCGTATATGAACGTGACGCATGCCCGCATCCATGTGCACTTGCGCGGCCTTGTTGCACACGGTGACATCACGCTGCTTAAAACGTACAAATGCAGCGTTTCACTGTGGCCACGGACCCTCTGATGTGACCATTTATGGCGCACATAGTTGGCCCCCGCGTCCCGCCACTTGTTTCCCCCTCTTGCCAAACGCTCTCTGCAGGATGAGGTCATTGGTTTTTATTCTGCGCCACGGCAGATTAGGGGATCACCATATTCACAGTGCGGGGCAAATGCCAAGTATTTATGGGGTTTGTTTCCACCACTGGGAAACACAACAGACCCTTGACAACCTTGGCCCCTTCTCGCTCTTTGTGCATTGTTTGTCTGTAACACGTTATCAGCAAACAGTTGTCGGAGATTGGCGTGTTGTGGCGTTAATAAGACACTTTGATGTAAAAGTTGGATGTAAAAAAAAGGTAGATAACGCAGCTGTGCCTATTTCGGGGTAGGCAATTAGTTTATGTAAGAGTCCCATTTAAATATCTTGGGAAATCATGTCGTACGACAGGCCTGGTTTGGGACTATATTTGAGGCGTAACTAATATGGTGAAAATTTTTGTAACTTTAACTGTTGTAACTTCTTTTTGTTTCAAGATTACATTTTGATGTCCCACCAAACACACCAGTATTCTGACTGTCATTAAGTTGAGAGCTTTTCTCCTCCGACTGCTGTCGATACTCAGCACTTTAAAGGGAGAAGTCTCATTATTTTTGCCTCGTCTTTGTCTTTGTCTATAGATGACCTGACCAAGTCCAACTTGGACTCCTCCAGTGATTCAGAAAAGATTATCCAGCACTTAAATGATGAACTTCAAGAAGCACAAGGGCTTGCAAATAGCGAAAAGCGCAAATGCATGGAGCTACAAGGTAAAACTCTCTCCATGGGATGCTGTCAAGCCAAACTTAAACATTTAACTCATGGACTTGCAGCTTAGGTTTTATGTGCACACTGTCTTCAAGTTTAATTCTAATCTATAATATTCATAAGTAAAGCACTTTTTCAAAAATTGCAATGATTTTCAAGTCATCTCATTTAGATTCAGCCAAATACAATTCGACTACACAGGAACATGGTACAAGCAATGAAATCCTATTTTTCAGGCATACTGGAGGAAGAGCGAAAAGAAAAGAAACATCAAGCTGATGAATCTGCAAAACAGATAAAGCTTCTTCAAGGTGTGTGTGTGTGTGTGTGTGTGTGTGTGTGTGTGTGTGTGTGTGTGTGTGTGTGTGTGTGTGTGTGTGTGTGTGTGTGTGTGTGTGTGTGTGTGTGTGTGTGTGTGTGTGTGTGTGTGTGTGTGTGTGTGTGTGTGTGTGAAAATCAAACATTGTGCCACGCTTCCTAACCACTGACCACTTCCTCATGGTTGAAACAGGCCAGCTGCAGCAGCTCCAGGGTGAAATAGGTGTTCTCAGGGGACAGCTAGATGCCTCCCCGGGTTTGCACGACGAGCTGCAGAGAGCACGCGATGAGACCAAGGCGCTAAACCGCGCCCTGGAGGCAGCTGCTGCTGAGCGGGATCGCGACGTCGCTGCTGTCCAGACGAACCTGTCAGCCGCCACCAAAGACTTGGAGCAGTGGCGTCAGACTGCCAACAAATATCAGCAGCAGATCAAGGACCTAGAACGTGATGTTCAACAGCAGAGCATCCAATGGCAGAAGACTGCAGAAATACAAGGTAGCGCGGCAGCAATGTTGGAAAATAGGTTGATTATATTTGTGCATTTGTTATGATTTCATTCACTTAAATTGCAAAAACATAAATGGAAACAAAAACACTGTTTTACTGATCAGGTCTGAATGTATCAAAATTAACTTTATGAGTTTAGATTCTCCTTTTTTCACATAATAGACTTGTTTATGCATCTGCATGTGACAAGAATACAATGCATCTGGCGTTCAATTCAAGATTTCACTTCACATGTGGGCCAAATTACACAGAGCATCTGCTTAGTTGCATTAAAGCCTCATTAATTTCACAGCCAGCGAGCTCCAGTCCATGCAGGTGGAGTGCAATGGTCTCCTGAAGGAGTGTTCTGCCCTGCGGTCGGAAAAACAAGACGTGGCCAATAAGCATCAGAAGGAAAAGAGCGGTCTGCAGAGCGAGTGTGCTTCTCTCAGGGCAGAGAAGGAGGACCTCCTCAAGACACAGCAGAGGGAGAAGGCCGGCCTGCAAGACGAGTGCACAAATCTGCGCTCAGGAAAAGAGGCAGCGCTGCTGAAACAGCAGCAGCTTGAGAAGGATCTTGCAAGGTCAGTGCTCGGCGTTTTATTGCTAAGAGCCCGGCCTGCACTCCCACCAGTGCGCTCACGCTGACTCACCGTGCATCAACACTTTCCAGTTCGTCTGATTCATTATTTCCCGAATTCTTCTGGGGATTTTTCATTTCTTTGTTTGTTTGTTTTTGATAGTCTGCGTTCCCAGAATGCTGAGCTGGGCGGCAGCGTGAAAGCCCTCGAAAGCTCCCAGGAGGAGCTGGAGAAGAGGCTGGCAGCCGTGCAGCTCCAGCACCAGCAGGATAACGGCAAGCTACAAACCCAACTGGATGAGGCTGACAGTCACAGCAAAGCCCTGGAAAGAGAGGTCATTCTTTAGCTCACGCACCTCGTTCACATGTCTGCCATTTACTGGTGCTGGCACTCCTTTATCTGGCTGCTGGGGAGAGACAGACATTAGACAAACTATATAAACATAGCTCCTCAAAATATTCAGCCAGGGCTCATTATATTTCACTTCCAACAGAAGACTGCATTCAATATTGCTAGTTCATAATTAAAAAGTGTAACTTGCAACTGTGAGTGACACTTCTGTTTATATCTTTTATGTAAAGTTGAAATTGTAAAAAAAAAATTAGTTATTTGTGCAAGTGTTTCAAGGGCAGGCTTTTAGGATTTTTTTTTTTAATGCCGTCCAAAGAGTTTTTGGCAATTGAAGAGACGGTTCACCCCAAATCATATTTCAATTTGATTGTAATGTGGCTTTTAATTGCCTATAGTACTGAAGTGTTGATTGTTTTCACTCTGTACAGAATGAAGATACCAAGGCGGAGCTGTCAGACCTGAAGGAAAAATATGAAAAGGCTGAGCAGGAAAAACAGGCATTAAGTGAGGAACTTGAGGACTGCAAGGCCAACATGAAGGACTTGGCGGAGAAAGGCACAAAGGTGAGCGCTGGTCTCGCAGTCAACCGCACAGAAGAGCCTTGCTTTCTGTTTAACAAGATCATTATTAATCGTTTGTTAATAATAAACGGAGATTTGTATTCGGTGGAATAAAAAAATGACGACTGAGGAAATGCATATCAGATTTAATTGGGGTAAAAACGACTCTTAGCTGTTTTTGCTCCGACGCATGAGCTCTGCTTTAAATAATGTGTATTGCACACATTTTATTTGTGAGCTTTCTGAGGCATTTCAAGTGGATCTTTCCCACGATTCACTGCGCGGTGGCTCTCGGCACACCTGCTACCCCGGCCTCATCCGCTGTCTTTTAGCTGTTTGTTTTGACAACCATGTGGGATTTGCACAGATGTAGCTCACCGACGCATAGTGTCGCCGAGGGGTTTAATCGAATAAACCCGCATCGGGTATGTCCCACTGCTGTTGACTGTACAGTTGTATAATATCCCTTCCCTTCTATAGACATCCCTATTGCTGCCTGTTCAAGCCATAGTCATCGGCCTTATCCTGGCTTTGCTGTATTGGTGCTTCGGCGCATTGTGGTAGTAAGGTACACGTTACTCCCGTCAAGTCAGCCTACATCTTCCATGCTCATCAGTGTCTCCTGGCCCATAGCATGATTTAATCTGGCTCTCTTTGATATTCTACATCGCCTCTTTCAAAGTGGAAAACAGGGGTGGCTCTAACCTCTCTAATCACACAGTTTCATCATCTGATATCTGTTTGTTGTGTCTGGGTGGCTAACGCTAATAACTGCATCTCCTTGGCTTGATTTTCTACCTTTGAGGGCTAACCCGCATCATTTCTGCATTGCATCGATCTTTATGGCAAAGCCCTGTGTCCCCGAAGCTTTGGCGATCTACTCGTGAGCGTTTGTGTGTCGATGACTCATCCCCGTTTCTCCACTGTTATTTATTCATTCTGGGTTTTTTTTTTCTTCTTTTCAGAAGCCATGGATGATCTGGGGCCCGGTGGTTGCAGTGGCTTTAACAGCTGTGACTGCTGCTGCGCTCCTCAGGACCTGAGAGCAACAAGCTCAAACACACACGCGCATACACACACACACACATACACGCAAACACAGTGAATCAAGATTCAAGAGCAAGGAGACAAAAAAAAGAATGCAGTTTCCTATCACGGACTGGCAGAAAAATGGCTTTGGTTAGGCGCTCCATAACGAGAAGTAACCGACGAGGCTTACATAATATCACGCAAACAGTCCAGTAAAAGCACACGTGCCCAGCTTCGAGCCATGCAATTGGTGTCCGTGCAGCCTCATTTGAAATGCACGTCGCGATGCGAAGCGTTCTTGAATCTTGATTTGAATTGTCTAGGTGTTTGTGGTCAGATGTCTCTGCACTCGGCCCCTCATCATATCTGCACTATTAATTAGGAGGGCTTAACACTGTTTAATTTTTAAGATGCTCTATTTTAGATTACAGAGAGGTTAATAAAAAGAATGTCAGTATTGTGTGCAAACAGGTATGTATGTCTTTTATGTGAAGGAAAATGAGTTGGACTACAATTTCTGTTTGTTATCATGGCTTGTAGCATTATTAATGAATGAATGTAAAGTCTATATACTAACATCTATCAGACAGCAAAGTTGAAATATATATGGTATGATAGATGGACCACATATAGAGTCTAAACTGACCAGACCTTGTGAAAAAGCCAGGATCGTGACAGACTTAAATGGGTTGCGTTTCTGCCAGAAACATCATGTGTTACTATTACTGACTGTAATATCTAATCTCAATGTAAACAAGGTTGTTTCATGACGTTTGAGAGATATATGATGGTTGTAATAATATTTAGAATTAAATAAGCGATCCTGTAAAAGAAAAAAAAGGAATTGAATCTCATTTGGATTATGAATATTCGACTTCTGTTTGTCCCTTTGACCAAACAAAAATGCCTGGTTTGTCAACAGGCTGCTGTACAGCTGCCAAAGCCCCCTTAAATTCACCCAAAATGCAACCATCATTAAAGTTTGAAGTTAAGATGTTACATTTTGCTCTGGGGAGCCAGAAGACACTGACCAAGTCAGGGAAAAGCAAGTTGTTTTAATGACGAAAGGAGAATGCAAGGAGAGTTGTTATGTTGTGCTCCTGATCACATCTTTTGAGACACAATTTGACCAAAGGGGGCCTATTTTACTTGCCTGCTTCCCGTTGGTTACTTATACCACGGCCCCTCCACAGGCTCTGACGCTTCTATAACCTGACAGAAAACCCCTTTGGTTGAAACGTCTTAATAAATGTCATTTGGAGCAACTGCATATGTGTGCCAACATATTTTTCAATTATTAGTGTTTTTGTCCCATAACTGTTGTTTTTGTTTGTGGGTGTTCACTCACCCCCTGTTCTGACATTGTTAAAAATTATAAATAAATCATAAACTAAATCTCATGGCCACCAAAGGCAAATGTCATAATTATCCAACAGTTGTTCTCTAGGATTTTAATTGGTATTTTGGTTTCGTGTATGCTATTATTATTCACCAGTACACTGATGTGCTGACGGTCAGAATGTCACATTTAAAAATGTCGGCAAAAACCTGTTGACAATTCTGCCTTGTGGCTCAGTGTCTTTTGACAATAAACGGTTAAAACACAAGTCTGACCCTCAGCAGCAGTCAAAGAGAATATGCAGCAAAGGAAAGGCAGTAAGAGGAATAACATTAAATCAGTTTTTGGTATTTTACAGACGTTGATTTAAGCTGACAGTTTGGAGCGCGCTGGTCTGCTTTTCTTTGGGAGAGATGTTTTCTGGGGAAAGCACCGTGTGCATGTGAGCTCTCCAGTGATGCATTTGGGAAAAGGGCACGTGTTTCCACAGAGTACGATGACACATTAAAATACAATTTAGGGGCACACGGAATAGACCTTACTACTCCCCTAGAGGTAGCTGGGATGCCTTTCAAACACCCACAATATAGAAAAAAGCCAATTAATTAGCTCTAGTTGATCGATTTTCTTTCAAAATTTTAGTTTTAATGGACAATGTGAGATTTGTTGGCCGTGATGATGCCATCCCAATTATTTCGCTCTGCTTGTTGTAAGCATTTGTATAGAGAAAAAAACTAATCCAATGCCCATTCATTGCAATGAGGCTGGCAGTTCATAGCAACATTTTATCATCTAAAAAGCTTCAGTAAAACCTCTCGCAGTGTAAAAGAAAACAGGATATAGTAAAGCGTGATCCCCTGCTTCCGCAGTACACAATTTACCTCCTGCATCAGTTAAATGCAGCTCTTTGCAGTCGTTTTATTCCTTTCTCCTGGAGTACATGGCTGATCACCGACGTTTATGCAAGTGCTTCACTGCTGCGGCCTGAACATCTGCTCGAAGATTACAGGGTTAAGCACTGGCTACAGTTCCACCCTGTAAGCTGGCCGACCACATGGTGGCAGGCCTTTGGAAATGGATCCAGCGTGTTTCTGCACAGGAAGCCTGTCTCTGCCCAGTCGCAACGAATCCGAGCTTCGTTCCCGGGGCGCCGCGTCGCACTGGCGTCCTCTCCCTGCAGGCTCAGCAGTGTCAGTGAGCTCTCCGAGGGACACCACGAGACAACCGTGACGACGCAGGCAGCTACCGTGGCACGGCACTGTGCTGTGCCATCACTCGGAGCGACCTGGGAAACCCGCTGCGGCGTGTAAACCGATTGGAAGCCGCGTATTTGTCAGATAGTAGACAAAATGTGAGAACTGTTCCCACCCAGGCCGAGCCGCTGCGGAGTTGTCGTGTCAATTTGTTCTGCCCCAGTTTGTATGTAGGTCATGTAGTGGACCAGAGATGCAGCAGAATGGCAGCTGCGTTACATGATATTTCACATTGGCCCTAATTTGCTATTGCTATTTAAAGTCCATTAACATCAGTGTGGCTGTTTATTTACAGTGCGGTGATGATGCCAGAATTTTGAATGACTTCACAATCTATGAATGCTTTAACATACTGTAGATCTTAGACGAGTGCCTTTCATGTGAAAAAGTTATTTGATTATATATATTAGATTCATACTAGCACGATTCAATTTGGAAAATCAATTTCCACACATGGCTCTTTGGTAAACGTATTTCTTATTAGACTCCCAATTCCTCTTAGGTTATGACATATTGTTTGTATTAGATTGTCTACTATTTCTTTACCCTTTACCCACAATCATATAGGTATTAGATGCCATGACACCCAGTGGTTTGTTGGGGGAGGGTGGTGATCCTCAGGTCAGGTCAGTGTTTTCAAAAATGTGCTGCAGTTTGCCTCCACCATGACACCCAGTGGTAAGGTTTGGACTCAACTAAAAGCAACGTACCAGAATTTAAAAATAAAAATAATAATAATAAAAAAAAAAAGTAGAAAAAGGATTTCAAATATCTTCAAAACTTTACACAATCTCACATATTCTCATTAAATATTTGTGGGGAAAAAATCATTCATTTTTGTGTTTCAAAAGTGGTGACTGCATGAGTCAGGACACACATACATGCAAATAAGTTAACTCTGTATATACAGCAACAATTTTGTTAACTTATTGCTAATAATAAAAAAAAAAGCATTTTCTCTGGATGTGTGCCAAGGGGAATTATCTTGCTGAAAGAACCAGTTTTGACCTTGACGGAACAGTGCACACGCAGAAGGGAGAATGTGGGTTGTAGGTGACTGTACACAGAGTGTCTCAAAAACTTTTTTCCCACAAAGTTAATTTCTTCATCAGCACATATGCCTTAGGCTTCTGTAATAGGAGCAGTACTGAGCACAGAACCATCCTTCAACCTTCAAGTTCAGGAACCTCTGTAGACTTTAAATTGTATATCTATCATAATAAACAAGAAATACTGGAATTCATCACTGTTCAATATTTTTTGTTAAATTGACTTTCCTTCATGGCCAAGTGTACAGTGTTAATATCTACTCCCTCCACAATATACAACACTTTTTTGGCGTGCACAACGACGGCAACTTCATGGCAACATTTGGCCTGCACGCTCACTTTAAAAGATCGACTGGATGATGTAGTGGCCTGGTTTCCTGAACAATGAGTAATAATCAATAAGTGCATCCAGAGCAAACACTGTGTTGCAAAGACTATCTGCACCCCATATGTTGTTTTTATTTTGGATTTCAGATATATATATATTAGTTCATTGTTATTGTTTCCAATCTTCCCTCTTCTGCAGCCTATCATTACCTGCAGATAAACAAAGTTCGAGCCGAGAAGACGGTTTCATGTATCCCTCTGTGATAACAGGAACCTAGAGGACAAAAAAACACATCTGAAATGTAAGTTGCTTCCTTTGTTTTTTGAGGAGATGGTATGTTTCATGGCATGGTAGGGAACTTGTTTTTCATGGATGTAGGACAATGATTTTACAACTCCCCGAAATGTTAATGTACACACATGTAGCTCATACGATGCCGGCGTATTCATTTCTTTGTGTGTTTTTAGAGATGAGCCATGGCAGCTGATCTTGACGTTGTCAATCTGTTTATCATTGCTGGGGGAACTCTGGCTATTCCCATCTTGGCGTTTGTTGCATCCGTCATCCTTTGGCCGTCCGCGCTTATTAAAGTGTACCACTGGTAAGGTCAAAAGGTTTAAAACTTCTTATGGTTATTTATTGTGAGAAATAATGTAATGTACTATACTGATGCTAATAAAGCATCAGGTCAGTTTCCTCCTTGGCAAGTCGGAAAAGCACGTCTAATAACCTTAGATGACTGTACATTTAATTATCAACACATCCATTCAACTGTTTCCTCCCCAGAATGATCTTTTTGGTATACAGAAATGCATAGAAGACAGAAGACATTGCTTATCTGGTTGTAGAGGTCCTGGATTTATAGGATAAACTTGGAATTTAACAAAATGAATAATCTGTACACAAAAATCTTCAAAAAATTATCTTTAATTACGAAGCTTTTTACCGTGACTCATTTATGAATCATTCCTGATGCGGGTGTATGGCTGAAAGCTAGTAATTGAAGATATTTTTGAGTTGATTGGAGTGTGCAGATTCTTTGTATTGTTTTCATCCAGAAATGTATACAAATGATGAGATACAATTATTACTATGAACATGAAAGGCATATGAAGGCATTTTTAGACATTTCTGATGAGGTAAACTGTGGTTTTTCCATATATCCAACCTGTAGCCTAAACAGTAGAGCTGTGCAGTCTGACTTCATACAATGCTGACATGTGCTCCCTGTAGGTACTGGAGGAGGACTCTGGGCCTTCAGGTGCGCTATGCAGACTGTGGAGGGTATCGCTTCTGTTATGCCTACAGAGGAAAGGCCGGGATGAGGCCCTCAATTTTAATGCTGCACGGCTTCTCCGCTCATAAAGACGCATGGCTCACTGTTGTCAAGGTACATCAGCATGTTCTGCTGTTTGAAATGGAAAGATGCCATGAAAAAATTTCAAGTGTCCAAAATGTGTTTTAACAAAAATCTCAAAAGTTCTCTTGCAACAGTTGTGAAATTTTCAAATTTCAATTTATATGTACTCTCATGTTTTGACCAAGTATCTACCGAAGCATCTGCACATTTTGTGTGTGGACATGCCCGGCCACGAGGGAACAACACGCACCAACACAGACGATTACTCCATCAAGGGACAGGTCAAGAGGATTCACCAGGTGAACTGCTCGCAGCCAAAACAATGAAGCATGCGCTTACCGATTTGCACATGAACTATTTCACAGAACAATAGTTTCTGTTCCCTGTCCTCAGTTTGTGGAAGCCATTCGCTTAAACAGGAAACCTTTTCACCTCGTTGGAACCTCAATGGGAGGAAACGTGGCCGGAGTTTACGCGGCCTGCTACCCCTCAGAGATCTGTAGCATGACTCTCATCTGTCCAGACGGTCAGTCAGTAAGTCTGCGCATGCGTGTGTGAGTGTAAGCAAAACAAAAGACAAAGCCTCCGACTTCTCCTGTGCAAGACATGGAAGACAGAGTTGCATTATGGGAAATATAGAACACAGCAATGTGGCCAAGCCTGCATGGAGATTTGTGTTTTTGCTGCTTTAACTATTTTATTGTTATGTTCCACATTACATTCACAGAGTTATATTTCTGTGGATTTAATTTTTGAAAATCTCCAAATCTTTTATAGTGCAAAAGAGCAGAATTTTTTTTCATATGTGTTAATTACAATGCTATATTGCAGGAATAAGACACCCACAGGAGACCAAGTTTGACAATCAACTGCAGGACCTGATACACAGCAATTATACACTAAACATCCCGCTGATCCCCACTACACCCGAGGAGATGGAGGACATGTTCAGACTTTGTTCTCACGTTCGCTTTAAAATTCCTCAGCAGGTCTGGACTGCACACGCTTTAAATTTCATTGTGTGTTCACTCACGTAACAATGGGCCTGCTGCATCAATGGACTTGTTTACAGTCGCCGCGCTTTGCCAGTGTCTAAACATTTGCTCTTCCTGTTTAGATTCTACAGGGGCTTGTAGATGTGCGGCAGCCTCACAACACATTTTACCAAGAAGGTTGGTTCAGCTGGATGTATAGCTTTGAGGATATGTAACAGAAATGTGCAATGCACATGACGTAATTCACACTTTCCCCACTTTGTCAAGCAGTATTTATGGAGATTTTTACCGAGAACTCAAGATATGCCTTACAAGAGCACTTACATCTGATCACGGCACCCCTGCAAGTGATATGGGGAAAACAGGATCAGGTAGCGTATCATGAATTTCTAATATAAGAGCTTAAATACACAAGCCATTGATTGTCGGCAGGCAAAGTAAATACAAACCACAGGTGGGAACTCAAAGTTGCCTGTCAGGTTCTGTTCTTGTCCATCAAAACACAAAACTGCATATTGACACTGACATGATAATTGTCTGCTGTTTGCTCAGGTGGTGGACGTGTCCGGTGCCTCCGTCATTGCAGGCGTGCTGCCTGGATGCAAAGTGGACCTACTGGAGAACTGCGGCCACTCTGTGGCGATGGAAAAGCCCTGCAGGACAGCCAGGCTGATCCTGGAGTTCATCATCTCACAGCAAGACGCCAGGGGCGGCGCAAAGAAGTCATCCTGAGCTAAAGAACACGAACACGAGTCACTCCTGTCCACTTGCAACGCTTCTCGTGCTACTCGTTTGTGACATACGTTTGCATTCATTTATCCAAGCTTTACTCGCGTTGCATAAAATTGCATTAAAACTGAGAGAAAATGCCCGTGTTTGGGGGGGGGAATGACTCGCTCCTATTTTGTCAGTGGCATTTGAAGAATTCCAATAAAAGCTCTGTGCGTGAACGTGAGAGTGAGTGTGTTCAGATGTGTGACTAAATTCATGCAGTGGATGCCTGCAGCAGGACCTCCTCCCCTCCTTCGCCCTTCGTATGCGCAGTTTTGCAGCAGCCAAGCTCTACACAACTGTCCGATGCGAGCAGCGGCAAACACAACATCCTGGCCAGCCGCACCGCTAAATGCTAACGTAAGGACGCTGTACTTTTGGACCAAATAGCGGGCGAGGCGGTAAGAAATCTAGGTACGGGGTTTTTCTTTGAAAGAATGTGTGCGTTAGTTGCAGGCAGGCTCTTCAAAAGCCGGCGTTAATAGTGGTTGTGAATGGCTCAGCTAGCAACGTACCGTACGTGAACGTCAGCTGCACTTGCGCTGCGGCTAACAGTTAGCCAGCAGGGTGTCCGTCCAGGACTCGCTTTGTATTCAATGCTGCACTACTCACAACCCCCAAGATGGGGATATAAATGATTGGTATAGAGCGTCGCCGACTTTTCAGGATACATTATATTAGTTTTTGCATAACGCAACGTGCATGCTGGCTTAAATATCTTGGCAAAGTAGGTCGGCACTTTTGACACCATCTCTGTTCAGTAAAAACGTTATTCAGAGGCTAGCATACGAGGATGCATTAGCCTTGTTGTTGCTTTACACCACCTGAGTAACGCTACACACACTGAGTTTTCGCGGAATTTCATTTTCATGTTGTGGCATCTGGGTTACCGAAGTAGTATCAAAGTGCGAAGCTGTTGACC
The DNA here is from genome assembly GCA_009823395.1 of Thamnaconus septentrionalis. Taxonomy (NCBI): domain Eukaryota; kingdom Metazoa; phylum Chordata; class Actinopteri; order Tetraodontiformes; family Monacanthidae; genus Thamnaconus; species Thamnaconus septentrionalis. The sequence goes on along the minus strand of CM020512.1, from coordinate 13,982,188 downwards.
AAACAACTTTCCTGTAGCTGCAGCCCTCTGTGTGTTTGCGGGCAAAATTAGTTAGCTACGTGACGTGAACACACGGTAGAGATGTTGAGATGTAATTGTGTGTTGTCCGTATCCCAAATGCTGTGTTCTCATTTTTTGGAGTTCAAATCGTGAGCCGCACGGAACGCGACTGCGGCATTTGAGTCTCTCAATGTTTATTCAGATGACGCTGGTGTTCTATCAGTTAAGTTATTTATTCAGTGTCTGCTCCAGTGCGCTCATACTGAAACCAATTCCGTATGTTGTGATCAGTGAGGTTTTTTTTTTCTTCGAAATGTTGCTCATTGTGGTAACAGTCAGGCAGAGAATAATTAAACTGGATATATTTGTGTTTTATTTGTTTTAGGTAAAGTTTGAATAAATCACTATTTGGACTACTCCCCCTCTTGCTCTACAAATGGATAATGGAGACTGGGGCCATAGGGTAAGAGATGGAAGCCACTTTTGTTTTTCTAACTCTCAAGTCTTGATGTCGCTATTGTTAATTACACCAAACACCTAAAACGAGTTCAAACTAGAACATTATTACTGCGGCCAATGACTATTTCTGTAGAGAATTTCCCATGTTTTATCTTTGATTAGATGAGTGGAGAGTAGTTGGTGTATGCACCACAGACTAACTGCAGAGATCGTTTAACTTTTGTAATTTTATAAATTATTAAATGGATACAGAACGAAAGAACAAACGTATTACAATAATCTGGAAACACAGTCTGACTCCACTTTCCAGGTATGAATCCCACATGATGATAGCCATAAAACAACTCGTGGCCATGCTGTCACATATTTTTAAAGGAATTTTTCTACAAATCGAAAATGAAACAAAGGGATAGGTTTATTATCTATAAAACTGTACTGAGCCACTATATTTAACACATTAGCGGCACGAACAGTTCCCTTAGACCTCCATTCATTCAGCACCAGTCAGTAAACTGCTGCCAGTTCAGATACCTGGAGCTTTTCTGACAGTTCTTTCCATGTATCATTCTAATTCTTTTCTTGGCCTTTTTTGCCTTAGATGAGCACTCCTGTTACCTTGAACGTGGGAGGCCACCTTTACACCACCAGCTTATCTACCCTGCAGCGCTATCCAGACTCCATGTTGGGTGCAATGTTCCGGGGAGATTTCCCCACGACTCGTGACTCCCAGGGGAATTATTTCATTGACCGAGACGGAACACTCTTCAGGTACATTCTAAACTTCCTGCGGACGTCTGAGCTTACTCTCCCTGTGGACTTTACGGAGACAGAGCTCCTGAGGAAAGAGGCCGATTTCTACCAGATTGAGCCTCTGATCCAGTGCCTTAACGATCCCAAGCCACTGTACCCACCAGACATCTTTGAGGAAGTCGTGGAACTCTCCAGCACGAGGAAGCTGTCTAAATATTCAAACCCTGTGGCTGTAATCATTACACAGTTAACCATAACGACAAAAGTCCATGGCCTTCTCGAAGGCATCTCGAACAACTTCACAAAATGGAACAAACACATGATGGACACCAGAGACTGCCAGGTGTCATTCACCTTTGGACCATGTGACTACCATCAGGAAGTGTCCCTCAGGGTTCACCTCATGGACTACATAATGAAGCAGGGCTTCACCATCCGCAACACGCGTGTGCACCACATGAGCGAGCGTGCCAATGAGAACACAGTGGAGCATCACTGGACATTCTGCAGGCCAGCACACAAAGTGGAAGACTGAGTCATTACCGGTTGATCTTGCTGCTGCTATCGCTTGTTTTGTCTTTCCATGATGCAAATCATGGTTTAAAAAAAGGCACAAAAAAAAGAATCTGAAACTTGACCTTATGTTAATGTAGTATTATCATGGAGAATGTTATCCTTTGAGACTAAATCCAGACTGCATAGAACAAGGAACATTGTCGGGATTATGTTATCCACTTCTGGCTGTTTTTATTTCAGCAAAAGATTTTTTTTTTTTTTATTTGTTCCACCACTTTAAAAATTACATTTCTTGAAAAGTAGATATACTGTTTATAATGCCAGCAAAGAAAACAGATTCTGTATGAAACAGAAATAGCCTACAACAGTTCTTCATTACACCTTAATTGAACTACAAAACTCACTTCAAAGAACTAAGGTTCTTGTTTGCAAACAGCAGTGAAGACATACCAAGATCTTTGTGTCTTGGGGATTATGAATTTATTCTGTATGATGGTACCACGCAGTCAAGATTCATCTCCATGATTTGGGATGGGAAAAAAAACAAACTAAACTGAACATTTTTATCCATCCCAGGTTGTCTGGTTGTGTTTTTCTCAAAAACAAAATGAATGGCCCAGCCTCTTCGTGTTGAATTTACAGTAGATTTTATAGTTATACCCTTTCAGGCCCTTCTATGATACCATTAAAAAAAACAAAAACCAGGCTTTGTTGCATGTCTCTGTGCTTCTATGTGTGATATGTGTATTTGTTATTCGGCTTGTTTACTGTTACTCATTAGTGCTTATATCAACGGTCATCCAAACCAAAATAAACTTGATTGTGTATTTGTGTTCATTAGTTTTTTTTCTGACTGATTTTTTTCCTTCTCGCTTTTGCCCATGTTAAATATTTAATATAATTTTTAAATATAGCATTTGTAAAATTAAACATTTGCTGTCAGATCAGACATACACGTTTCATTAAATAGAAAGAAATTGTGTAGGCATAATTTATTCTTACCCAATAAGATAAACTGGGGGGGAAAAAAAAACATTTTAAACATTTCTTTCATAGATTGGTCTCTAGAACGTGGGAAAGACATCAAAATGTTGTCGCTACAAGCAGTTTCGTTCTTGTGCGCTACCAAAGCCCTGTGGAACCACTGACCTGTAACACTACTGTAGTATTAATAGAAGCAAGAGAACATACATTATTGAATCAGGTTAGCAGGCCAAACCAAAGTTTATCTCTCTCTCTCTCTTTTTTTTTTTTATTTTTATAAAACGGTGTAGCAAATGCAAATAAGGAAATTGCTCCGTGGCTAATATTCATTTTGTGGTTTCAGCTATTTCGACCGACGGGATTCCTGGTCAGTTTAATTTCTAGAATGGCAGTCCTTCAATTTCTCCAACGTATAAACTAATAACATGCTTGTTTGGTTGGAATTAGAGGGAAGGTCGGGACAGAGGCAATCCGGATGTACGGGCTACTTTTTGTGCGCTGCTTTATTCACGCCGGGCTGCCCATGTGTCCGCCTCAAACAAGAGTTCCGCATTTTGTTTCCTACTACGGGTTACCAAACGTACACAACCTTGTGCAGTCAAAAGGACACGCGGAAAGTAGTGTATGTAAAACGCCCACGCTTTCCTTGAATTGAGCCTTTCAAAGTCTTTTAAAGCGGATTTTCACTTAATCTCGAACGGACGCAACGTTGGCTATAATGCTTCACCGGAGTGACAAAGTTCGTTATTTACTGAGCCTTGTTCCGGGTAAACGTCGGCTCGGCATATACAGGTTCCTTCCTGTCTTCTTTTGCATCGGTGGCGTCATGGAGTGGATCATGATCAACGTGAGAATCGGACAGGAAACATTTTGTGAGTATGAGTCAACGGAATAGTGTATTAGCTTCTCGCTAATGTTAGCATTCCTACCCAGTCTATGCGTAATGCTTGCGGACAGACAATATGTTATATTAAACCTGTTATAGAAGTAAAGTGTTAGCTGTATGTTATTCCTAAATAACTACTGATCAGCTACAATAACGTCAATCCTATCTGGGACTCAAATTCAGACCTTCCTATTCTGCACAAACCAGATTGCAGTGGTAGACTGTTAAAAACTCAGCTTTTCCACCAGCATTTTCCCTAAAACTTTTTGATTTGTCATTTGGTTTCTCAAACCTTATTTGCAGCTGCAAAAGTAAAGCAGTAGGCACCAGTGATTTAATGCAAACAAGGCTGACAAGCCAGGGGAAATGAATGAGAAGAGTTGACGTTGGCTTAGTTACAGGTGAGCTTTTTGTAAAAATGTTTTTGTCTTTCCAGATGATGTGTACCGAAGGAAAAAGTCTGAACGACAGTACCAGGCGATGATTGCAGATGATTTGATAGACCTCAAAGAGCCTGCATCCAAGTGAGAGGCAGGTCTTAATTTAGTGTGGACTATGTGAGAACACCAGCAGGACATTACAGATGGTTTAATACTTTGTACCAAGCGCACATCCAAGTCAGCCGTGGGATGGATTTTCTGAGGACTTTGTGTGCGTCACCTACAAACACATTCTTGGAGTACTACCTCTACGTCCATCGCCAAAAGGCTCTGTCAATGTCATTGGCTGTGACGGGTGAACAGCAGTTTCATCACAGCGAAGAATGTCATTAAGGAGAACGTCAAGAGTAGATTCCAATATGCAGGCTTTATTGTTAGTAGGATTTTGAGTTTGAGAAACAGAGTTGGAGTCAAATTACTGGTTGTGATGTTAAAAAATGCCAAGAATTTGTCTCATTAAAATCTCAACACAATAATCTATCATGCATGTACTTAAATGTGTTAAAAATGATTGTTTATATAGTGTGGATGTGTTTGGTACAGACACATAACATTATGTATGAACAAAAATCTTAATATTTATTGTTTGAGCTGTACTGAATATTTGCGTCCATAAAATATGATTTAAGAACTATTTCAAGTGTTGTCTTTGTGACTCATCTTCAGCTTTAATATCATACAGACCCCATTCTATTCTTGAATGCTGACCTATTCCCTTGTTTACCCCAATATAAAACTTGCTGTGGTCATTTCAGTACCATCCCACAGGGAGGGAATGCAGACAGATAAAGCTGTTGGGGTAGTCCCCCAGCCTTATTGGATTCCCGTCCAGTCTCACTTGATCCATGTTGGGTCTGATGTAGTAGCTGCTGTTACCTTTGCAGAATGTCTGATCTGTTATCGATGATATCTTGTTGTTCTGCAGAAAAGACAAGACGAGAAGACAACGTCAAAAAAGATTTCTCGTGTTTGCTTTGAACTGAATAGTTGTGCTGATTGCACTCAAAGGTAAGTAAGCTCACATGCAGGTGCACAACATAAAGAGACTCGGGCAGTAGGGGCACTGCCGTCAGCTCATTGTTTCCAAGGTAGAGGTATGCCAGTCTCGTAAGTTTCTGAAAGAAGGGGCCACATGAAGGTGTTATTCGGTATGCTGAATAAAAACACTGAAAGATGTGACGTGAAACCTGAGTATGAAATGAACTCACTTTGAAAGCGTTTGCCTTCACACCCTGCGTTCTTAGCTTGTTGAAATTGACGTTGAGCATTACTAGTTTGGTGGGCAGCATAGAAAGTTTAGTCAGTCGGTTCTCGGCGAGAATCAGCTCTTCAAGATTGGGAAGTTTCGAAAAGGCCCCGTCTTCAATCTCAGAGATGAGATTCCCAGTCAGGTCAATTCTCCGTAACGTTTCTGGGTGGATCACAAAACTGAGTTTAACTTGTGACTTTCCCTGAACAGATCAGTCAGTGGCTGAAATTAGACTTTATTTACCCATGTCTGCGAAGTCTTTGTTTCGTATTTTTTTGATTTTGTTGAAACGTGCATAGAGATACCCAGTTTCCTTTGGGAGTGTTGGGACATTCGTTATATCAGGCGTCAACTCCTCACAGTAAACTGATCCGCTGAGGCAAACACACAGCAGACATGTTGGGAGCTCTGAAAAGATCACAAACGTGTGTTACCTCCTCGTTTCACCTTTAAAATTATTAAACTAATTTGATCCAAAGAATGTATCCGAGCAGCCCTAAAATGCATCACAAGCAGGTTAGGTGGGGAAACTTACACGTCCCCTTTCTTACATAATCTTGGCTGCAGTTAGATTCGCAAAAAATGTGGAAGAAAACCCTAGTGACTGTTGCATAATCGGGTTTGAGACTGTTGTTAAAAATGTGAAAAATGACCCCACCATGATCTTGCGTGGATCTGGAAGTGTCAGTGTCCGCATCATGAAGGACATCATAGTCTGAGAACTGGGCAACGTCCTTCTACAGGTGATAAGAAGTCACAAGTAATCCCTTCTCACTTGAGACAACAATGCAACACATACCTCTGAAAATTTAAAATAAGAAAGAATATTTCAAATTTACCTCAGGTTTCCATACTTCCAAGTATTCGTTATCTTCTGCAGAAAATTGTATCCAACAGAGCACGATGAATGTAGTAAACAAATTCCTTAAGCGCATCATTTTGTCCCCTTAGCTGTTGGTAGAAGAAGACAGTGTCTGCTAGACTGAAGGCAGGAAAATTTTCCGTCCAGTTTCTTAAGCTGCCAGTATACAGCAGGAGTAAAAAAACAGATCAAATTTTAACTCCATCCATGCTGTTTGTGATGCTGTCAGCAGTCAGACCGATTCTGAGGACGAAACTGTGCATGAGGAAAGTTCCTAATTGTTTACATCACCTAATGAAACCAAAGTGACAAGTATAGCATTAATATACTGTATAGTGGAAACAGACACTACAAAACTGCTCCTGAACTCCAACAAAAACACTTTGACAAAATGATGAAAATCCAGTGTGTTGTGGAAGAAGCCCACAGAGTGAATTAGATGTGAAGCAAAAATTAGTAAAGGAAACATATGAGTAGGAAAAACATTTTAGGATGTCATTCATTCTATTTTAAACTTCAGCTTTAACACTAACCTTGAGGACAGTTAAGATTGTCCTCTGTCTCTTTGGGAGAGTGGTGTTTCTGCAGAGGAGGTGAATGTAACTCAAAGTGAAGCCATCTGATACTTTTCCTGTTCCTTTTTTCGCCCCAGCCAGGTCTTTCACAAGCTGTGCTGATTCATAATACAGCTATTCCTCTGTACTTTACTTCAGCTGAAGATGTTACATCAACAAAAAGCACTTGATTTGCAAAATAAAAACAAATCATTAAGTGTATGCTTTAATATTACAAGAGCTATACAACATTCGATAATTTTTACTGTAGCATTTATTAATGAACAATTGGAGAAAGCGTTGGTTTCATTTACTCCACTGCTGCAGTGTCCTTAAGTGTTGACAGCGGCAAAAACCTTTTTGAAGCCGATTATCATTAACCTTTGACCCTGCTCCACAGGAAACACAGTAAAAGGAGCTGGTGCAGGTGCCCTGGCAGGTGCTTTAGGACCCTGGGGCAAAGTCTATAAAAGGGGAGGGAAAGTCATTTGGGCCTTTCCTTCTTCCTGCAGTGAAACCATGAAACAAGCCTGACAGTATCTGTGAGAGATGCTGGTGGAGCTAGTGCAAAAAAGTGACCCTGTGTCTGCAAGGATTCTTTTTAATTAGTGTGACAGAAGTTAACCATTGAACTGGAAAGTACTTCTCTTTTGTAGTTTTTGTTTGAAGTTGTGAATCAATATTAGCATTATTGTCTGTGACCATGTTTGGCAAAGGCTGTGGAGTTGAAGTGATTGCCCAGGATATGGTTTCTATTTAGAATTTTTTGTATATTTCAGTACACAAGCAGTTCTAACTATTTCCTACTTCACCTTGTATGTGTGCAATTAAATATTTTTCTGCACTATTCTTATATACAAAATGGCACTCATTACTTTTCTTTTTGAATTTCTGAAAAGGCTAAATTAGGAGCAGGGTTCCATGCTCAATCTGTAATTTTCATTATGCTGCTGGTGATGTTTTTTTTAAACCCTTGAAAGAATTTAACACGACATTGAGTTTATTTATGATTCACAACACAATTTGACATTTGTATGTGCAACAATTATCTGACAGTGCAGTCCATGCATGTGCTGACTGAGTTTTGCAGATTTATGATTAACTATTTAGAGCGGACAATAGTTTTATTTTCTGCACCTGTAGTCTCCACCCTACTTCCTGGTTTTAAGAGTCGTGTGTCGTAAATAAAAATGTCTGTCTACTACCACCTGACTGTGTATTTGCTGCTCAGTAAAGTGCGGAACAAACGTCTCGCAAGTTATCTATCCAAACGGAGTATTATTTACTTATTTATTTATTTATTTATTTATTATTGTTAATGCAATCAAAGCAGTTTCAATGTTTGAGTACATGTCGAACTGGGTTGTCCACCACAACCCCCGGTGACAAAAGTATCGACTTAATTTTCCTTTGATAACCCAATATGACGTCCACGTAAAAGCAGCGAAGACATTTACATTTACACATTTGTAGGTTTTGAATTTAAAGAAGAAGAGAGAAAAAAACGATCACGCCTTATTCTGGACAATACAATCTATGACAATCAGTTGGTATGGTCCTTTCCTACCACAAAACATGATGCATGCGTGCAATTTATATGTGTTCTTGTAAAGCTGAATTGTATATTCACTATAAAATTGAATTTAGCACCGTAGCAGTAGCCACGTTATGTAAGGCAGATGTGTGATGATAAAGGAGGAAACACAAGTGCCTATGCAACGGAAGTGGTACTGCCCTGAGCGCTGAGCAAGACTGAGGACGGAGGCTCAATCGTGCAGAGACAAAAAAGGCAAAGAATCACAGTCGCCAATATTGTAAGTTACGATCTTATTCACAAATAGCGAAGTTGTACTAAATCTCCATTCGTTGCGAGCAGTTCGAGCGGGCAGATCCGTCGCGTCTTATTGAATCCCGTTGAGAAGCCGTCGAGCTAACGGAGCGAGCGAGGTGGATTTGTGAAAGGCTAGCTGGCTGTTAGCTCCGCGGCTAACGCAACATAACGGTACGACTAGCGGCTCGACAAGAAAGCTAACCGACGCTCGGATTCCATGACACTTTGTTCTGACAGGCTCGTCATCCAGGGCGGGCCGTGTTACCGCGTCTGAAAATGAATTAAAATCCACAACTAATGAATAAATACCACTGCACCATACGCTGTTTTTGACTAGAATGTAGCGATTCTTCTTCCTCGCCGCGCCCCGCGTTGGCAAAATCGTGTTATTTAAAAAAAAAAAAAAAAAAAAAAAAAAACCCAAAGGCAATCAAAGCTACGGCTGGCCTAGCTGCTCACCGATGCAGTTAGATAGCGTCGGCGGCACATTACACGACGATAGCCGGCTAAAATCACCGCCCAATCCCGTCATTTTGCTCCCATTGGGTAGTAGGACCCTTATTTAATGGTGGGTGACCGTCAACGCTCGTTTTTAATTCCACGTGAAAAACGAATCGCACCAACCCCGCTAGCGTTCGTGTGTCATCGCGCTAGCGCCTCTCCTTATTTCGAGGGAGGACATTAATACCCCGAGCGAGAATGCTACGGCTGCTATAGCGAGTGCCAGGCCGAATATAAAACGAATCGGCGAGACCTTGGCGCTTGCCGCATGCTTATGTTGGCTTGTGAAACATTCTTGTGAAAATTTTAGAGGTTTAATACGGTCGCGCTGAGCCTTTCCCCCCCACTAGAACGACGTGTACATTGTGGTGGGAGAATGAAACGGCCGAGCTAACAACCTTAGCCAGCGATGTGTACGGATGACCCACTTGCGGAGGCCCTGTTCGCATCGATTTTTTTTCCGCCGTGTAAAATCCAGCGGTTTGTTCACTAGCTCGATTTTATAAAAATCAGTTTTAACGACAGCAATAAAAAAAAAAAAACATTTAATTTTTTTTTTAATAAAAAAAAAAAAAAAAATGTGGTCATTTCACAGTGCGGTGGCTTTGCAACATGGCGTCCGGCGCGTGTATTAATGTAACGAGTTACGCATAGAATGTCACACACGGTGTCGTATCTTCTGCTTCCCCATCAGACTTAAAATGGATAAGAACGACCTGGTACAGAAGGCTAAGCTTGCCGAGCAGGCTGAGCGCTACGACGACATGGCCGCGGCCATGAAGTCGGTGACGGAGCAAGGTGCGGAGCTGTCAAACGAGGAGCGCAACCTCCTCTCCGTCGCCTACAAGAACGTGGTGGGCGCCCGCCGCTCGTCCTGGCGCGTCATCTCCAGCATCGAGCAGAAGACCGAGGGGAACGACAAGAAACAGCAGATGGCCCGCGAATACCGGGAGAAGATCGAGGCCGAGCTGCAGGATATCTGCCATGATGTGCTTGTGAGTTTTTCGATGTTTCTATAAAAAAATAAAAATAAATAATTTCGTGAATGTAGTGATTTTCACTATGACGCTTCTCAACGCCCTCTCTTCTTTTTCCAGGGCCTACTTGACAACTTTCTCATCACCAACGCCAGTGCTGCTGAAAGCAAGGTGTTCTACCTGAAAATGAAAGGCGACTATTACAGATACCTGTCTGAGGTCGCATCAGGTGACGCCAAGAAGGGTAAGGAATATTCAACATTTCCCGCTACTTGAAAGGCTATAGCCGCTCAAATTATTTCTAGCCAGCCGAACGTCCCGTCCTGTGGAAAGCGGCTGCATTTTTAGCGTTGTTTCCGGCAGCCAGTGGCATTTTCGCCAAAGACGGAAGCCCAACGACATGGAGAAAGCCACCCCCTCTGATGTGCAGATGGCAGACCACCTGCTCTTAAAAAGCAAACGAACGTCCCTCTGGAATCTGTGGGGACTCAATCTAAGCCGGGAGAGTAAATAATGGACTAACGTCCAAGTTAGACACAAGCGTGATTACAAACCATCCCCTAGTGGGGCACCACATTTGCATAAAATGTAGAATTAAATTAGCCTCTTCATTTAAAAAAAAAAAATTAAAATAAGCAATGATAATCAGAGCTGTTTTAAAACGCATGACTGCATTGTGTTGTTCCTTTTCCCTCTTTATGAATACAGATACAGTGGAAAACTCCCAGCAGGCATACCAGCAAGCTTTTGATATTAGCAAAGGGGAGATGCAGCCAACACACCCCATCCGGCTTGGTCTGGCTCTCAACTTCTCCGTCTTCTTTTATGAAATCCTCAACAACCCGGACAAGGCCTGTTCCCTGGCTAAGACGGTACGCCCTGAGCTCAAGATGACATTAGTTACAGGTTCAAGCTAAATGCAACGGAGGAATTCTTCCTTATTTGACTAGTTGGTTCTGTGAATGTCCCGAAACCGTATGCAGTTTAAACACGCAGGTCTGTATTTTGCATTTCAGGCATTTGATGAAGCCATTGCCGAACTTGACACTTTGAACGAGGATTCCTACAAAGACAGCACCCTGATCATGCAGCTACTAAGGGACAACCTCACTGTGAGTTTTTTTCGCGCCTTGCACTGGTCACCGCTGACTATGCCTGCTCCCCTTGTGCTGCCACGTGTACTCACTGCCTCTCTCTGTTTGCAGCTGTGGACATCGGAAAACCAGGCAGATGAGGGGGAGACTGGTGACGGGGAGAACTAATGGAATTGCACTGTTAATCCACCTACACTCTTATCTTAAACACAGACAGCTTATATACATCCCCCTCCACTCCATCAGCTCCTCCCACTTCTGTATGACAAGCAGCCTGAATTGCTCCTGACCAACTAGTTTACCCCTCTCAATTCACTGTGAGGTGACAGGGTAATTTTCAGTTAGCAGATTCAGTCACTTTGTGGAAAATGTCGTATTGATTAGTGAGTCCATGTTGCTGTTGGTTTTCTTTTTTTTCTTTTTTTTTTGGTTTTTGTTTTGGGTTTTTTTTGTTCTTTTTTTGTCAGCCTTGTGCGAATGTCTGTGTGTAGTGAATGAACAAGTGTGAGAGACTGTTCGTATGGTCTTGGGTGGGGGGAGGGAGGGAGGGAAGGGGTGGGTGTTGTGAATTGTAATCGTCCTTCCAAATTCCCTTTGTCCCGGCTAGTTTGTTGTGCATTTTTTCATCCTCCCCGCTTCTTTTCTTTTCTTTTCTTTTTTTTTTTGTTACTTTCTTGTATGTGATTCCTCATAATATTTACAGGCTTTATTATATGGTAATTAAACTGGCAGGCGATACATCCACCCAACACTGTGATGGTAGGCGATCCATTTGCTTCACAGCCCAGAGCAGTCCCTGTGTTTGAATTTGCAGAAAAGTACAATCCTGTAATTCCATCAACTGTAATTCCACCAACTGCAATTCTGCTGTGTGCTCATACAGAAAGGAGGCAGGCCGTATTGTGACACTGACATCTTGGTGTAATGCTCCTCGACCATGTTCACATAATCACTGTTTCCAAGTTTTAAGGGAACCTAAATTGCCATCTTAGATTTGATCAGACATTCCACATTATTAGATTTAAAAGAAAAAAAAAAGCAGTGCTCCTCTTTCGTTTATTTTTCAACCAAGTATGAATCGTCATTGTAGTTTTACTCACTGTTAAGGTGCTGCTTGATCTCAGTACAATTGAAACTGTATGTGCGTAAATGTGGTTCCATGTATTTTGCAAGATCGACTATCATCTGTATGTAAAACCTAAAGTAATCTTTTGTTGATGTTAATTGAACTTGTCTTAGCACACTGTATCAACCCTGCTTGCATTTCTCTTAAAAGCGGTTGTTTTCTCCAAAAAAAAAAAGAAAAAAAAATGTGCCTGGCTTTCTCTTGCTGCCTGTTTTCAGGCAACAGCATCTGCTTCTGTTTTTAGATACCTAAAAGAAGAAAAAAAAAGTTGTCAAAGTCAAACAGCTAAATGTTGACCACTGTTTTTAAACCAGGTGAATCTGCTGTCAGGTGGTTGGAACGGTTGCCTCAGTATCAGGTCTATTTTAAAGAAGCAAATTGGACAAGCCTATTTCATCACGATGGAAAGAAGCTCAGTGTCACAATACCATGTATCACCACTACATTCCACATGTTGTAGTTGAAACACCATTCCACATTATAGCTGACAGTCTGTTCATTCTGACAAATGCTCCAAGGAATTGAAATCTTATGTTTGAAAAAAAAAAAAATCATGTCAGTTTATTATTATGCTTGATGAAAAAAAAAAATGCAGTTAGTGAATGTGGAACAAAGCCTGTCTGTATATCAGGTATCTACTTGCTTTGTTTTTACTGACAAGTCTTATGGCTAAAATTTGCTTCTGTAACAGTCTATTACCCAGTGCACACACGTGGTTGTGAAAATTTAGAATAGCTCTCAAAAGCAATGACGAAATGGAGATAAAACAATGGTTGGTGTAATTCTAGCTTTGTGTTTATGTATCTTAAAACCATTCTAGTTTCACTATACATGTAAGAAATAGGAAAGTGTCAAAGACCATTCAGTGAAATAAAGTTTCGTTTAAGATAACAGTCCTGTGTCCTCTTCATTTGCGTTTAAATAATTTTTTATATATATATACTTTCTTTTTTTTTCATCGTGAAAACGTGGTTTACAGCTAACGCTGTGTCGTCGAGAGACGGTGACATGCGCTGACCACCAGAGGGCGGAATAGACCGGTTTTTACTTTTGCCTTTCGGCGCATGGGCTCGGCCGGGAACTAGTTTTTCTGGCGGAGCCTGAACTCAACATTCGTCCTCTAGTTTCTTAATTGATTCGAGCATCTGCGGAAGCGTTGCAGGTGTTCCACGACCGTAATTAACAAACGACCCATGTGGGAAGAGAACGGCTCTGTAAAACTGCCACACCACTGAAAAACGGGTCAGAGTTACGAATTGACTAGAAAAAAACTGTAAGTAGCGTAAATGTCAAACGTTTTTTAATCTCTTCAGAAGATTTGTTCAACCGAAATGTGTTTCTGAAAATGTCAGATAACTTGAACTATTTAGCTTTGCACGCTTTAAGCAGCATCAGTATGACTGACCGATTTTCAACCGCTGAAGTTAAACTAGCATTAAAGTTTTAGTCTTTGGAATTTGTTTTTTTTTTAATCATTATTAGAACTATCCGATATGAATCCCATTTGGCTTAATCCCGTAAACCATCAGAGCCACACTTAAAAAAACAAAACAAAAAATAAAAACATGGCCTATTTTTTTTTCTAAAAAAAAAAAAGATACAAAAAAAATTTTGCAGTGTATTTTTTTCATCCGTCTAACGACAAGCCATGTTTTTATTACTCCAGTTAGAGTAATCGATTATATTTGTTGATTTAAGTAACAGACAAGACAACGTATGTTTGTGTTGACAAGAGCTAGAATATCATTCATAGGTTGATGAGGGAAAAAAATACATTTATATATATTTACATAGTTTTCATGATATAAAAAAGTGAACGTTACTTTACACTCTGGAAAATTAGTAAAGTAAGAATGTTACAAAAAAGTTACAGTATTTGTCATCAGGAGACACACCAGCTCCCATCTGAAGAACACTGAATCAAGTCTTTGATGCCGTCAGTGCTGAGATTGACTGTAATGTTGCTGTTGTTGCTGCACCAGTTGTTCTACAAGATGAACAGCAGCGGACCAGCATACCCCCTGGCGTCTCTGTATGTAGGAGACCTGCACGCTGACGTCACGGAGGCCATGCTCTACCAGAAATTCTCTCCCGCTGGACCCATCATGTCGATCCGTGTGTGCCGCGACATCATCACCCGAAGATCTCTGGGATATGCTTACATCAACTTCCAGCAACCGGCTGACGGTACTGTGTCTGTTTCTGCTTCACGTTTTGGCAAAAACTCGCTTTTTGTCACACAGGAAAGGTCAAATGTGTTTAAAAAGAAAAAACAAAACAAAAAAAAAAGCAATCTCCCTTGAAACAGGAAACGTCAATTGTTCGTTTTTCCTCACAGTTTCTGAACTTTCGGTTTTCCATTCCAGCGGAGTGTGCACTGGACACGATGAACTACGACGTGATCAAGGGTCGACCTATCCGAATAATGTGGTCTCAGCGTGACCCGGGACTTAGGAAGTCTGGGGTGGGGAACATCTTTATAAAGAACATGGACGAGTCAATTGACAACAAGGCCCTGTATGACACCTTCTCTGCCTTTGGAAACATTTTATCCTGCAAGGTAACATGACTGTGAAAATGAAGTAAAAACAGCATTGCACAAATTATTTTTCCAGGATTTTCTTTTCATACATGCTGCAATTTACATATTTTTCTACAAACTGTAAATGTTACTAAACTCAGTGAATACCCATTCAGTAGAATCTAGAATTTTTCATATATATATGAAAAATGGATTGATTTCTTAGTTGAGTGAGAACACTAAACTACTTCACAAATATTCGCATTCATATTTGACCAGCATTAAAGTCAATGCAATCCTCCCCTTTACTAATGTGTTTTTCGCAGGTTGTGTGTGACGAGAGGGGCTCCAAAGGCTACGGCTTTGTTCACTTTGAGACTCAGGAGGCTGCGAACCGGGCCATCGACACCATGAACGGGATGCTGCTGAATGACAGAAAAGTGTGAGTGCATTGAGGGGGATCGGGTGGGGTGGGACCCCACCTTAAGATAGAGGTTACATTGTAGAAACAAAGACGTATAAACTGTCACTGAATGCAAACGGATGCATTTGCAGCGAATGGGTTTGAGGACGGCTATTTTGCATTTTAATTTTGTTCAGTCAAATGAGAGGATGTCACTCTGCGTCTGACATTGTCCTGGCAAAGACGCGTTCCGGTGGAGTAAAGGGCATTTTGGACTCGCGTAGGTCAGTGCGTAGCTGGAACGTCACCTGGATGTGTTTGTCTTTGTGGTGTGTCTCAGCAGGGTTAGTGTCCCCGTCGGCGTGCTGCGAGAACAGCGCGTCTGTTTGAACGTATAGTGCGTCCAACGTCCCTCGCTGTTGTAGTAGTTCTCTGAGAAATGTGTCTGGCTGTTGAGGTGTCTGGTTGCCTCTGTGTACTCGTGGTTCACCAGATCCAACTTGTCCCTCCACCTTCCACCGCTGTTCTGTCTGTGGTGGGTTTGTGTCCGTTCGCAGTTTCGTCGGCCACTTCAAGTCCCGCAAAGAAAGAGAAGTGGAGTTTGGTACCAAAGCCATGAAGTTCACCAATGTCTACATCAAGAACTTTGGCGAAGACTACACTGATGACAAACTCAAGGAAGTCTTCTCTGCATTTGGTAAGAAAAAAAAAAAATCAATGCTTCAAAAAGGAAAAAAAAAAAAAGCCACTGAAGGCGCACCGGGCTTGTCAGGTCAGGTGAAGTTTAGTTGATTTGTTGATTTTCTTTTTTCTATGGGACTTTTTTATGTATACAATCAGCCACAAATGATCTTATTTCTAATTCCTCAGGGAGGACTCTGAGTGTGCGAGTGATGAAGGATGAGAGGGCCCGCTCAAGAGGATTTGGTTTTGTGAACTACGCTAACCACGACGATGCTCAGAAGGTACGCATTTGAGAATTTAGGTTGGGGATCAGCTGGCACTCGCTCCATTTTACTATGTTGTTGTTGTTGTTTTTTTTTTAAAATAAAATATGTTTTCTATAATATATTTTATTTAAGGAGGGCTTTTTAAAGATACAATTTGCAGCTAAAAATTATTTAAAAATAT